>SMDT01000361.1:0-179603 GCA_005392925.1 Aquilaria sinensis | reverse complement strand
CTGACTTCACATAAATATACCAAATATGTTGGATACAACTTATGACTCGTGATGACTAAACAAAGTCACTGCCCTCTTCAGTCACCCAACCTAGTGCTTCCAGTATCTCCAAACTCCTCACTTTCATCAGTGTCAGTTTCATCGGAATGAAACTCTTCCTCATCATCTGTATCGTCATTAGAACCCCCCTCCTCAACAAAATTTTCTTTAGGCTTAATTACACCCATGCTTTGAACATGTTATTTAATATCATCATTGACACTTGGGTTAGCGAACTCATCAGCTAGGTCATCTTCAATTGTTCGACTCATAACGGCTTCACTTTCTTGATAAACATCATCCTTGTCAACAATTTCATACTGGATGATTCATTTGGGTTTCATCTTCATAACAGTTGACTACCCATTTTTCTCACATGACTTTGTCGGATAGGGTGTGTAGTAAACTTGGAAAGCTTGTGATGCTAGAATAAAAGGATCAAACTTATGATATCTGTGACTATCCTGGATCTCAACTAAACCAAACTATTTATGGATTTGAGTTCTACGTTCAGGTGTTGGGTCAAACCAGTTGCACCTAAACAATACAACATTTTTATGTGGATAGCTAGGATGTTCGAGTTGAATAACTTCTTCTAATATATCATAAAAATCACATTTAACTTCGCTTGAACCCGTGCTTCGTATGCATACTCCACTATTAAATGTTAATTTGTCATTGCCCCATTCACTTATGTGAAACTTGTAGCCATTTGTGAAATAAACAGGCCATGTCTTATCTCAACGTGAGGGACCGCATGCAACATCCCACAAGATGTTATCAACTATATTGTTACCTGGGTCATCAACCTATGTAAAACAATTTCATTTTAGGACAATATATGTGGAACTTTAAAACGTAACATATTGCAATACATAGGGAATCGAATTTAGCATACATAGTGTTGAAGCCAGCTTGAAAAGTTGTTTTCAATGTGTATGTCCATCTCAGACATGGTAATATCGGGTGCATTGTCCTTTACCTGATAGACAAACATACTGTGATCAAATGAGGGGAGCAGGAAATAGGTTAGTTTCGTCAGATGATTAGTACCGAACTTCAAAATAATCAATCTACTGGATGATCATTAAAGATGACTTACTTTAGATATAGCCTGATCTCGCCATAGTTTAGAAGAACGTATGTTGTTGCAAGTTTGAGTTCATCATCTGTGAGGAATCTATATCTACATGCACCATATGGATGTCCTAGATAGGTGAATATGGACCACAACTCACCATTACAGGGGACAAGACCACCATCATCATTTCGCGGAACTTGGTTCATCATAAAGGGAATATGGGATTCAAAATAATGAGAGCAAAAGATGGAAGCCTCCTTTATAAGGTATGCTTCACATATCGATCCCTCAACATGAGTTGTATTAGAAACCTTCATTTTTAGGTTATGCATGCACTGCTCAAATTTATACATCCATCAGTACTAAACAGGTCCTCCAGCTATTGCTTTATATGGCAAGTGAACTGGGAGATGCTCCATGACATCAAAAAATCTCAGAGGAAAAATTCTCTCAAGCTTACAAATTATAATTGGAATATTTGCCTCCAACACCAACAAGTGATTACTATGAAGCTCTAGAGAGCACAAGTCTCTAAAGAAAAGGCTTAACTCCGTTAATGGCTTCCATATATTCTCGGGAAGCGCTTCAAGGGCAATGGGGAGAAGCCTTTGCATCATAACATGGCAATCATGACTCTTCATGCCATACATATTGCAACCAGAGCTATCAACACATCTCCCAAGATTCGAGGCATATCCATCAGGGAGTCGTAGAGATTTTACCCAAGCGATCACATCCTGCCTTTGGTTAACATCGAATGTGAACCTCGCCTTTGGTTTGAATGAACGACCATCATCAAGAGGAACCATGTTTAACTCCGGCCGATTACAATAAATTTTGAGGTCCTTCCGTGCCTTAACATTGTCTTTCGTTTTCTTCTTAACATCCATAACAGTATTCCATATATTCTCAAACACGTTCTTCTCAATATGCATGACATCAAGATTATGGCGGATTAAGTTCGTCCCCCAATAGGGTAACTCCCAAAAAATGCTTCGCTTCGTCCAATTATGTGATTTCCCATAATCACACGGGCGATGTTGTGGACCATCATTAGCAATTGATGGAAGCCATGAGATTCTTTCAAATATAGCCTCACCCGATAAGCGCTCGGGAGGCGATGACTTCTCTGACTTCCCCTTCTTAAAACAAGTACTATTTCTTCTATATGGGTGGTTCCGGGCAAGAAATTGCCGGTGACAGTCGAAAAAAGAAAATTTTTCACCATACTTAAGTTGGAATGCCTTACTTTCGGCCAAACAAATAGAGCAAGACAATCGAGCATGTGTCATCCATCTTGAAAGCATGCCATAAGCCAGAAAGTCATTTATGGTCCACATTAATGCTGCTTAAAGAAAAAAATTTTCTTTTAATGACAGATCTCATGTTTCAACGCCATCATACCACAGATGCTGTAGCTCTTTTATTAGAGGTTGTAAATAAACATCAATCTTATAATTCGGGCTACGTGGACCTGGAATCAACAATGAAAGGAACATATAGGGTTTTTTCATGCACATCCAAGGGGCAAATTATACGAAGTAACGATAACAAGCCAACAAGAATACTATTTTCCAAATGGTCCAAAAGGGGTAAATCCATCGGCACACAACCCCAATCGGACATTTCGTAGTTCTGAAGCAAACCATGGGTAGGTCCGATCAAAATGTTTCTAAGCTTCACCATCTGGTGGATGTTTTATAACACTTGGGATTTGTTTTTGCTCCTAATGCCACTTAATCTACTCTGCTGTTAACATTGACGGAAATGAGCGTTGCAAATGAAGGCTTAGTGGTAAGTAATGTATGGTTTTTCTTAGCCGATCTTTACCCCTACAATCCTTTTTGGGCTTATATCTCTCAGTTCCATAGTACTTACAAATACGAAGATTACTTTCATTTTTCCAGAACAACAAGCAATCATTAACACAGAAGTCAATCTTCTGGTGATACAGGCCTAACTGCGAAACTAATTTCTTTGTTTCAAACCAATTTGATGGCATCTTGCTATCTGTAGGTTGAGTCTCCTTCATCAGTTATGCAATGCCATTAAAGTATGCCCGTGACATATGATACTCTAACTTAAGGTTAAGAAGACGAACAGTAGCAGATAACTTTGAATGATTTTAACACCCATCCCATAGAGGAGTTGATGCGGAATTCAAAAGATGAAAAAATTGTTGTGCACTTGCATTCAGCTGCGCATAATTGTCTTCAGGAAATTGTGAGTAATTTATGGTCAACGGCATCTAATACCCTCTTTTCGTATGGATTCGTCGAATACCCCTGCTCAAAGTGATCAAAGCCACCCACATATCTGTCTGTATCTGATGTTTCATTAAATGGCTCTCCATGAGCCGTCTAATTCAAGTAAAAAGGCTTGAACCCCCATTTGTATAGATAAACTCTGACATCGTCACACACTCTAAACCGTAAATTCTTACACTTCCGACAAGGACAGCGAATTTTTAACCCGCTCATTGTTTCAGGATGAGCGATAGCGAATGATATAAATTTATCAACCTCGGACTCCCACTCATGTGTGTTCCCTCACATTGCCATGTATCACAAGGACAAAATATATGTATAACAAAACACATCCTTTCAATTATTAATAGTATGAATATTAGTATTAGTATTAGTATTATGTTTATTAGTATTATTATTATTATTATTATTATTATTATTATTATGATTGTGCGTGCATATTAGTATAAGTATACTGATATAATACTAATCCTATTAAGTCATTCCTTATTAGTAGTAAAACAGTATTATTATGGATATTATTATTCCAACAATATTATTAGTATGGGTAATTTTCTAAATAATATTATAATTATTTTCATTGTTATCATTAGTAAACTTGATCACAATATTATTACTATGGGATATGATTATAATTAAAATTATCACTATTTTCATGATTATCATCAGTAAAATTTAGTACAATTTAATTATTATTGGTAGTATTATAATAAATATTATAATTATTTTCATTATTATCATTAGTAAAACTAAGTACAATATTATATTATTATGGGTATAATTATAATTAATAGTATAATTATTTTCATAATTATCATTAGTAAATTAATTAGTAACTACGACAATTATTTAATAATTAGAGTATACTTATTATTATAATAATTTAAATCATATTATTATTATCATTATTATTATTATTATTATTATTATTATATTATTATTATTATTATTACTATTACTTGCATTATTATTATTATTCCAATTTCGAACATACTATATATATTTATTATTTTTATTATTTTCAGCATTTTTATTATTATTATTATTATATTCTTAGTATTATTACTATTTATATATTATTTATTATTATTATTATTATTATTATTTGTACTTATTACTATTATCATTAATAATATTGTCATTATTATTCGTATTATTATAATGACTATTATTAGAACTATTATTGTTATTATATTTATTGGGAACAAATAATTATTACTATCATTATTATTATTATTATTATTATTATTATTATTATTATTATTATTATTATTATTATTATTATTATTATTATTATATTATTATTATTATTATACTCCCTACCATATTCTTATTGCTATTATTAAGCATATTCTTACATATATATCGTTCTCCTTCTTATTGTTCTTATTATTAACATGATTATGATAACCATTGTTATCATAATTTTTATTAATTTCATTAATATTAATTTCTAAAAATTACTACTACTACTGCTGCTGCTATTATTATTATTACTATTTTATTACTTATTGGGTCCTATTATTATTATTATTACGTTTATTATTATTATTTATTTTATTATTATTATTATTATTATTATTATTATTATTATTTTATTGTTATTATTACCCAAGACTAAATCGCTCAAACTAAATCTTAAGTTAACCAATTACTATCTAAAAAATATAGAAAAAATAAATTCATACAACAATCTATATGAAAAAATGAAAATACCTATCTTGAATATAATTAAATACCATAAATAAATTTCATCTTCACATTTTCCATCACTAAAATTACCCATAAATTAAAAATAACTAACACAAATTAAATGGAAAATACCCAACTCAAATAGCAAGAGCATTGTAGGAACCACAATCACAATACATAAATTTTAATCACAACATAAATAATAAAATACAAATTTTCCCTCAAAATAACTAAAATTTTTGGATATAGTAAAAAAAAAAAACTTACCTCTAACAATTTCAGAACCTGAGGAATAACAATGGCCAACTTTGGAATCTCAAAGAAGAGTTCAAATTGACAAAATGAAGCTAAAAAACTCAAACTAACGAAAATTTCTACCATATACTTAAAATCAGAAAATAACTATAAAAATACACCCCTACTCGAAATATTAGCAGCAGATATACGAAATGGGGGGAAAAGCGACGCAAAATGGCCGGCCAAGGAGCTCCGTTGGTGGCAATGCAAGCGGTGCAGCGGCAGCGAGCTGAAGGTCCTCTCCCCCCCGAAATGCGCAATTGAATCTGAAGGAGGAATGAGAGAGATTTAAAAAACCTATTACCAATAGCTAGCCATTGGTACATTTTCAATTGAAACGCACCGTTTCATTTAAAAATTTACCAACGGCCTAGTCGTCGGTAAATGAGCCAACAATAAGAGGCCCAATTGCACATGACCTTCTACCAAAGTGTCAAAGTTGGAAACTTACCAACGGTCCTCACCGTTGCTAATTACCAATGACTGTACTACCAATGCGTGCACGTTGGAAATTGATACCAACGGTCCTATGCGTTGGTAGGCTAAAAAAACCGTTGGAAAAGCATGAAAATTTAGTAGTGATTAAATTGTTATATTAATTAAGAAAAGTAACAAAAAAAATAAAAGTAAATGTTTATTTTATTATATGTGCATTACGTATATTTTAATTTTTTATATATTTATGATATTATTTATGTAAAATGGAAAAAAATAGGCGCGAAAAATTAAATACCGCGGCATATACCAAACGGTATTTGCAGTATACTGTGGTTTTTTTGACAAAATACATACAAAAAATATGCGGTATACGATAAACCGTATGATAAAATGATAAAACATGAAAATATTTATACCGCATACCACATACCTATTGTAAGCAGTATACTGCAATATTTAATTTAGTGCGTGTCACATAGTCTTCACATAACACATGTAGTGAACAGGCATTCATTTGGGCCAATCAGTAAGTTAGGTTAACATAATATTTATGGGCAAAGAACACATTAAAATGTAAAGAGAGAATGTATGACTTTAAACGCTGTGATTTTTCATTAAAAAAAATGTGAAAATTCATTCGCTTACACTAGCGATAAATGCGTTAACAATAACGAATATAAGTCCGTTAAAAACAAGAAGGAAGAGATAGGAGAACTAAAAAAGACAGACTAAAAAATTACCTGTATGTACTTACGTTTTATATTTCAAGTTTGATGTATAGAATTGAAACCCAGAACAATTATATAACTTTAAAAAATTAGTATCAAGGAATAAAGATGTAAAAGAAGTATTAAAAAAAAGTATTCACAACAAGAGAAAAGTAGAAGACTTCGCCAATGAATCGGCATTTTATCTTTCAGTGATCAATTATATGGCAGTTACCAATCGGTTATAAGATCTTTGATCACCAGGGAGGGCGACCAGCAAACTGGTACAGGTAATGGCAGTCACCAATTAGTGGCTAGATCTTATAAACACCAGATACATGATCAAAGATTTCAAATACCTAGACCAAAATATTTTAATTGGATTTTATTTCTAACATTGCTTTTATTCTTTACTAATATTTAGTTATTGTAAAACTTCATATTCTCCCAGACTTTTGGGGAATGAAGGAAAATGATAGAAATCAATATTTTTAGAAGGCCTTCAGCTCAGCAAATTATTACTGTTTCACTACTAAAAAAACTAAGTTTTCCAACGGCCTAACTTCCAACGGTCTGACCGTTGGAGAATATCCAACGGCTTAAGCCGTTGGAGAAAGAATAAAAACGGTAAAATGAAAAAATTGAAAATATGAAGTAAGTAAATCCAGCCTGAAATTGTTTCCAACTGCCTTGGCCGTTGGAAAAGAAAGCTAGAAAACAGCAGTTGCAACTAAGTTTTGAAATGGAGCCTGAAATTTTTAAACTTGAAATATTTCCAATGGCCTAAGCCGTTGGAAAATGAGGTACATAATGCAGCGGGATTTGAAATTTGTAAATTTTGAAATTTTATTATTTCCAACGGCTTTGGCCGTTGGAAGATTAAGAACCAGATTTCAAAATTTTGGGAAATTTTAATTTCAATGTGTTTCCAACGGCCTAGGCCGTTGGAAAGTGTAAATTTAAAACGCACCGTTTGCAGTTGAAATTGGTAAAGTGCTGGGAATTATTTCCAACGGCTTAGGCCGTTGGAAAAGTGAACTTCAAAACGCACCGTATAAATAATTAGGTTCCAACGGCTAAGGCCGTTGGAAAATAGACAATAAATTCGGCCCCCCCCCAGCTCGCGGCATCGTCTTCTTCCTCCATCCGTTTTCGGTCTGTTCTTCCTTCCTTCCCTCTCTCTCTCTCCACACGCACACACAGCACTTTGTGAAGTGTCCCAGGGCTTGATTAACGTCGCTCGGAGGCTGATTTCTTGGATCTGGTGGTCTAAGTGGCAGATCTGTAGGTAAGTGTTAATATTTTTTTGTTCGTTTTGTTTGTTTCGATTTTCATGGTTTTTTGTTTAATAAATGTAATGGGTGTAATTTTTAACTTGTTGTAGCAGATTAGAAGAAAGAAAGAACGCATTTGAAGGAAGGATTTTAAGGTATTTTGCGTTTATTACGTATTTTTATAATTTTTTACATTATTTATCCGAAAAATGCTTGAAATATTTGTTATGTGATTTTAAGTGGTTCATGGTTTAATGTGAAGATTTGCTAGAACACCCATTAGAATTTTTAATTTTTACCCATTTTGTTAATTTTTTTATTATTTTCAGGTTTTTAGGATTAATTTTATAGTTTAAGTTTAATTTTACAGTTAAAGTTTAATTACTAATATTTAGCTGGGAATATGTTTATAAGGATTTTAGTTTTAGAATTAGTAGAAACGTTGAAAGTATTTATACTTAACTAAATTTCTTTGATTAAAATTTACCTTTACTAAAATATGTGTCAATAATAAGAATTTTAATAACAAAAATAGTAATAATAGTATTATGAATAATACTAATAGTAATAACAGTAATAAACAAAATAATAATTATACTAAGAGTAGTAGTACAATAATAATAATAATAGTAATAATAATAATAATAATTATAATAATAATAAAAATAGTTTTAGTTTTGGTAATATTAATAATACTATGTAACAATAATGATTAAAAATAGTAATTATTGTACAAAGGTACGAGGTACAATAATCATAATAATGATATTAATTAAAGTAATCAAAATAATAATTATAATAATAATTTAGGTAAGTTGAAGTATACTCAGAGTAGTACTTAATAATAATTTCAGTAATAATAATAATACTAATAAGTAATTTAGTAATTATTATAGTAAGAGAAGTTATATAATGATAATAATAATAATAATAATAATAATAATAATAAATAATAATAATACTATAATAATAATTTGTATTACATAAGAGTAGTATAATAATAATAATAATAATAATATAATAATTTAAATTATTATTATTATAGTAGAACTTTAATTAATACAAAGTAATAATAATAATACTAATAAATATAGTAATAATAATTTCAATAATTATTATTATTCGAAGAGAAGGATGCAAATAAGAATAATATGGATATTATTAATAATTATTATTATTATTATACTTACAATAATTACTATTATAGTAAGAGTGGTAGTAGTAATAATAAAAGTAACAATAATCATAATAATATTAATTAAATTAAGTATTATGAAACTTAGATTACTATAAGAATAATTATAATAATAATTATTTAAATAATGATGTATTGTTCGATGACAACAAAGACAAGAATAATATGACTACGAATAATAATAATACTAATTATATTTATAATTATAATACTAATAGTATTGTAATAATAATATTAATAATAATAATAAGAATTATTTTTATAATTAATAAAATAATTACTATTATACTAAGAGTGGTAGTAGTAATAATAATAGTAACAATAATCATAATAATGGCTAATTAAAATAATTATTATGAAACTTAGAATACTATAATAATAATTATAATAATAATTATTTAAATAATTATGTGTGGTTGGAAGATAACAAAGACAATAATAATATGACTACGAATAATAATAATAATAATAATATTTTAATAATAATAATAATTAATAATAAACCCAACAAGATTTGTCGCAATAATAGTTATCTATACTATGGATGGAATGCCATCTTATGCTATGTATATTTTGGAGTTATTAATATTTGGTGTTGAATTTGCTTTCGGATTTGATGTGCATAATAAGCATGACACATGAAAAACTATGTTTGTAAAATTTGAAAGATGTGGGCTTCTCGGTTGACATGAATTAGAATGCCACACTTGTTGAACTCACACACCCTAAACACTTAAGTATAATAGTGTCTATGCCTTGCTGTTGTTGCATGTAACCTCATCAGCCTGTCCTTGAAATGCAAGTAATTGACTATAACAAGTGGACATACCCTCCCAGGCCTTAGCCTCATGAATAGTAGAGTAAATCAAGTATAAGAAGTATGGCCGAGCCATAAAGAAGTAAACCACTATAGTTGTGTTAGAGGTACCTAGATGATAGTTCTTCGAACTATAGATGAGTAGTAGTAAAAATATTAATTTTAATTCAGTGAAATATTAATGCATGGCATTAATTATAATATGTTGGCTATTAATATATAATTTCCATTGGTAGGACTCCATGGAACAAGAACGTAGTTGGATGTATAGTAGTCTTTATTTACCTGGGCGAGTTGGGTACAAGGAGGAGTGGGAGACAGGGGTTGAGCAGTTCATAACATTTGCTTGTAGTAATCCAGGTCATATGGATGGGAACAAAATACGTTGCCCATGTAGGAGATGTAAAAATTTGAGGTTTAAGGATTGTGATGATGTTAGAGTGTATCTATATAAATGGGGATTCATGCCTTATTACACTAACTGGACAGCTCATGGGGAGCCGTTTAAGGACCCGTCTGATCAGCCGTTTGATAATTGTGGTTGGTATGAGCATGCTGAGTGTAGTTCACATGTAAACCCATATGCTCGAATGATATTTGATGCAGTTGGACCAAGTTCCCATCAGAATTTTACTGAAGTCGATGAACAACCTAATGAAGGTTTTAGACGGTTTTCTGATTTATTGTACTCGGCGACTACACCTCTTTGGGATGGATGTGAGACGCATTCTGAGCTATCTGCTGCAGTTCGTTTGTTAAACCTTAAAGCAGAATATCATATACCAAGAGGGTGTTATGATGGTATTGCGGCCTTGATGAAAGAGACACAGCCAAGTGACAGCAAGATGCCGTCGAATTGGTATGAGATGAAGAAATTAGTTTCACAACTTGGTCTTGCGCATCTAAAAATTGATGCTTGTGTTAACGACTGCATGTTGTTTTGGAATAATGATAAAGATGCTACACACTGCAAGTTTTGTGGTGAATCTCGGTTTAAGCCGAGAAAATGTGGACGGGGTAAAGATAGAGCAAGAAAGACCATGCACCATTTACCACTAACTCCTCGCCTTCAGCGACTATATGCTTCACTTTCAACTGCAGAGCACATGAGGTGGCACAGTGAGCATCGATCCGAGCCAAATGTTTTAAAACATCCTTCAGATGGGGAAGCATGGAAACATTTTGATTCCACTTACCCGTGGTTTGCCGCAGAGCCCCGAAATGTTCGCCTTGGTGTATGTTCTGATGGTTTCGTTCCATTTGGAAACTCTGGTAAACAATATTCATGTTGGCCGGTCATCGTTACTCCGTATAATTTGCCACCGTGGATGTGTATGAAGAAACCATATATGTTTTTGACTTCATTGATACCGGGCCCTCGAAGTCCACGCCAGAACATTGACGTATATTTACAACCTCTTATTCATGAATTGAACCAGTTGTGGGAAGATGGTGTCCAAACATGGGATGTTTCACTTAAACAGAATTTTCAGCTCCGTGCTTCAGTGTTGTGGACCATAAATGACTTCCCGGCTTATGGGATGTTGTCAGGATGGATGACTCATGAGAGGTTATCTTGTCCTATTTGCATGGAGAATAGTCAAGCCTTCCAGCTTCAGCACGGGAGGAAAACTTCATTCTTTGATTGTCATCGACAATTTCTCGAGTTGGATCACCCATATAGAAGAAACAGAGTTGGCTTTAAGAAAGGAAAAATTGAGAAATCATTGCCTCCTTAGCGTCTTCCACCTGAAACAATATTTGAACGTATCTCAAATGTTCCATCTGTTGTTCAGAATGGAGAGGTTTTAACCATACCAGGTTATGGTAGAACGCATAATTGGTCAAAAAGAAGTATTTTCTGGGAGTTGCCTTACTGGAAGAATAATTTAATCCGCCATAATTTGGATGTGATGCATATAGAGAAGAATGTGTTTGACAATATATGGAATACAGTGATGGATGTGAGGAACAAAACTAAAGACAACATGAAGGCTCGTAAGGACATTGAGATGTTGTGTAGTCGATCAGAGCTAAATTTAATTGAGGTTGCCGACGGTCGAGCATTTAAACCCAAAGCAACATTTACACTAAATTCACATCAGAGAACTGATGTGCTCAATTGGGTTAAAACACTTAGACTCCCAGACGGGTATGCATCGAACCTTGGGAGGTGTGTTGACAGTAATGTAAGTCATATGTCTGGTATGAAAAGTCATGATTGTCATGTAATGATGCAGAGGCTCCTCCCAATAGCCCTTCAAGCCATACCTGAAAATATATGGAAACCATTGACTGAGTTAAGTCAATTCTTCCATGATTTATGTTCTCAAGAGTTAGATGTGAATCACATGGTGGAGTTAGAAGCAAATATTCCTGTAATACTTTGCAAGTTGGAAAGAATTTTTCCACCTGCTTTTTTCGATTCCATGGAACATTTGCCGGCTCACCTTCCTTATGAAGCCAGGGTTGGAGGACCCGTTCAGTATAGGTGGATGTATAAGTTTGAACGTTGTATGCATGACCTAAAAATGAAGGTATCAAATAAGGCTCATGTAGAGGGTTCAATTTGTGAAGCGTATCTAATTGAGGAGACCTCAACATTTTGCTCTCACTACTTTGAATCTCATATTCCACATATGGCTACTAGAGTACCTCGTAATGATGATGGCGAACAAAGACAATATGATGAATCGGTGTGGTCTATCTTTAGATACCCGGGTCGTCCATATGGTGTCTCGAGATATCGATATCTTGATGACAATGAATTGAGGGTTGCTACTGCATATGTCTTACTGAATTGTAAGGAGGTGAAGCCGTACCTCGAGTAAGTGACATAACACATATTTGCTTTATATATTCTACTATAATAATACTACTTTTCTTCCTTTATACACTTTAATAATCTAGGTACATGCTAAACGACCTCTATGTATATCTTCTAGTTTGTTTGTTGAGGAAGTGCGTATGCATGCACCAAATATAGCAATGTCAGACCTGGATGTCTACATTGAGAATAACTTTGCTACATGGCTTAGAAACTATGTAAGTTACCTACACTTTCAGCTACTGTCATATTTTGCTTCTCAAGGCTCCAAATATTCATAAACTTTATGATATGTAACTAGGTGAATGATGTGCGCAACAATATCACGGGCCGCTTTTTGTGGGATGTTGCGTGCGGGCCATCACGTTGTGTCGAGACTTGGCCTGTTTATTTCATAAATGGGTACAAGTTCCACATTAGCGACTGGGGTCGTGACAAAGCAACATTTAACAGTGGCGTGTGCATAAGGACTTCAGGATCAAGTGAGATTGAATGTGATTTTTATGGGGTGTTAGAAGAAATCATTCAACTTGAATATCCTGGATGGCCACAGAAACATGTTGTATTGTTTAGGTGTGCATGGTTTGACCCTACTCCAGACCGTGGCACTCGGGTCCATAAACAATATGGTTTAGTTGAGGTTCGTGATGGTCGCCGATATGGGAAGTTTGACCCGTTCATTCTTGCCTCCCAAGCTGATCAAGTTTACTACACCCATTACCCAACAAAGTCACGTGAAAAAACAGGGTGGTTAGCCGTTTTGAAAATCAAACCTAGACGCATCATTCATTATAATGTTAATGACATCGATGATGCATTTCAAGAAGATTTTGAAGGTGGCCTGAACAATCCACTCATAATTTTGGATGACCCAATCGAGAATTTAGCTGAAACCGGAGTGGGGGAAGCTGTAGAGGATGACATGCCGAATAGGGAAGAAACTTTGGAATATGACGATGAATCTGAGGAAGAAGACTCCATTGAAGCAAGTGATGAAAAAGATGAATTTGAATCTGGGGATACTGAAAATAGCAATTCAGAGGCAGAATCTGAGGACGATGACGTCCACTGACTTTCATGTTAATGTGCAATTACTTATAAAATGTAATGTGAACGTGGAATAACTTATAATCATAATATGACTACGTCTAAATTGATTGTGATGGGTGCATTTGCAAGAACAATACTATTGGCCATAATCTGATCAGTTGTAAAATGTTGTAAGGTTTTTAATCAAATTACAGATGCCACATAAAGGAGATGCGACGTATACACGTCGCCCAGGGAAAGGCCTATTTCAGCAGTTCAAAGAGGCGTTAGCAGAGCCACTTGCCAGACATGAAAGGGCTGGCCAATCGCATTCCCGACATTCAGCATCGCGGCCTATAATAGAAGAAGATGTTCTTCCACATCCCACCCCTCATACAGATGATATTGGCATTCCTCCAGTCGGCCGTAGTGCTAGTCGATCGACTCCCGCACCTATACCTTCATCCGATGGAGGGAATTCCATTGGTCAGTCAGCGGTATCCGAAGTCCCGAATCAGGGTCGCTTACGGATCACACCTTACGGTAACACGTAAGTAATGTATCATTTTAAACAAGAATAGTTTATGTTACATGCAGTTCATTTACTTCCAATGAAAACAATATTTATTGTATTCGAACATGCATTCCATATAGCTTCCTTCCATCTAGAGCAACACGGATGGTGACTAGATGCTTCACCACACACTTCAAGGGACATCATGATTGGACGAGAGCAAGCCCAACAGATATTCAGGCGTGGTGGTGCGTATTTGAGGTTTGCACTTAAAGTACACATTGAATTTTCAGCTTTACAAATCATGTAGATAACTATTAGACTCCCTTATATTTTATTTTATGTCTAGGGTTTATGTGAGTGGGATCCAGCCCACCATAATGAGGTCTATCGCGTTTGGCATATGATGGCGGCTAATCATTACCGAACGACGCTGGGTGACATTCGCCGTGAGAAAAATCCTGCGAAACGGCGAGCACGGGCATCCTTTATGACTGACGCACAGTATGCAGAAATAGAGGAATGGTGGGCTTCAACGAAGTTTCAGGAGCAATCGTCGAGGGGTAAGACAATACGAGCATCATCATCGCAGTCTTCTAACTCCACTGGTGGATGTAGTGCTACTTATGCAGGAGGCTCTGTTTCAATTACTGAACACCGATAGCGAATGGTAAAAGTTATGAACCTCTTTTACACATAATTCAACTTATTTATGGTGTAATAACATTAATCTTACTAACAACCAATGTAGCGTGAAAAAGATCCGGAGAAGAGGGACCCTGGCTTGTTCAAGGTTATGCAGCAAACTCATAAGAAAAAGAGCGGGGAATACGTCAACAGGCGTACTGAAGAAGTGGCGGTAATAATCATGTTATATAAAATTACCTTTTTACATACCAATAAGTATCGACTTACTAATAAATGAAGTTGTACCCTTATGAAGGCAAAGGTAACTGCTGAGATCGAGGAACAAACACAGCAAATGGAAGAGGAATGCGTCGCACATGACATTGATGAGGCAGCGATAATGAGTGCAGCTGCTGGTGGAAGGAAGAAAGGGCGTGTATTTGGTCTTGGATCAGAACAACATGTTGTGCTTGGACGACGACGACCAGGGAATACTCTTGCAGCACATGTTGATGTCACTCAGACGCCGGAGTTCACTGAACAAGTTGAGCGAGTGGTTGCAGAGCATACAGCACAACAAGCATCATATTATGAGCGGAAGTTGGAGCGACTGAAGAGGAGACAACGAGCGGAGCTGGAGTACATATGTCAACGAGTTGGAATTCCTCAGCCCGCGCATCCAGACAATGATATTGATGCCTCGGGATCCGATGAAGACTAGATCAGGTATATCACTTTACTTTCTGTGTTCATCAACAAACAAACACTTTTTAGGAGAATGGAACTATGTAATTTCAATTATATATGTTTTTATGTGGATTTGTAACTATATTTGTGTCATGATATTGTAATTTCAATTGTGTATGCTTTTATGTGTATGTATAACTATATTTATGACATGATTTTGTAATTTCAATTGTGTATGTTTTTATTGAGATTTACAACTGCATTTATGCACGTGCACCAGTTCAGAATGTGATTACATACGATACAATAAATTTGAACCGCCTAAGCCGTTTGACGTTTAAAGAAACGCATTGGAAATAGAACGGGAATATACAAAATATAAAAATACCTACTTTCCAACGGCTAAGGCAGTTGGAAACCAACATTTCTAAATTTTCCAACGGCCTTGGCAGTTGGAAAATTTTCAAATTTCCAAAGCCGTTGGAAACGGCCTTGGATTTTGTTTCCAACTGCCAAGGCCGTTGGAAATTGGAAAAAAAAAAAAAAATTGAGCCGTTGGAAAAAATCCAACGGCTGGAAAATTTCCAACTGCTGACAGTTGGAATTTCCAACGGCCCTCACCTTGGCCGTTGGAAAATTGACTTCCAACGGTGGGTTTTCCAATGTCTTATTTCCAACGGCTTCGCGTTGGAAATTTTAAAATTTCCAACGCGAAGCCGTTGGAAATGGCCGTTGGAAAAAGTCTGTTTTTTAGTAGTGTTTTGAGAGTCCTCATGAATACCTCACGAACATAGAGCTTGATATTGTTGGACTTCTTCCTTTTGTCAAAGCAATCATAAAACAGTGCTCTATTTGGAAAAAAGATGATAGCCTTGAACTCTAGTGACCCTCAGCTGAGATATGCTTCACAGTTGAGTGATCCTCCCAGTCATTGGTTAGACTCTTGTAGAAATTAAGTAGCATATTCTTCCTTTGATTTCTAGTTTCATTGCTAGAAAGCAACATAAAAAGAGTGGGAGAGGGTGAAAAAAGCATAAGAAAAAAGTAAAAGATTTGAATTTATGTGCCAAAGCGTGGAAGTTGATTGGTTTGTCTTGTTTCTCATGGATTGACAGCATGGACATTTTTTGGTGGGCAACATGGCAATCGGTTAGTGATCGATCCTGGTGAACAATTTTGTACCAATCGTCAGTCGGCCTCTAGGTTGCCTTCGTGAGTTGCGCCTACTTTTTGGCAATCGACGTGGTGATAGATGCATGGTGACTAATTTAACGATTGCCCCGTCCAGCACCTAAAACCTAGTTTTCTTGCAGTGATTCACTATCGTTGTATATATTCTCATTGTTGTTAAATGCATAATATCTATCAAATAAAGTTTTGTGCATTTTGAATTCTCAAATGTTCATCACTATATACCATACATCCATAACTCACAAACAGAAATGTGAGTTGGATCCAGATTTAAGTGCCCTAGAGCCTCCTGAAAGTAGGAGTGAAGAATTAGAGCGTTAATAAAAAAGTATCACTTTTCAAAATTGAAGTAAATAAAAGAATTATGAAAATAAGAATAGAAATAAGAGCACCAAAGCTGAACACACCAGCCTAAAATTGAATAGTTATCTTACCTTGATTCAGATACAAAACACATGTATAACCGCAGCATGTGTGAGCATATGTGATGATCTGCTTTTACCAACCATATGTGATTATGGATAATATTGTAATTTAATAGCCGTAGGAGGAATAAGGGTGGTCTCCTTCGGGAAATAGTTGTAGGTAGGACGACAGTGGTGGTCCGGATGGCCTATTTATATCCACATGTCTTCCGATCTTTCCCCCGAGCAGTGGGAATTGCTTGCCACTTGCCGGAGTCATATTTTTTTGTTTTTTAGTACTCGCTTGCCAAGTTGCCAGGGTCATTAATATTTAATACAAAAAAAAAAAAAAAAGGAAAATAAGGCTTGCATATTTTGATTAACTAATCGGTCCCCTATTCTTCCTCTCTACTAGCTGGCTTCCATGTAAGAAACAAGGATTTGCTAAAAGTCTTCAGTTTCTGTACTTTTTTTTCTCCCGAAATTACAAAAGTTTTGCCTGACCTAAAGTTGTCCCATTAAAGATGTCAAGTCCATGAATCCTCCCCTTAAGATGGTGCGCCGAATTCTCTAATTGATCATTAAGGTTCCGTAATTATTCAGATGAATCTCTACATTTTATAATAATTAATGTCAGAAAAACCTCAGACGTATTATATATGTTTGTTTAAATCAATCCCCTGTTATTCCAATATAAATTTAGTAAACAGAGTGAGGCAACTGTAGTTGCGGTCAAATGTTGCAGTTTCTTCTAATTTTCTCCTTGTTGGTGTGGCATTACCGTTTAGTTATTTTTATTTAAATTCTGAAAAATCTATTTTAGAGTAATTTTTAGCTTTTAACTTTAACAATTTAATCTCTACATTCAATAAATTATTCGAAATTTTGATACTAATCCCAAATAGGTTCTGAATTGTAGCTTAATACAAATAGCATTCCAATAAAAAACTTACTTGTTTAAACGCTTAAAAATGAAACATTCAATCATTATTCAGATAGTGCTCATTTATTTGCTTAGTTTTATATATATATATTTATTAAATAAATTTTAAATGTATTTAGCATTTGGATCCGAAAGACCGGTGGCTAAAATTAAACATAGAATTAGTCCTAAGCGCAAGCAATTTTTTTTAAACGATTAATTAGAGTCAAATTGGAGCGGTTTGTTTGATTGTTTCGTACGATTTGATATGTCGTCACAAAATAGCATAATAAGAATTCTGAAGTCTTGAATCCCAACATTTTTTAATAACAAAAAAGGGTTGCAACAAAACGCCAAAAATTAAATAAAAGAGAGGTATTTTAGAATACCTCTTTTGGAAGTATAGACAAGATTGTGATTTGGCTCAGGTTTTAGAAGAGGCAGAGCGCACAGAAATTGAAGGAGGCAGGCATACCAACCCTCGAACTCTTGCCAGTGAGCACAAAGCCCAAATTAATAGGATGCCTGAACACTGAGCCCATAAGAAGGTTGGTGCCTCGCGGCCACAATTATTATTTTTAAAGTTTCTTTTCTGGAGCTTCTGTCTCCAACTCCAATCACACGTTAGAGGTGAAAAGTGAAAATTGGTATAAAACTTTTTGTGAAAATAATCAAAATATGATCCCGCTGTATTAGAGGTTTTAAAGATGGCCACGGCCATGAGATATATATATATATATATAATTTTGTTAAGATGATAAAAAATAAAACAAAAACAAAACCTAAAAAGTTGGACTTGAATACAAATAATATATAGGCTTAAATGAACATTCGATCATTCAAGTTTATACACTCGCACAAGTTAGTCCTTTAAGATTGACTTCTCGTGACTTAGTCTTCTAAGTTAGATAGTTAGATAAATGTGCGACTTAGTCTTAAAAGTTTGGAAGTGTGTGAGACTTAGTCCTTTAAATGGTCACATGGGGTCATGTGGCCATGACGCCATTAGGGAGGAGGTGGGGTGGATAAAGGGTGGCATCTCTCTTCCTCTCACCGCACTTGTCGCTTTTAGCCGTCTTTGTCAAATCCAACCTTGCACATCGCCCTTGGCCTTTTCTCCATGAAATCTAGCCTCTCCCCTCGACATCAACCTCTTTTCCTCCCTCACCCTTGTTGTCCATTTCTTCTCCTCCCTCACCCCCATCGTCCGCCACCTTCAAGTTGGCATTTTTATGAACCACATACTATTAGGTCTTAAATCTCTTTTGCAATCAAATTAAACCCTTTATCAGAAATGGAGTCGAAGGAGCTATGAGTGTCCTTCTTTGTTAAGCTAGCAGGGAAGATGTCAATTGATGGTGAAGACTTTCTTTTGACTAGACGATCCTCAATGGTGACGGTAAGGGTGGAATAAATGGCCTTTTTAACCGAATTTGACAACAATGGCGGTGGATTCGCCAACTATTGGGAATCACATCTTTCCTTGCTCCTCTTCCTTCCTAATCCAATTGTCCATCATTTTTAGATTCGAATAAGTCTGAGCATTCTAATCAATCTCTCTTCACTGACAAAAAAGGGTTGACGGGCAAAAAATTCTTGCCTATTTCAATGAGATGGAATGTGATTTGGCAGATCTGGCATTGGAATTTTTTTATTGAATCTAAGGTTTTCTTAGGGAAGACATGCCCATGGTGCTGAGGAAATAGGCTGCCTGTGCTATGAAACTAATGCTGTCAACCATTCCATACAACTAAGGGACTTGCTGTCAACCATTCCATACAACCAAGGGACTAACTAGCTTAATTTTCAAAGATGATGGCTATGTCGCATTGAATCAATGTTAAAAGACTAACTTGCTTGAGTCAGAAAAGTTGAGGCATCAAATGTGCATTTTAGCCCCACACACACACACACACACACACACATATAGAAACCCAATTGTAATTCTATACCAAAATTAATTAATAATCGTTCCATCTCAAAAAAGATGAACAATATCTTTTTTTAAATGTATTAAAAAGTTGAACAATTAATTGTTTCCTCTTTTTAGAAGGTTTTTAACATCCAAATTACCTTATTACCATAATTTAGATCTATTTATAGAAACAAATAGGAGAAACCGAATAAGCTAGATTTTTTTTAGCTTAATCTCTAATATTAGACTATTGTACCCAACGGACTTCGCACTACACTGTTTTAACACATAAAAAGTTATATAGGTGTGTAAGAAGAAATTATCTTACTCATTTATTCTCAAGAGCAAGCTAATTTTCAGCTTAAGATCAAAAGTTATTGTTACAAGTCTAATGTGGACCTTACCTCATGTACTTATATATATTTGTGTTCCAATAGTTCTCTTAATAGCATAAAGCAAGTGTTAGCAACTCAAGAAGCACTATGCATGATAAAGAACATATCTAGTTTTCATGAGATTGTGAATTGAAAGTGATTCGAAAAATGCAGTTTCGTGGATTCAAAGTAACGTGGGAAAGGCTTTGGCGTTTTCTAAACATAATGGTGGAAGTTGCTGTTTTACTGTCTACTACTAGAGCGGTCATTGATGTTTTACCATCCACTATTAGAACGGTCATTCAGCATGTCATAGGCTGGGTAATTCAGAAGCAGATCTTTTGGCAAAATAGGGCGTATAAAGAGCTCTCCATTTGGAGGTTTAGTGCTAGTACTGTACTGATAATAAATTGAAGAATAAAATGTATTTCTTCCAAAGATATGGAACATTCTTTACATGACGTATTTATTCATAAAAGGAACCAAAGTAAGTAATTGGTATAATATATAGGATCTTGACTAGAATGTTAGTCATGATTTAAACATTCAACCTCTATTGTTAATAGATTGCAGAAAAAAATTAACTTGATCTCAGAAATTGTTCTCAAACAATGCTGCATACTTGGAAAATGAACTCGGGTTTTATGGCATACTTAAATTAGGTATTTTCGATTTTGTTGGAAAACCTTGTCTTTAGCGAGGACAAAGTGTTTTATTTGCCAAAAACAAGGAGTTAATGATCGAAACAAAAAAATTTAAAGCATGAATACATGATGCTTCTACTAAAGAGATCAATAAATATTAAGAATGATAATTAATAGAAACTAGAAACATGATAATACTTTATACTTTTGGCACCAATATTTTCCCTTTGTATAGTTTTTGGCTTCACATCTTAATACAACAGATTTTCGTGAAAACGATGGACAAATAACATTTTTGTAAACTGTGTAATTAGTTAATATAGATGCCCCAAACCAATTAAGTTGTAGCATCATAAGAATCAAATCTGGAAGTAAAAGAAAGGTATCTTCGAATACCTTTTTTGGAAGTCGAAATTAAGGTCGTGCATGGTTCGACCTAGAGATTGACTCTAAGGAAGGAAGGGATGGAAGTGGGAAAAGCATACCAACCCTCGAACTGCCGCCAAGGAACACAAGGCCCAAGGACTAGTTGAGTCCCTGAACACAAGGCCCATGAGAGGGTTGGTGTCACTTCGGCCGCAATCAAAATTTGAAGGCTTGTCTGCAAGTGTAACCTCGGTCTGTGAAATCTCTAACTGTATATTGCCTAATACCTCTTCAACCCCTAAACTTGGCTGACCAGGATAGTTATCCCCTAAACTTAAACTCATGACAACTGAGCCCCTAAACTTGTTTAAGCGTATTAGTCAACCCTTTTGACTGACCTATGCCCATCACATGCCTAACGTCATTCATCCTCCCATTTTTTAAGCTTTGTTCACTTGTCTTACCTCACCACAATTGTGTCGTCCACGTACTCTACTACCATCGCAATCTCTTTCTCTGGTCAGGCTATTGCGCAAAGAGAAAAAAACCAACAATCCAATCTTCATGATTGGTATTGCCTAGGTTATAAAACCAAATCCAAAGATATAAACTTGTTGTGGCATTTGAACATGAGCCAGTGGAAGGAAGAGAAAAAAATTTTCCCTATAGGCAAATTCCTTTACTAAAAGGCAGGAAATTGGAATATAGCATAATGGAACTCAAAAGCGGCTCACAGATTGGGTGCAGCTTTGGATTGAGCTTCGGATTGATTAGGGGAATTAGGTGGCCTTGGACAAGACTAAAGCTTGTAATTTGATTTTGGTGTGGGTTGTGACATTGGAAGCAGATTCATATATAGGTTCATTAGCGAAGGTAAGAGATTGATGATCATGAATTCTTTTGAATTAATCATTAGTACATTTGAATTCTTTTACTTAGTACTTTTTACTTTATAAATAAAATCGACATGAAAAATTTGTATCTCCATTAATCACCACTCGATGAAGGGCGTTCCACAATCTAGTTTTTATATGTAACTACACGATTTGAGTATTTCATCTAAATGAAGATGTAATTTTGCTATATTAGATCTTTTAAAGAATTTGTTAAAACCATATGAAAGCAATATAATAAACAAAACTATAAATACACTCATATAATAAATTACACTCAATATTTTTCTGTAAAAAGGATATGGAAAACTTATTTGCAGCTCAGATTCAGGCAATAATTCTGATGATAATTTTCTTTGCCTATATTAAGTTCATGTGTGTGACCTTAATAGGGCCAGTTAGCAACATGAGCCATGCAGTAGCAGGCAGCCCTTCAATTTGGATAGCTTGCACAAGTTAGGGGGAGTTCGGCTTGCATTAATCAATTTAATTGGTCAAAATGGGCATCCTGTCAAAAGAGGGGGTCAAAGTAATATGTGCATTTGGAGCTAGAGTTTGCTAAAATTACAAGTAATGCCATTGTACATTAATACACTCCCAATGAAAAGTTGCTTGCCTTTTTCGATAGCCGCTCACCTGGTTCGTGTCCACGGTTGCCTCCGTTGTCTCAAGGATTCCGCCAATTGCTTGACCGGCGCATCCTCCACCCATAGCACCGAATCTGGTCCCTCAAAGCCCCCTTTACCTTTGTGTGTCGGTCAATTGAGACATAGGCCCCCTAATTTCAAGCTTTGTGCCTTTTGTTTCAACTTAGCCAACTACCGTCAGAGCATCGTCTACAAACCGAATAAAACAAACGAGTTGCTTTGTCTCGTCCTCTTCGTCCACCATCAACAACGTGCCTCCCCACATAGTGAGCTCGTCCTCTGTCCGACTAGAGCCACCGGATATACTCGTCCATCTCCATTCTTTACAGCGTGCTTCGATTCTCAGCCATAGACGGTTAGGTTCGTGTCAGCATGAGGATTGTTGCTCCGATGCCATCTTTGTATTACTGGTGAGGGTTGTCGTGTGGGCATCGGCGGGGAAAAATCCCTAAGGAGCAGGATGGCACACTTCGTAAATACTTCAAAAAGTATGGCTAATTTCAAATAATAACCCAGAACTGGAAAAAACCTGACCCGACCTGCGATTAATTTGCCCTCATTAATGCAGTTTAAATTGAAACAAACTCCCCCTTAGTTCTTTTACTCAAACTCATTTACTTAATTTATTACAATTACACTAGTCGATATGGAACTATAGGAATGCTGTTATACATGTTACTAGTTCTTTTACCCGTACATCGTATTTTTTGTATAATTTAAATGTATATATGGTTACATAATTATTTTTTAGTAATAATATGTAAGAGTTGAAAATAAATTTATATTTCATACATTTTAATAAAATTTAGCTATTTTTAATTTTTTTTTTTGTAAAGAGATGAATGTAACAATTAAATAATAATGATTTGTTTAAAATATAAAAGATGAGTTGGATTTTCAGCATTTTTCTTTCTTAAGTTCCCCCAAAACCAAATTAAGAATAGAGTATCAAACTTACATGAAAGATAAAATATGTACAGCTAAGATTATAGATTATATTTTATATTTTATATTTTTATTTTAATAAGCATTTAATTGAAAAATTACTTAAATTAGTTGTTAGTAGACAAAGAGAATTAAAAGGAAAATGGAAATTGTAAAAATAGATTAATTTTTTATCTAAACAAAAAAGAAAAGAATAGTGTAGTAAAATTAAAAATAACACAATTAATTACATCTAACCATATCTTAAAACATTTTATGAAAAAAGGAAACTTTATATAGAAAAAGTGTAAATCCATCACCACTAATGCAAAACAGATAGAAGTATTAGATAGTATGAGAAGTTTCTTTCAATTAAAAAATAAAATAAGAGAAACAAATGATTGAAATGATTATGGATAGAATTAGAATTATCTAAAATTATATATCCAAAACATAACCATTTTGGCATCACATAAACATGAAGGTTTTTTGTTCTTTCCTCAAGCTCAAAAGGTTAGGCTAATTTATACAATTTGTTTTTGTCTAATTACTATATAATTAATTATAGTTTAAATAATTTAATTACACATTTAATATATAAATTTGGCTTAATTAGTGGATCAAAATTATTGCTTAATAAATTTTTGTAACTGAAACATCAAATAAAATAATAAATAATTATAATAGAATTACTACCATAATACTGTAGTTGGTAACATTAACTCTAGAAAAAACTCTATAAAGAGGCCAATTATATCAATCATTAAATTAGTAGGTCATGTGACTAAATGATTAACTATAAATCCATTGGTGTATTTTAATAGGTCGAATTATGTTTAAGATGAATAGAAATAGAAGATGAGAACCAACTTATAACTTAAAAAAGATTCATGAGAATGTAAATGCAATAAAAAATCTAAATAATAGAATATAGTTAAATGGTCTATAATATTTTGGTGTTGAAGAGTGAGTCAAAAAAATTAAAAAGATAAAAAAACTCCATAATTAATGATTTCAACATATTGTTTAGGTTTGTCTATATATATATATAAGGTATTTATGACTTTACCGTGGTAATTCTCTATTAAAAAATAAACTATAGAGATGGTTTTTGTTGTTAGACACAAAAACCTATTACGTGACAATACTAATTTTTCTTCTTGTTAAATTTTTTAACTTAATGTGTTGATGTTTCAAAATTATACTAATTACATGTGTATCTAAGTTTTAATATTAGTTACGGGAACTATAACATATTTAGTTATTTTTAGCTCATTAATTATTATTTTAGATGAGATTTTATTAAAAGTTTGCAATTGCTACAAAAATGCTTTCAAATTTGAGAAAAACCCAGAACCATTATTAAAAAGAAATACGTAATCTAATTCTCTCGGTTCTTGGATTAGGTAGGTATACTACGGAACCATGAGTATTTTAGTTGGATTGAGTTTCAATAAAAGAAAAAATCCCCCTAGCTACCCCCACACTCATCACAATTGATGTTATATGGAATCACTCTTTTCATGATAAACTGTTGGGCAATATATATGTGTGGGTGTGCATGTTTATATATATATTGAGGCAATATATATTTGAGAGTTCAGCTGCGCATAAAATGGCTAGTGTGGTACACTAATGATTCATTGAACAAGTATAACAATGGTCTGAAAAGTGGTCTGTCGCACCATTTCATTTCTTGTCATGCTACTAACTCGCACAATTAGTACAAAATGATTATGGGCTATATTTAGGGCATCAACCATAGATGTGATAGATGTACCAGTGCTGTCATCCGCTATAAATTACATGTGAGGCTTACGGTAATGGATGAGGCAACTGCATCTATCACACTTATCATCTGTCACCTAAGAATTTCTTAAATATTATTAAACATGTCAAACAAACTCGTTATGTATGTGTTAGTTCATGATCTAGATAAGTTATTTAAGAGATGTTTATGTTATTTTTTTTCTTACCATGATGCTTCCCCTTTCCAGTTTTCCACCACTCCATTCATGAGATTCCTAAACTTCTTCTTTTCCAAGTTGATCAAACAACACGCAGCAAAAGCAACAATAAAAAATTAGGCATTATTAATATTAAAACATTTGTTACAAAAAATGTTTTTGGGCTACAATTAGAGATGTAGCAAGTTTGGTGGGACTTCATCAAATCAGCATAACCGCATTGCGATATCATCAGTTATGGGTTTCTAGAACTTATTGTCCCCCCTGTCATGACAGATCCCTCCCATTGTCCCTGTTGGAGCTCAAGGGGGGTTACCGTGTGACCACGAAAATGAAAGAGGGTTGGGATTATAAGATAGTCATGAGAAGAAGATTGAATCTTGGGATGGTGGTGAGGTCAATGAAAAGAAACAATTGCAGTAGACAATCTTAGTGCCAAGGAAGACCCTTTTTCACCCAAACTATTGATATCAAATTTACTATGATAGAGATATGCAAAAATGATGAGTTTGATATGTATAGAACATAAAAAGAATATTTACGAAAGAGTAAACTCATTAAAATGTACATAAAAATACTATTAGAAAAACTTTTTAATAGCATATTAGCTATACATTGTGATTTTATTTATTCGTGTAGCTCATATGATTTGTACATATTCCTCACACTCTATGTACATTGAATTCATACGTATCTGTTATCCAATTAAAAATTTTTTTTGTATTAGTTTAATATAAAAAATAAAAGCCAATTAGAAAAATATTTATTGGTTTTCAATATCTTATTTATATATATGTCTCATGAAATTATACATATCTTTACATTCTTCATACATATTTTCCATTCAAATTTATACAAATCTCCAGCTTTAGCGAAAAGGGCATTTGGGCACATTGACACTTGTTTTTTGATATTCGCTTATAGTTGTGATCTCATATATATATATATATATATATATCTCTTATATGATTGATGTATATCCCTAACCATATTTGTACATCAAGTTCATACACATCTATGATTTGATTTTTATATAGCACTATATATTGTGCTACTACTAATCAAAATTTTATGTTTTTTTTTAGAAAACCTAATTTACACTCCATTTAAAAAAAATATAAATTCATGCATAAATTGAGTGAAAATGTAATAATTAATATGTCCAAATAAATATAATTTTTAGTATGTATACATCATTGTGTTTTTCTTTTTCTTTTTTGTATTCTCACATTCTTTATATATTAGATTCATACATATTTCTCATTTGATTTGTATATAACTCTAATTTTGCAGGAAACACATTTTGACGTGTTCACACATATTTCTAGGATTAAGGGTTGGATTCATACATACAATTGAATATATAAGAAACAGTTTTGTTATTTTTTCTCTACATATATTCTGTATACTTTGTATGTATCTCTTACATTCTTTGCATGTCGAGTTTATATATATCTGTCCTCTAAGTTGTATATATCTCCAATTTTAGCAAGTAGTGAGATTTGACGCATTCATGCCTGCTTTATATTATAAATGATAGTATTGAAATATAAATATATATTGATATACAGAGTAAAGTGCACATACTTGCTATGATTTTAAATTGATTCTTTTAATTATAAAAATAAAACTTTAAAATCAGATAATGTAAAATAAAAATTTCTATAATTATTTTTAAAGCAAGAAAGCAAGAAACTAAAAATAAATCAAAACCTCTTTATTAGGTTATATCTTTTTAGGAAGGTGAAAGTGTCGCGTGGTAAAACATTATCAAGCGACTTTAGCAGAAGCACAGCACTGCCAAAAATGTCTTAAAACGAAACGGATTTGTCGCAAAAACTTAGGAGCATGCTAATTTTGGATAAATTGCACAAAAATCTAAAAGTTTTAATTTTTGATAAATTTTTTTCCTGACTTTTATGTTGTTGCTTAATGGTCCTAAATATTTTTTCTCTATCACAAATTCGTCCTTGGCCCTGACTAGTCTAAGCTGGTAAAAAAATATATTAATTTATAAAGAGAAAAAAATAATAATTTATATAATCCATTTAAACAAATCTCAATACAGTTTAAATTTACTAGAAAATAATTTCAAACAAGTTGAATTTATTAACTCACATAATTATCATGTCGACTGTTTAAAATCTAATTCAAATTTTTTCAGTAATTATCTTTTCATTAGTTCAGGTTGTGTTGTAGTCTTTTTTATGTAAGTCATTTTTTTTTTATGTGGACTCAGTAAGTCATTTTTTTTTATGTGGGCTCAGTTTAACCTGTGTCCAATGAAAAATTTGCAATAAAGTGAAAAAAGTTTCACACTATAGTATTAGTGATAAATTTGTAATAAAGTGAAAAAAAAAGTTTCACACTATTAGTGATAAATTTGTAACCCAAATAAGATCGTTGAGATTTTTTTATGCAATTTAGACCGCTAATTTTTATTTATCTGCCAACAACTCCCAACGAGAGGGCTTTTCCGTTATTTTTTTCCGTTATCCGGTTCTTGGTTTTAACTCCCTCGCGAAGGGTGGTTAGAAAGACCCCGACATTTGCTCTCCATCACCCTGTCTTCTTTTCCTCTGTTCTCGTCATCACCCTCAATCCCGTCGTCAGTCTCTTTGAAATATTTCTCCCATTAAAATACAACCGAAGAACGAGCCTATTTTTTCAGTGAAAGAACATCTTTCTCCTTCTTCTTCTTCCTTAGAACTTAAGTTTGCTCATGTCAATTAAGGCGAGACTCCCGAGGAATTAAATAAAATGGGCAGAGGGATGCAGAGAACGAGACAGAACAGAAGTCTTTGACAGAACAGAAACTGGATGTTTTCTAGTTAAAAGGGTCATTTTTCTGAGGTGGGTATTATTTAAAATGACCACCTAAGTGTTGAAATAACCAGGAGGAACAGAGGTGCCGAATCTCCAATCATCTTCTAATGGATTCCGATTTCTGGGCTTCTCGTCTCGCTGCTGCCAAGCGGCAGTACATCCTGCAGCACCATACCCAGAGCTCCCATTTGGGTTCGTTTTCCATTTCTTTCTAAGCTTTGGATCTGGCTCTTTCGGGTTTTGTCTCTAATCGATTTCTGTTCTCGCTTTTCTGATTCAATACATGGGCAGATCGTTTTAACTTCGATGATTTTGAGGTTGACGAAGAGGTCCGACCCGATTTCCCGTGCCCATATTGCTACGAAGATTTCGATATCGCGTCCCTTTGTTCGCATCTCGAAGAGGAGCACTCCTGCGAGTCAAGAGCCACGGTGAGCTGTTTTGAGTTTATGTCTATATATTGCGTGTAATAGAGAAAGAAATTGAAGCAATTTTGGTTGCTTTCGACGTTCACGAGGATGAATATTCCTGGAAATTCTTATCTTTGACTTGTTGGGTCAACGCTTCCTTCCTTATTGATGTTGTGGGGAAGCTTCCTGCTTTTAATGGATAAGGAACCAAATTTTTCTTTCAACTCTCGTTCTTAGCTTCCCATCAATTAGCGTAGAGCGTAACTTGTTTGGCCAAATTAGGGAATTATCAAATGAAAAGTGTCATGGGAGCATGTTAGGAAAGAATTTCATCATTAAGTGAATACTGGGCCGGTGTTGTTTTTCATTCTTCAACTCTCTCATCCAGTTTTGGATGTGAAAGCCTATGGTTTTGTATCATTCATCAAGTTCATTGCATCAGTGGGGAAGAGGCAGATCAGCGTTACCGGAGTTTGAAGAGAACTCCGCCCTACTAATTGGCACAGTGCTGCCTGAGATGCAGTATTCCTTTAGGAGCCACATGAATTTTGTTTCTGGTGTAGAGGGTTGTATACTTGTGTGTCTATGGTGATGTTTAATTTAATCAATCAGGAGCAATTTGTTCATATTATCAAAGCAGTGTATTGTGGGATTCATTAAAGGGGAAAGAGTGGCGGCATTTGGGGTGCACCTTTTCAAATGGTTGGATAATGGCCTGGAAACTAAGATCACATGTCTGCTTTTTGGCTTCATATTGAATTTATTGAGTTGAGTTCGATGATATGGTCCATTTTGGTTTTTACTCAATGCAATGCAACTAGGCACTAGCAAACATTCTCTCACTTCCTTCCGATACCTAGGTTCAAAGAGAGATGTGCCGCTGGATGGCATCCTCTCCAAGTATTAGTGCTGTATCTGATGTCTGGAAGCAAGTTCTGGTATTTCTTGCACCTTCTATTGTGATCTGCATCTAATTACCAAGTGCTTCCTTCTGACCATCAATCAGCTCCCTAGATTGGCTGATTTGTTGCTCTGGCGGTGTAGTTGTAGATTTTGTAGTGAAGCTTTGTCATTGCAGCAGCCAAGAGTAATTCTTTCTTTTATCAATTTTTCTTGCAGGTTTGTCCTGTTTGCTCTGTCAAAGTTGTGAAGGATATGCTAAGTCACATTACGATAGAGCATGGACATTTGTTCAAAATATCCTTATACTTGGAAACATTGTGCATTTGTAACTGCCTGGTTTTGAATTTATCTGTAAAATTGAGTTGATTTCAATTTTCTTTAACTGAAGATTACTTGCAGAGACGTCGCAGGTTGCGTAGGGTTGCAATTCCTAACAGTCAGACACTCTCTCTTCTTGCCCGGGATCTCCGTGAGGCTCATTTGCAAGTGCTTTTAGGGGGTGGCGGATTTAGGTCAAACACTACCAGTAGCTCTACTGCTGCTACTGATCCGTTTCTTTCTTCACTTATTTTGAATTTCCATTCATCTGAAGCAGAAGAAATTTCAAAATCAGTAGTAACAAATGTTGAGGACTCCCCTACTAGGAAGGTGGGGCCAACAAATATGTGGAAATCAAGGTACAGTTCCGTGAATTATTTTCCATAAAATAGTGGAACATTCCTATCAAGCGATATCTAGATATTGCTACATTCCTTTCAAATCCAGTAACATGCATTTTCGTGTCATTGCTACCCATCCTCAAGAACCTCTTCTGATAATTGAACCAACCAAGTATGGGAACTCAATAACAGATGCCCTTACTGCGTTTCCAAATAAACATGAAATGGATGCTCATAAGGGAGTAGGAGTATATCCATTATTAGTTGTCACAGTTGATTATAACCTGTTCCCTGTTCTTTATCTAAAATATCCCATTAGTTAGTGCTTTCAGTTTCGCCTGTTGTTATCATCTGAACTACTTAAAACATGCCTTGTTCTTGAACTTGTTTTTTGTCTGCTCTTGAAAACTGTTGCTGACTGATTGACCAGACGGTCAAGATATGAGTGGCCATCTATCTGCTGTTTATATCCCAGAGAGCTTGGGTGAACACAAGGGTTTGTTCAGTCTTTCGTGCGTGTTTGGTTTTGTGCCAGAATGTGATTCTGCATGTTCTTGTTGCCATCTAGAGCATGCCATGCCTAAATTACCTATTGGAACTTGGGTGTTATTTCAGGTTATAACATCTCTTTCGCATTTTATATCGTACAGTTATGACCCATCTTTGAGTTATGAAGAGCGTGAAAAGAGGATGCAACAAGCCATTGGAAGAGCTGGTTTTGTTCAAGATCTGCTCCTGTCAGCTCTGCTAAAAGATTGATAAAGCATGAAGTTCAACAATGGGGTGAGATAAGCTAAATCTCGAGAGGATTGGAGGTAATTCTGATAGCTTTCCCATTGGTTTGGGAGCTTGGTGCCTCATTCGAAGCTCCAGGGCAGCAGTTGCTTCATGAGAATGTTTATATGTTCTGTTTATCAGTACATCAGGCTCCTTTTTTCTCTCTTTTTTTTTGTTTTTTTGCTTTTTGTTTTTTGTTTTGGTATTGAAATCTCAAGTTTACATCTCTTCAAAAGCAATGTGGTCTTTTATCAGGCTTCCAGCATAAATGAAAATGACAAGTACTGAAATCAGGCATAATGAAAGCTGACCAACTGTTGAAAATCTTAAGTTATTCAGTTATGCAATTTCAGCTGTTCTAGCCTTAGACTTTTAAAGTGCACATAAAGTTTTGTAGTACCATTGCTCATAGAATTTAACTTGTATAACTAATCATGTAACCTTTGGGTGAGGATCACAATTGCTGGTTAATGTGGATTCTTCCTAACTAATGTATGCATTATCATCACATTGCAACCTTCTGTTTAGGTTCATTTTTGTGAAATTCATAATGTCAATGTTTTATTCCTTTTTCATAGTAAAGTTAATTAATTATTAAAATGTATCGATTAATTACTCTTTTTGAGTGATGTTATCAATTAAAAAATTTATATTTATTGTAAGAAGAGAGAGGAAACGGGTAACATATTTGTTGGGTTAAAAGAAAATTAACTGAAAATGGCACAACTTATGAACTCCAAAAAGTTGTTTGTAAGCTATAAAAAAAACCTATTGAATGTTGACGCCAAAAGTAATTGGCCTTATCAAACCAATTTTCAGGTGAAAAAATGTGCACTTCTATTTGAATTTTTGCTTCAATGTTGACAAACTTGGAAGTGCATCACCTTTAAGATAGACAAGTTTAAAGGTCTACACTTGACGACTGGTAAAAACATATTTCAATAAGCTTTCTCAAAAGCATTTTAGTTTCGTTTTTAACTCTAAACTTTGTATCTAACTTAAAGCTAAAAAACGTAAGAATAAAGGACTTACAGCTACAAAACGGCTTGGCATTTTTATCTATTTTCACAAGGAATCATGATATAGGACTTGTAGCTACAAACAAATTTGCAAAAAAGATTCTACACAGCTTATGTGACAAAGTAATTTGAGTATAGTTTATACAAAATCTACTTAAATTTAAATTGTTACATAATATGTAGTACTTACTATAGATGATTAATGTATTTTGTACCTCCCTTAGGTCACATATTAATTTGGTTTGTAACACTACATGAGAGATGCAAAATAGTAATTGAATAGACAATTGAAATTCACCGGCCATAATGGTTCAGTTGACCTTTAGTTACCACTTAGAATGACGTTTTAATCAAGCGATTGAGGTAGCAACTGAAGCTGTTAGTCGCTAGCTCATGGTTGCTTGTTAGCCACCCCAACCAAGTATTTTGGCCCTTTAGTCACCATTCGGTGGCTATTTGAGTCTAAGATTTGGGGTGTAGGGTTTTTTCATGGTTCAGGGCTTTTAGGGTTTAGGGTATTAGCCCCTTTAAGGTATTGAACTTATTTTCAGGCTCGAGCTCGATAGAGCACAGTCTGAAACATCTCGATTTGAGCTCATGCTACTTGAGAAACACCCTACTAAACCTGTTTAATTACAACCATAATCTTATCACATGAGCATTTGTGTATGTGTGTGTGTCTGTAATTAAGGGGTTTATATGTGTATGTAATCAAAGGATTTATAGTTTAGGGTTTAAGGCTTGGGCCTTTTAAAGCATCAAGCTAGCCTATTTTTGGGTTCGAGCTAAATAGATTAGGATGTAGGGTTTAAGGTCCTTTGAGGAATCAGGCTCATTTTCAAGTTTGAGCTTCATAAAGCTCGATTGTAAAAAAATCTCGATTTGAGCTCAAACTACTTGAGGAAAGCTCAACTTGACTTGTTTAATTACACTCCTAATCTCATCATGTGATTGTTTGTTTGTTTGTTTTTGTGTGTGTGTGTGTGTAATTTAATTAGGGCTTAGGGTTTATAAGCTTGGGCCTTTTAAGATATTGGGCTAGTTTTCAGGCTCAAGTGGGAGCTCGATCTCAATAAATTAGGATATAGGGTTTAGAAATTAAAGTTAGGGTTTTAGGGTTTAGAGTTTTGAGATCTTTAAGGAATTAAGTAAGTTTTAGGGTTTAGGGTATTTGCCCCTTTAAGGTATCAAACTGGTTTTTAGGTTCTCAATAAGTCTCAATTTGAGCTTGTTGGAGCTCAACACCTAAGGAAGGCTCGATTTTTTTACACCTATAATCTAATCACATGAGTTGTGTATATGTCTCTAGGGTTTTTTTTTCTTCTGTAGAACCATATGATATTATAAAAATGAAAGTATGACCAATAGTTGAGAATAACTCGCCTCTCACTTTTGCAGAAGAGTGGGAGTAGAAGCATCAACCTTTAATAGAAATTGATGTCATGTGGGTCCAGATCACCCATAATATAATAACATGAAATCCACAAAAATGGGAATTTTTAAGTTAAGAAAACAGAAAAAATAAATAAAAAGGAATAGAAGTGAAAAAAATAATTTGTATTTATTTAAATATTTTCTGCGAAAAGAAGGATGAACTTGACAATTGAACTCGTCAAAATTCTAATTGAATTCAAGCAAAAAGGTAACTGCATTCAAACACTCAGCTACTACCTTCATAAGCTAGCAACTAAATAATTCAATGATTAAAAAGAAAACGGTAAGCATGGGAAAAATAAAGGCTACCTTGACTTTTTCAACACCAGCCATTGAATTTTCAGTTGCTGCTCAGTGACTGAGATCTCTAGAATTTTTTAAACTCAAGATCGACACATTCAACTTACCTCTTCTCATACAAACACTCTTAACCCCTCCTCATTCAAATACTCTCTAGAATTCTTTTTTTCTTATATATGCTTCCAGATATTTGCTGTCATTTTTAACCATATGTATCACACAGCAGTTAGCATATATTTCCTTACAAATATGGGTTTAGGGTTTCACTCAAGTGGTGTAATGAACTTGATATTTGAATTTTTTTTATTTGAATTTAATTTGAGTATGATTTTGCCTGCATGTGCTCATGATTTTTTCTATATCTCCATAATAATTTTTTATTTTCACTTGCATTAGAGATCTTAGTGTTTGAACGTGCGTGGAGCTCGAAGTAGCTAGTGGAAAAGATTGGTTAAGTTGGCGATGATAAGAGCATTGGAGTTCTGTTGTAGATTTTGTTTTTCTTTTGGTTGCTTGGGTAGGAGTTACCATCTGGTTGAATTACTTAATGGATTTGTAGTTTGTCATTTCTATTTATTTTTAACCCATTTTAATTTTAAAAAGTTGTATTTGCTTTCTTCAATTCGTGTAGGGTTACATACTTTGTTTTTATTTAATTAATTTAGATTTAAACTAACTTTTGAATTATTTTATGATTAAATCATTTTAATTATCATTTTATTAAATTGATTCCATTTAAAATTATTATACACATTTCTATTCATTATATTTACAATTGCATAAATTAATTAAAAAAAATCTGAATCAGCGACTGAGGTTTCAACAATCACTACTAAAAAACACCTCTTTTCCAACGGTCCTTTTCCAATGGTCAAGCCGTTGGAAAATATCCAACAGCCAAAGCCGTTGGAGCTAAAAGAAATGTAATTACCAACGGCCTAACCGTTGGAAGAGTTGAAGATGTCAACAGGAACACAATTTCCAACGGCCTTGACCGTTGGAAAATAAGGCAAAGTTTTTCCAACGGCCTAAGCCGTTGGAAAATGAATATAGTGAATTTGAAAATTTGAAAAAAATTGAACGCATTTGTGTATTTTTTTTCCAATGGCCAAAGACGTTGGAAAAAGAGAATAGTGACCTGTTGGAGATGTTTCCAATGGCCCGTAGCCGTTGGAAAATGGAAAACTGAAACGCACCGTATCATTTGGTTTTTTCCAACGGCCAAAATTTATTACCCTCCAGCTCACGATGCCTAATTCATCGTCTTCGCTCTAACTTTTTTTCTCTCTCTCTCCTGTTCTCTGCGATTCCACTCCATACGCACACACAGCACCAAAAATTCGTCTCCCAGGCCAAATGCGTGTTAATCGAGGGCGACATTGTTAGATCTGGGCGTGAATCTACTCGATCTGTAGGTAAGTTCATGGTTTAGGGCCGTAAAATAGCGTTTTTGGTTTTTTTTTTCCTTTTGATTATCACGGTTTGATGAGATTTGATGCTAATGGGTCGTATATTTTACTTGTTGTGGCAGCTTGCAAAACATAATAAACGCATTTGAAGGATGATTTGAGGTAAGTTCGTATTTTAAAATTTTTAAATTTTTTTCTGGTGAAATTGTGTAAATGTGGATTATGTATATGAGTTTTTGGTTTGAAATATATGAAATGTATATGATTTTTGGTTGTTGATTGTTGGATGTGAAATGGTAATTTCGAATTTTAGGCCATTTTGTTAATTTTGTTTATTAGTTTCGGGTTTAATTTTAAAATTTGTAGTAAGAACAAGAATAATAGTAATTAGGATAATTAAAATAATTATTATACTTGTAAGAGTTGTAGTAGAATAATAATAATACCAATAATAATAGTAGTAATTGTAGTAATAATAATAATAGTACTAATAATAATTAAAATAATAATTAATGTACAAAGATTAGGAGTACAATAATTATAATACTGATAAGAATACAATTAATAATAATTATAACAATTATTATAGTAATATTCATAATAGTAATTAAAATAATTATTAATATATGAAGAGTAGTTCTATTATAATAATTGTAATAATAATAATAATAATAATAATTTATTGTAATAATAATAATAATAAGTATTATTATTATTATAATACGAGTACTACTAAAATAATATGGCCAAAAATAATGATAACAATCATAATAATTATTATTATTATTATGATTGTAGTAATAATAATAATAGTAGTAATAATAATTAAAATAATAATTAATGTACAAAGATTAGGAGTACAATTAATAATAATTGTAACAATAATCATAGTAATATTCATAATAGTAATTAAAATAATTATTAATATATGAAGAGTAGTTCTATAATAATAATAATAATAATAATTTTAGTAATTATTATTGTACTCTAATGTAGTATATTAATTATAATAATTTAATTATATTAGTAATAATTATAATAAAAATAAGTACTATTTTTATAATAATTATAATAGTAAGAGTAGTAATTAAAAAATGATAACCGTAGTAATAATAATAATAACCCTAAACACTAAAAAAAATGAATATTATACTAAGAGAAGTACTAAAATAATAATAATAATTTATTATTATTATTGTAATAGTAGTACTAATAATAATAACAATAATAATAGTAATAATAGTAATAATTAAAATAATTATAATTAAAGTGAGAGTACTATAATAATAATAATAATAATAATAATAATACTAATAATTAAAATAATTATTATTATACTAATAGTACTATAATAATAATAATCGTAATAATAATAATAATAATAATAATAATAATAATAATAATAATAATAATAATAATTAAAATCATTATTGATATACTTCAAGTACTACTAAAATAATAATAATAATAATAATAATAATAATATTATTATTATTATAACAAGATTTGTCGTAGTTGTAATAATAGTTATGTATAGCATGGATGGAATGTGTTCTTATGCTATGACCATGTCTAAATTGACTGTGATGGGTGCATTTGTGAGAGCAATATTATTGGCCATAATTAATATTTGTAAAATGTTGTAAGGTTTTTTTGCAGATGCCACCTAAAGGAGATGCGACGTATACACATCGCCCAGGGAAAGGCATATTTCATCAACAAACAAACACTTTTTAGGAGTAATGGAACTATGACATTTCAATTATATATGTTTTTATGTGGATTGTAACTATATTTGTGTCATGATATTGTAATTTCATTTGTGTATGCTTTTATGTGTATGTTATAACTATATTTATGATATGATTCTGTATTTTCAATTGTGTATGTTTTTATTGAGATTTACAACTGCATTTATGAACGTGCACCGGTTCAGAATGTGATTACATACGATACAATAAATTTGAACCGTCTAAGCCGTTTGACGTTTAATGAAATGCATTGGAAATGGAACAGGAATATACAAAATATAAAAAACCTACTTTCCAACGGCCTTGGCAGTTGGAAAAACCAACATTTTCCAATTTCCAAAGGCCAAGGTAGTTGGAGATTTTTCCAACGGAAAAAAAAAATTAGAGCCGTTGGAAAATTTCCAACTGCTCAGATTCCAACGGCCCTCACTTTGACCGTTGGAAAATTGACTTCCAACGGTGGGTTTTCCAACGTCTTATTTCCAACGACTTAGCGTTGGAAATTTTAAAATTTCCAACGCGAAGCTGTTGGAAATGGCCGTTGGAAAAAGTATGGTTTTTAGTAGTGAATTATTATCAGCGACTAAACAGTTCAGTCATTATTTTTTATACCACATCACTTAGAGGAACAGCTGAACTTTCAGTTATTGTATTCAGCCACAAGCTTAGTCGCTCGTCTTTAATAACTAGGTTTTTTATGGTTGAAGATCGATTGAAATTTTGGTCGCCAAAAAAAAGTTGTTTTGACTGCCTCGCGAGGCTGTACCTGCCGTCACTATTTTCCATTATAATGGAACAAACGAAGTGAAGCTAGTTAAGTGAAGTCTTTATACGCAAGTTTCTTTTGTAAATTTAACAAAAGTTCTCATACAAACTATTGTAATTGCAGCCTCTGTAACAAACCAACCAGAAGGTCAGTCACGCTGCGCACCTCACAGCCTTTGTGGTTGGTAATATGCCCGTGGCTCAAACTCAAAGTGGAACCTTTTTAATTTTACCTGCTAAATAAAATTTTTGCTAGGATTGGCGGTTGGCGTTTTGCATCATCCACCAGCAAAAGTCGGTGCCACAGAACCAGAACTAATTTTCAATCACATTTTTAATTCCTCTTCTCTCTCTTTCTTCTTTTGTTTTTTTTCGTATACTTTTCTCAAGGTCGGTTGTATCAGTTCACTAAATTCGATGCTCACCTGGGTTTTCTCCTTCCTCCGATCAAACAGAGGTTGGCCCTTAAACGTACAGAGAAGGGTCAAATATGTCCCACTCTTATATATACAGCTCAATTTAGCCAACCATATGTCATATCATGTACCACTCATATCGGCCACTTTAAAAAAGCCAATAGGCAGCCGGCCATTTTCTTGTGGCCACAATAGAAATGTTTATATATACGGAGAAATGATTAGAATTTTTATTTAAATTTACCCTTTTTTGTCGATTTTTGTATTGGTCGAATTGGGATGGGCCAACCAAAATAATTTCTTTAAGTCGATCTTTCTCATGCCTTGAAGAATGACCGTAATACGTCCAAATCACGAGCCCTTCACTTCTACTAGATAAGCTCCACCTTTTGTTTTCATAAAAATATACATTCCACGCCCTGTATTTATCCTCTTGTCTGAATTTTGATCTGGGTCCACCAAAAGCTTCATCCCTGTTTCTGTGATCGTTCGTTTCAAGGTAACGTTCCAATCTAATGATGGTGGAGCTGTTTGTTCTGGGTTGCACTGGGATTGTTGTCTTCCTTCACGGCGCTAATTTCTTCTTCCACCTTCTCTCCCATCACCTCGCGGTCAGAGCCATCAGGTTCGTTCATCAAGATTGGATTCTCCTTGATTCCTCTGTTTTGTTATCCGAAATTTCTTTGTTTTATGTTGGATCTTATTGGGGGGTTTTGTCTTCTGCAGTTTTCTGGGGTTTGTCGGATGGTAGATCGGAGAGGAGAAGACGGGGAAATCTGCTTCTCCAATTTGCACGCAAGTAATGTTTGGGGCTGACGACGAGATGGACTGGTGGATGGTCGACCAACAAACCTGCCGTGACGGCGAAGCAATCTGCCCTTGTAAATAAGTATTTGCAGGATTTATTAGTTTATGTTTGTGATGTGGTTTTCTTACGCATCAGGTCCGAAGCTTGTGATCTAAATGGATCCTAACGTAATTCACAGATGCTGAGAAGCTAACGAATAAAGCTGCTGGTCCCTTTCTCCTCATGTGTCCAAACTCTAATGCTTGAGAACTTTGGTTGAATAAGAAAAAATTGCAAATTTAGGATTTAACGATTACTGGTAGCAAATTTTAGTACTTTTTCAGCAATATACTTCATTGAGTTTTCTTTAATTAGATTCTCATTCCAATTAACTCTAAGTATACAAATGCACCACAAAAATACAGCATCAAGGAAAGGATGAAGTTTGGTACAACTGTAGATCTTGTATATTTTTCAATCCCATTATATCATAACATGAAAAAACCTCTCTTAAATATTCAGGATATATTTGATATTCTGGCTTACAAACTGATAAAATGGATCAAGATAAACAGACAAAGCGGCAAACCAACACTGACAAACCAATACACATTGGACTAACATATTAGTACATGATTGGACTAGCAAAACATTCAAACATAAAACATGGTTTATGGCTCAAAGAAACAAAACTAAAAATAAAAAATTAAAAAAAAAAAAACAAAATCGCCTAATTCATTATTTGTAAACAACTCACAATTTTATACCTCGGCCATCTTTTTTACCACGCCTTATCTATTAACCGTAAAACATATCACCTCAATCTATTCTACATAGTGTAATCAAAAGAGTTTTTGTGGATGATGAGAAGAAAGCAGAAATGGTAAAAAAAAGGATAAGGATGATTAACCAAATTAGGGGTGTAAATGGGCAGGGCTTTTATCTAGCTACCCGAGCTCGAGTTCGGCTCAACCCTTTATCTAGTCAAGCCTTATCGAGCTCGAGCTCCTATTTTCAAGCTCGATACTTAAACGAGCTGAGCCCGGGCCTAGTGATACTCGGCCCTAATTCTTATCAGGCCCAATAGGGCCTTCATATATTATCCCCACCCAAACCCAATTTCCATAATGCCTTAAGCCTTATAGAAGCCCTATTAGATTTTTTTTAACTGTGACAAACCTTTAGGAATAAATACAAATTTAGTCTTTGAGATTGTGTTTTTATCATATTAGGCATTCAAGTGTTAAAATTTTATTTTTAGGTCATAATTGTAAATTCGAGCCTAGCTGGCTCATAGGCTAAGCTCAAGCCCTTCTTGAGCTGAGCTCAAACCTCAAAATTTGGGCTTGAGCAATTCAAACTCAAGCCCGGGTAGTATCGATAAGCTAAGGGGCTGAGCTCGAATCCAATGGGCTCGGGCCCGGCCCGGCCCCTTTACACCCCTAAACCAAATAAAATAATGACAGTAAATGAACCGAGTATTGGATTAAAACCCATGCCTAGCATGAGGCGTAGAAAAAAAGATGTGTGCGGTGATGCCAATGATTATAAAGGAGCTGGTAGAGCCTAGAAAAAGTGAGGAAAGCAACATTTTTTTTATGGAATGCGTGAGGTAGAGGTGTGACATGGGCCGGTTCTACTCGGCCCAAATCGGGATCGGCCCACAAATCAAACTCTCTCAGACTCGGTCAAACCCACCCCGTCCCAGACAAAATACGTAAATATATAGGATGAATGTGAGCTCTAAAGGAGATTACAGGGCAAAGCGAATCGACCCGGCCCAGAACCCGCCTTGCGAACCGTTCCCAACCCGCCCTGCGTACCGGCCCAGGACCTGTCAGTCCGAGCCTAGGAACGCTCCAACCTCCAATGGAAACCTACAAAAAAAATTTTTAAAAATAGGTTAATTACACAATAGACCCTCCAACGGTTTTCTGCTCCATTTTAGCCCCCAAAATTCCATTTTCACCAATCTCAACAACTAAATTTTAAGGACCTTTTGGTTCAAATAATTTTTGGCCCTCCCTTTAAATACCAATGCTATTTTCAGTTTATCCTCACACCATCACTCAATCTCTCTTCTTCTTCTACTATATTCTCTTAAGCATTTGAGTTTTTTTCTTAATCTCTTCCAAATTTCTTACTAATCTCCCCCTAATATCTTCATAATCTCCTCTTAATTTTGCATTAATCACTACTATTAGTTCGTGACTCATGGCTTCAAGAGGAAATGGCAAGACGACAGAGAGTTCATCTTCCCGTGCCACCAGCCTCCGAGGCTTGTTCCATCGTCATTCTCGGCCCGCTGATAAAGGCATGTTAATTGAAGAGTTGCACGATGATGATGCTGGAATCGATATGACGAATTATGATTTGGGACTCGACGATCAATTATCGAATGATGAAGTTGAAGAGTTGGATGCAATAGCGGCTGGAAATCCGTCAACATAATTAATGCCGACAAGTCATGGACCCGCTGTGGAGGAAACCCAAGGACAAGGTAAATCCTCGAGACTAACTGCTTGGGTTTGGGAGCATTATGAGCTCATACACGAAGGGGAGTCAAGGTACGGGAAATGCAAACATTGCAGGAAAAAATTGGTGCATAAAAAGAATTCCGGCACTGGAACGCTGAAGCGACATATTGAAAATCAACATCCTAATGTCCTCCCCAGTGCCGGGACTAGTTCTGGAGGACAAACACAACTTGGGTCTACAACCGGCGCCGGCGGGCCAGGTATATTTCATTTTAACCAACAATCTTGTAGAGAAGGCATGGTAAATTGGATGATGCTTACCAAAAAACCTTTTTCACAAGCTGAAGATGTGCACCTAGAATCTTGGATAAAATCACAATTAAATCCTGCATTTAAAAAAGTGTCTAGGAAAACCGCTAGGAAAGAAAGCTTTAGATTATTTGAAGCCGGAAAATCAGATTTGCAAGCCTATTTTTCTGCTCTTGATCATTGTGTGGCATTCACTTCTGATATGTGGACATCACCTATAGGTCAATCATTTTATTGTGTTACTTCTCATTGGATTGATTCTGATTGGATTATGCAAAAATGAATTTTGTCATTTAGGGTCATTGAAACGGATCATACTGGTTATCACATATTCAATTGCATCTTAGAAACTTTACGTGATTATTTTTGTGCTGATAAAGTCCTGTGCATTTCATTTGATAATGCTTCAAACAATGATGTTGTCGCTCGCCTTTTGAGTCAAACATTGAAACCACCTCTCAATGGTGCATTCTTTCACGTTAGATGCATGTGTCATATTTTGAACCTTTGTGTGCAAAAGGGTTTAAAAGTTCTCCAAAATGAAATTTTGCCTATTCAGAACTCATTGAAATATTTAAAATCAAGACTTACTGTGTTTCGTGAATTTAAAAGCTTTTGTTTTGAAAATCAAAAAGAATTTTCTTAGAAATAGTTTAAATTGGATTGCTCAATCCGCTGGAACTTCACATATTTAATGTTGCAAGATGCATTCCCGTATACAAATTTGTTGATGCATTTTATGAACTTAAAAATGGGTAGTGAATTTTTTATGACTAAAGTTTGGGAAAAATGTTCCAAAACTGGTAAATTGCTTAAGTCTTTTTACGAGACTACTAAATTTTTCTCTGACGTTTACTACCCAAGAATTCATCAAGTTTTACTTTATTTAGTGAACATTATATATTCTTTATATCAGTTTAAAGATGATGAGTTGTTAAAACTGACTGTCGAAGTTATGCGGGCTAAGTGACTTCAGTAATTCGAAAACATTCCACTTATTTTTTTAGTTGTTTCTTTGCTTGACCCATATGTCAAATTAATATCTTATATAAATGTTTTGGCTATGTCTGCTACTGCTTCCGAGTACTTGCATTCTTTATACAAGTTATATTGTGAGTGGCATTCGGATAAGATAAGGTTCGAAGCTCCACAAATCGAACCTCCAAGGAGATCAATCTCATCAAGATTCAACCTGAACCTCCAAATATTCAAACGACCCTGGCCAACGACATCGAAATTAGCTGAGGTCAATGACTATCTTAAGACATCGTTTAAGTCAAGCAATGTCGGCATATTGAAGTGATGGAAATAAAAGAGATCAAGGTTTCTAATCTTGTCAATAATTGCACAGGAGATTTTTGTCGTTCCAGTCTCCACTGTATCATTCGAGGTAGCATTTAGTGTAGGAAAATGAGTGATATCGGGAAAATGATCAAGATTGACACCCGAAGTAATAGAAGTATGCATGTACAACCGAAATTGAGGCCTTGCAGCACTCCGGCAGCAAGACCAAAAGAGTTCGGATGACGAGGTAATATCCGATAGCGAGAGATGAATTTTTTTTTTCAATCATACATGTAGTTTGTATTTGATCTAATTATGCTGTTAAGCACAAATCATAGGCTTCTATTTTTTATCATTTTTGGAACGTTTTTGCCATTTTAAAATATAAGGCCTATTCTGATTATTTGTAAGTGTCATTTGGCTTTTTAAGTTAATAAAATTTACACCAGATGTGGCATTTTTTCTTAAAAATATTTATTACATATACAATTAATTATGTTTCTAATTTTTTAAAAAAATAAAAAAAAACCTTCAACCCCCCGTCCCACCTTGAACCCGCCTGGAGGCTGGCTCAGAACCACCTCGCCTGGGACCGGGCTGATCTTGGTCTTCCTTGACCCAGGCCCAGGACCGGCCGGGCTGGACGGGTCCTGGGTCGGGTCAACCTAGTGCCCATCTCTATCGTGAGGTCAAAAAACATCTACACGAGCAATGAAACACCCGCCCTGGGTCGGGTCGACCTAGCGCCCATCTCTATCGTGAGGTCAAAAAACATCTACACTAGCAATGAAATACTTAGGTATAGAGAATAGTCAACTCAATTTTAGGCGTTACAATGCATCAAAAAAATATCATACAAGAAATAAAACTTTTAAAAATAATGTAAGTAATCTCAATATTCATACCTACATATCTGAAGATAGAGATTAAAATAATAAATGAGCAAACTAACTAGACGTACCAACATACAGACTTAAATCAACACATGGTTAGACTAATGTACCATGATTCAAGTATAACACCTAAACGGGTGTTAAAGAAAATGAAAACACAAAAATAAAATAAAAAAGCAACAGAACACCCCTCATTTGTTATTCAGATATCGCCCACTGCACTACAAACTTCATGTCATCTTGTTTAAACTTTGCCAAACTATCATCAACGAAATGGCATATCACAATCCATTGCCAAACTAGTCACCGCCAGAAAAAAAAAGCACACACGAAGCCAATATCAGCGATGAGAACATTTGGGTGGCATAGGATAATAGATAGATCGAAGCAGACTTATACATATTGAAATGGGGTCCACAAACCCCACTTTTATTTAAAAAAATGGGTAAATAGTATGTAAAATTAAGTTTGAATGCCACTTTAAATTTTTATTAGAGCCTACTATTCTAAATAAAAAACTAACAAAAAAGAAAAAGTCCTCATTACAAACTTTTTCTTTTTGTTCTTCTTTCTTATATTAAAACCATGGCTTAAATGAAACAGTACCTTTGGAACTTTACTTAATTAGTATAGTTAGCCCTCAAATTACAAGTCAGCCTATTTTAGTCATTAAACTCAAACCAATTTAAGTTGAAATGTTTTAACCAAGTGTCAATGTTGTCAAAGAAATAGAATTTTTTTTACTTGTTTCCAATGTGAAATTACAAACTCTTCTATTTTTGTATTATTTTATTTAAAATAAACTAGAATTAGTATGGTTGTAGGCAATCCACCTTGAGATGTGGGATACCACCATTTAATTTTTTTGAAAAATTAACTAAATATCTTGATGTTTTACCTAAAAATGTAATAGTAGCATTTCTCTTTTAAAATTAATTTTTAAATTTTTTAAATAATCTCAAAGACTAATTCAATACAAAATTAAATACAAAAATTATATATTTAGTGACTTGGAAGTACTTTATTTTGAGAATCAATAAAATTTAATAACTTACTTCAAATTAAAACTAAAGGTTACTCAAAATAATTTTTATTTGTACGTATACTATTAGGAATTAGCTCAAAGAATGTTTACTTAGATGGTTCTATTTGCTTTTTTTTAATGCTAAAAATTCACAAGAAAAGGTTTACAAGCAAAGTATTTTCTTTAGATGGTTGTGTCATAGTTTAAAGTTTAAATTTTGATCAATTTAAATTTAAGACCAATCACAATTTAGGTTTATATATGAACCGTATTTTTAAAATATTCTATGTCTGCCACAGTAGAACAATTAGCTATGCTCGGACTAGGAGCCAAGCCAGGCTTGATATGCTGCAGATTAAGAAAGAAGGTTTGACTGAGAAAGTGTTGAGACGGAGTGACTAGGGTTTGACTGAACGTTTCCTCAAGCCCTGTTAGGAAAGAGGTATTTGTTGAGAGTTTGTTTATTTATGTGAAACGAGAATATAATAACATATATTAAATTACTTTTCATAATTTTCAATTAGTTAATAATAATTTTTTTTTGCCCATATTAATTTCCTTCGAGATTAAACATACGTGATAACTCAAATGTTTGTATTGTTAGAGTTCGAAAGCTTTTATAAAATTTTAATAGATATTAGTTGGAAGTTTGAACGTTATAAATTAGTAAGGCTCAATGTCAAAAGAGAAAAAAATAGCACTGTTTTTCAAAACTTGAAGAGTTAGTGAGTCTAAGACAAAGTTTAAGGAGTTAAGGGTCTAAGTTGACATAGTTAAAAAGGTAAAAGAAGTAAAAAGTCTTTAAATGATAAATTTATTTAGTATTTTTTTTGTTGGGTAATATATGCAAACACTCATCCGTATGTTTGGTGGACTCGTCGATAAAAGTATTACAACTTGAAGATGAAAGAATATGAACTGATTTGATTGTCTGTTGGGTGTTACAACTTGAATATGAAAAATATGATCTGATTTGATTGTCTGTTGGGTGTTACAACTTGAATATGAAAAATATGATATGATAAAATTACAAAACTTACAAGTCAAGTGAAATTAGAATCGAAAATAAAATACGTTACAATGATCGGTGCATCTGTATAATAGACGAAAAACAACTTTTTAAGCTATATGAATTACTTTCTATTTTCATATATTCTAAAATAAAGAACTATTTTTTTATAAAAATAATAAATTGCCATTCAATTCTATCCGTTTTCTATCTATATTAACTTCTATTAAGACTTGAAATTTTTTTATTTCCTGAGTCGTAGAAATATAAACTTCTAAAACTCAAGTCAGGACTTTAATAATCATGGTTTGAACGTTATAAATTAGTTCAGTTCATGCATTCAATTTTGGCTTTTTACCCCTTTTGGTTTCTGAATTTTGTCAACTCAAACCTTAAACCTCTTTAACTTTGATTCGGGTTCACTCATCCTTCAAAACTTTGAAAATTAGTACCTTTTGCCCCCCTCAACCCACTTAAATGTAGCACATGTTATCACGTGCTTAAAGCCCGTTACAGAAAATGACTATTTAGATTATAAGATGACTGAAATAAAAAAAAAGTAAGAAATGAAGGGTAAATAACCATTTTCCCCACAAACCGTTCAACGTTATTCTTTGTCATTCCTTGGCATTCATTGGCATTCTGCTGTCAACCCAAGTAGTTTGGTGCTTCTCATCCCTCCACATCATCATATGCCCAAGTTTGATCGAATATACTATCTATTTCAATTACTTCAAATACATTAGAATAGCAATATGATAGACTCATAAGTTATTGGGGTAAATTAAGTTCGTGGCCTCTAACCTTTAATTAATGTACCATTTTAGACCCTAACCTCAATTTTATGTATGAACATTAATGTGAATTGAAAATGTCATGTGGTATGCTAATGTGGACATTTTTTGATAGTGGCATAATAAATCAATTACCATGGATGATATGGAAAAGCAAGAAATTTTTTTAAAAAAAAAAAGTTAAGAAAGGAAGGAAAAAAATGAAAAAACAAAAAAAAAAAAAAAAAAAACTAGAGAATCTGATTGGCACCGCCCCAGAGGCACTCCGTTGTTTGTTTCCCCCGTTCACCTTTGTCATTCCCATCCGTTCACCTCTATCATTCCTGTTCGTTCGCCTCCGTCATTCCTGTTCGTTCGACTTTGTCATTCTAATCGTTCCCCCATAGCCTTCGTCGTCCCCACATTAGCCTCCTTAATCCCAAACCTTATACTCTCTCTCCTCCCCAATTCATATTGTGCCCTAAGTCCTCTATCTCAAATGCATCCACCCAAGTTACCTAATCGAACCCTCAACCTAATTGCCGATTGCCCTCATCTTTATTCAATTAGCCTTCATCTTTGCCCCATTGCTTTTGCTTCCTCTGATTGGCTGTTCACCATTCGTCTTCGTTTGTTCGCCTTCAATTTTGTCCATCCACCTCTATTGACCTGTGTTTGGAGATGATGAAGAAAAGAAGATGGAAAGGTGAGAGATTAATCAGGTAATGGCATGGACTTCTCATGTAGTTGACATGGACTATTGACGGCTAGTGGCTGGAAGCATAGGCCAATAGTGGCAAAACCTTAAGGCTGGTGACAATAGATGAGTAAATTTAGGGTTTGTCGGAATAAGAGTGGTGAGATAGGGAACTAGAGGTGCAATTTTGCCCTTTTTTAGAGGACATAAGGTTTTGCTAATTAATTTATTGTGCCAGCTTGACAAATCGTCCATGCTGGCGTGCCACATGGCATTTCCATCTACACTAACGTTTTCCATCTAAAAAAGGTTCAAAATGGAACATTTAAATGGGGTTAGCGATTTTTCATGTGCAAAATCGAGGTTAGGGTCTAAAATGGTATAACAATTAAAGGTTTTGAGCCACAGGTACAATTTATCCTAAGTTATTGGGTCAGCCCTTTCATTGGATTTTTTTAAAGACATCAGAGCAACTCACAATTTTTAACCCAGGCATTTGGCACTGGAAGTATGTAGGTTTCGGCAGCTTAACCATTCAACTGAATCAACAGAAGATTCCAACTCCTCCAGTGCTTCCAGATTTGAATTTCACCTTTCATTTTCTTATTCCTTCTCCTTTTCAAACATTACCCAGGGGCAAAAAAATAAATGTGATCTTGTGAAATACATTCAACTCAATCATAGTAGAAATAAAAAAGTTGTTTTTTCACTAAGAACCCAAGGTGCAAGAAGGAACATAACATCTGTTTAAACCTTTGCTAGTCTTCAACATACTCATATTAGTAATTACAATTCTTTGTTATTGGTGGGGGAACATTATGCAGTAGTTGAGATGATATTGATTGTTGACAACAAAAATGTTGATAATTGAGAAAAAAAATCAGGTCTTGATATTAATTTCCCCTTTTGCTCACCATGATCAACATCCAAAAAATTGGCATATTGTAATTAAAGCAATCAATCTTGTAAGACTAATATGTTCCTAAATTAAAAATTGCTACTTGATTTGGGTTGAGGAACATACCAATGACGAATGGCCATGTCCAGTGATTTTTTTTTTGGACAGTTCTCCTAAATCTTATACTTTCTAGACTCTAGATTAGTGGTTGAAGACCTTAGATTTAGAGGTTTCCATGTAGCTGATTCTGAAATGTTCAAGGTCCTCCAAGGTTCATGTGTTTCCAGTGCATGTCCATTAGAGTGTATGTGACCCTTTGCAAGTTCAACAAGTCTTTCTCTTGCAATAGTGGGTGACAAAGCCATAAAGGTCTTCTAGACACATTTACAAGCACAATAGCATCTTGGCTTCACCTTGTAGTGACGGCAGCACAAGGACGAGACTGACTAGCAAAAACTAGCCTGTCAGAAGGCAAAGTTGTTGTCAAGTTTGGTGGTGTATCCGTAGAACGACTTGGTGGAAACACTTGCTATTGTGGAGGTTTTGGCCGTGGACCTGGGAAGCTTGGAGCATTGCTATGACCAGTGGCAGAAACAAGTTTTTTGGTTTGGGGGCAAGCTTGGAGGAGAGGAACGGTGTTACAACTAGGCAAAGCTGGAGATTGAAACTAAGTCATACTAAGTCAAAGATAAGGGACCAAACCTTTCTAATTGGAAAAGCTAGAGGACTAATGGTGCAGTTAAGCCATGTTAGAATATCTACTTAATTACTAATTTGAATCCTATGTTCTTCAGTGCCTACCTCACTATCCTCCCATTTTTATATTCTTTCATTATTTTCAAGGAGTAGGAATGCATATTCAACCCCTAATTCCTCTCAAATTAACCAATTAAATACATATATATAAAGCTTTTCAAAATTCTCGAGGGGGCAAAGCCACTCTCTGCCCCTATTATGGTCCGCCACTGGCTATGACCATTTGAAAGAATATGTAGAGCTGTTGAAGATGTGGAAGGTATCAAGCTACGCCGAGTGGGAGTGGATGGACAAGAGCTCGAGCAAGCAGCAATGAGGGGCAACTGCTCTTGGTCCATAGTAATGGGAAAAACGGTTATTTGGCCCTTTCATCTATCTTTTGTTTTGTTTAGGTTCCTCTATAACCTAAATAGTCATTTCTGTAACGTATGTCAAGTACGTGACAACACATGCTTCATTTAAGTGAGTAAAGGGTGTAAAAAGTATTGATCTCCAAAGTTTGAGGGATGATTGAATTCGAGTTAAAGTTTAAGAGGTTAAAGGTCTGAGTTGACAAAGTTCAAGGGACAAAATAGGTAAAAGGCCTTTAAATTTTTATTTGTGAAAATGAGAAAAATCTTTTTTTTTTGTTGGGTAATATATGCAAACACTCATCCGTATGTTTGGTGGACTTGTCGATAAAAGTATTAACACTTCAATCTGAAAGAATATGAAATGACTCGTGTGTTGGGTGTTACAACTTGAATCTGAAAAATATGATACGATAAGATTGCAAAACTTACAAGTCAAATGAAATTAGAATCGCAAATAAAATAGGATACAATGATCGATGTTGCTATATAATAGATGACAAACAACATTTTAAGCTATATGAGAAACATTCTATTTTCAGATATTATAAAATTATGAACTGCCATACAAAACAAATTGATCTTTTACATGTAATGAATGCTTTTATGAAATCAAGTTTTGAGAATTTGTTAAAAAGTCATAAAATGTCTAAAAGACAAAAAACTATGTGAAAAAAGCAACTTGGTCATAGAAATTGGGTCATGAGCTGAAGCTATCAGGCTCCATTGCACGAGGAGGAGAAAGCCCAAGACTACAATACATATAACCTATTTACGGGTTTGCCCCTAGGCCTTAGGCCAGGCTGGGCTTGATCCAATAAAATTTAATTTTTTAAGAAAACGTAAATCTAAACTAATATATTATTATTTAAATTGTGGTGAAAATAATTTTTTTTATATTATACCTGTTTTTCTATTTATACGTGCATTTAATGAATTTTTGTCCATTTTTTTTTAGAAAACTGTACCTTTAGGTTGTGGCAATTAAGAGTTTGGATATCAATGGATGTCCAATCTGACAGACATCCGGTTGCATTAGATTCGATGGGTCATTTTTTTTAGCAATTAATTAGGTTTGGGTTGGATATGATTTTTTTTTCCACCCGCCAACAAATTTGGGTAAGATGCGGGTTCAAGGTTCACCTGTCCCACATCTAACCCATATATGTGTGTGAACGTGTATATAACATATTAGCATTAATTATGTGATGAAAAAAAAAGTATAATGGGTAAGTTATACGAAATTAAAAACAAGCATGAGTTGTTTTCATAGATAAGGTATAATGAATGTTTTTAACGGTAACAAATGTAAGTTTAGACATAACATTGACTCAATAAAATTGTAGTTGTGGAGGTGTGGCGGGTGAATGGATTTTACCCTAACTCAACCCATCGAAAAATGGGTATGATATGAATATAAAAATTATCCACCCAACAGGTAATGGGTAGGATGTGAGTAGAGCGTTCAAGGCCACAGATAAGATATGAGAATAACGTCATCCAACCCAAATCTGACCCATTGACATCCTTAATTAGGAGTGAATATTATTAAAAAAAGTTGAAAAAATGGAAAGACCGACTATATTCGAATAAAATGGTTCGGTTACTTTTCTAGTTCGGACAAAATTTATATTTGGTTATTGGATCATGCACTTAAAACCAAATAAAACGAATAATAACAAATATTTTACCATTATCCATATCGACCCTATATGTATAAAGTTATTTCCTACTAATTTTGGACTATAAGTTGTTTGTCCTTCTTTAATTTTGAGCATAAGAGATAAATTTTTTAATATTCATCTTATTTTTTTTTCATTTGCTATGTGGTTGGTCATCAAAACTGCCAAAAAAATTCCGGTCTCATTAACAACCCAAAATAAATAAATTTATAATATAGCAGTAAAAATCAATTCAAATCCCAAGAGAAATTTTTTAACCGAAAGCTTCATGTTAAAAAACTGAAATAAAAGATTATGGGGGAATTGTTTGCAATCAACAATAAAATTAAAAATAATCAGAAAACAAAAATTAAGAAACTCATTAAGTAAGAAATCAACAAAACAATCAGGAATACAAACCTTGGCATCAGTCAACATCCACCATTGAATTCCTACAACTGATTATCGATGCATAAATAGATCAATCAAGACTTTAAATATTTATCATTGGAGCTATCTTTTTACCTCTCCTTAGTCGTAGTTAATCAAAAAACAAGTGATCTAATTAACCCTAACTGCTAAAAAACCTAAGACAAGCGCTTCGACTTAATTTAACAATTACATTAAAAATTAGAATGATCGATGAAACTAAATAACACAAACACAAGCGGCCGCATTTAATTTAGTTGAATGTTTTTCTTAAGACCTAATGATTTCTAACGCAGTAAATTAATATACCTTAATTAGTTCATAGATTAGAGAAACTAAATAATTATGGATTTGATTTCCAACCCAGTAGTAGATTGAATTCAAATAACACCTAGTAGGCCTTCTAGTATATAAACAGAACAATTATGAAATTAATCATAGAAGAACATCCAATACTTCAAGTATCAATTGAATGAATAAAACAAATTTGATCTCATAGTACTGAAGAATTTGGAGTTTAGTTTTCTGTAACCAAGAATAAAAAGAATAAGCTAGATATGACCATTAAAAATCACTAAAAAGAAAAGAAACAAGAAAAGAGACAAAAGCGAGTTAGGGAAGAAAGAGGGGGGGCCAGTCGCCAAAGAGAAAAAACGAGCTGCTGTGCTCCAATTCTAATAAAAACTAACCTAGTGTGCTAAATTTATAAAATCTCCCTAAAATTTCTATATTATTCTAAAATCACCACACACAAATAAAAAGATTCAAGATAATGAGAAGGTTTCAAAGTTGTGAGCTAAACAATTCTTCAGAACATCAGCAGCAACTTCAAGCTGAAATTCAATCTTGATAGAGTCATTAGCTCTCAAAACTCAAACAATAAAAGTTGTAGATCTCTTTCTCAGCTTCGAAACAACATCTGAATTATATAAAACAGACATCTATAGCCAAAGATATGTCCAAAACACCGCAACTACTTCTGAACCAGTGATGATATGCAAATCACGATTTTGAAAACAAATTTGAGCCCATTAATATGTGAACTAGGTTTCACGGTCTTATACAATTTGTAGCTCCAGAAGTTAGCTTTTCAATGAATCAAAAATCACTCAATTCTGACCTTTATAGCTCAAGATATGATTTTTCTACTGAAAGATCGTCAATCTATCAAAATCCTAAAAGAACACAATCAAATTAAAACTTGCAAAATTGAAAATTAAATTCACTTTTAATCAATTAAGTCCAGATATGCTATAAGCTACAAAATATACTCAAAATAGATCTTTAAGGTTCAAAACACATTAAAACGAGCTAAATATGAGAGAAATAATTATAACAAATGTAAGCTTATCACTATGTGCCTAGGTCTTAAAAAAAGGAACCGAATAAATTAATGTAATTCAAATGATTCGGGTTAGTTTTAACATATAATTCAAACAATTTGGATAGATTTTATAAAAAACTAAAAACTAATTAGATTATTGTATTTGGATTGGTTCTAAACCGAACTAACTAAATGTTCAACCTTAGTGGCAATGGCATTCCTTATTGGGTTAGTAGCAGGCCAAACATTAGGCAAGGTGAGTTGGTTCATTTCGAACAAATGCCCACCTCTATGTCTAGTGTAATCATCAACTTGTGCAAACAAAAGTTTCTATTTTCTGTTTCAGTTCACCTCTTAAACCTCTTGAATTGGTAAGTTAAAGTCAATTCATTTTAACTTAAGTGAACTTAATTTAAAATAACTTATATATATGTTTATATCTTTTTTAATCTAGAGCTAATTTTATTTAAAATTCAATATTGTATAGGAATAAGAATCTAGTGAAAATATAATTTTTATAATCTTATTAAATTTTTATAATATTTTCATTTTTAATGCCTAGAAATATAAAATTTATAAAAATTTAATAACATCATGAAAATTTACTTTCAAATGAATTATTCTATCTACATAATATTAACTTTTAAATAAAATTGATTTCGAGTAAAAATTATATAAAAAGAAAAATATGTCATTTTTTATTAAGGTTAGTCAAGTTAAAATGAATTAACTCTTAGTCTTCTAGTTGGATGCAAGTCGTAACAAGGAATAACATGGATTAATGAGCATAATTCCTATTTTTGTGCTTAATAAACCTAAAATGCAAGTTAAGGTTAATAATTAAGTTATCTTCAACGATAGTTGCCATTATTAGTCATAGAAGCTAGAGAGAGTATGACACTAGGAGACAACTCAAAATTAGGAAACAAAGGAAAGTGGAATCAAAAACTAAAATCAAAGCTCAGTACTCTATAACAACATGCAAACATGGAAAATTTAGATGCTCCGCATAAATTTAATAGAACTACAATTAATTGCGAAATCTAGTGCAAGACAAAAGGTATGCCCCATGATTGTTGGAGTATAAATCATAAACTATCCTAGCAGAATTCTAAAAGTTGAAAGGAAAAAAACATCATGATTAGCATTATACATATATAAATGACTCTAGGACAAGAAACGATTTCCATTTTGCCATTATTTGCACAAAAGTAAACATTGTCACTACAATTTTTTAAATCTAATTATTTTTTTGCATAAGCGATTTCCTTTGGTCCTCAAAGCAAATGTACACTTCCATTGAAATTTTATTTCCATTCATATGCCTAGCACATTTTAGTATAATGTTTTTTTCTCCAACCAATATTCTATAAATGGCAGCTTTTATAGTAATGAATTACTTGAAAATATGTTGTCATCTATCAAGTGTTGTTTGATGTTAACTTGGTTCAAATGTGCCTGTTTGACTTTTTCTTGGTGTAAATACAATATTCCAAATGAGTTTACATTGCATGATTTGTGGTTTGTCGACAAGCAGTGGCAATCTTCTAATGTTGCAAAGTAGCTCAGCCACAGTAGAAAATTCTTACTTTTATTTTTTCAGCAGTAATAATGTTTTAAGATTCTTGATTCATCTCTTAGTTCAACATTACAACTTCATGCACATGAGTATAGGTGCAATCTTAACCAAAGTCCTTGAAAAATAGATTTAGTAATGAATGACATGGAACAGTCGAGGCTTTTAGGACACATCAATGGGAGGAACATGGAAAAAAATAAACTACTTGTCACCAACAACCTACTTCAATGTCATAAAAAGACCTACTTCATTTGTCTACAGAAAGTCTTAGGTTGTTGCTAAAAAATATGTCTTTTTCCATGTTCCTCCCATTCATGGGTCCAAAAGCCTTACTTATTTCTGTCCTAATTGATTATGATTCATTCCTAAATATGTCTTTCAAAGACTTTGGATAAAATCCCACATATACTCATGTGCATGGAATTGTAATATTGAACTAAGAAATGAATTAAGAATCTTAAAACATTATTGTGTCAAAAAATAAAAATAAGAACTTTCTTACCATGTCTGGATAAATTGCATTTTTGGAAGATTGTCAATGTTGGTTGTGATAACCACAAAACATGTAGTGTAAATTCATTCGCACAGCTTCATCAAGTAACCGCCAAATGACCATGTTTAGGCCCACATAAGATAAATAAGTGATGCTACATACGCTGACGGGCTTCCTCAAGGTAGTGGGTGTGGATGTCTCCCAGCATTAATGGATGCCCTAAAAGTAGCAATTGGCACATCTGCCATAGTAGAAGTAAATAGTAGAGCAATAGGTACGGGTCCACAGGGGGTAGCAATTAGAACATCCATCATAAATGGAATGGACAACACAACATTAGATCCCTCAAGCGGCAACCGTTGAAACACCCCCAAAAAGTTGGAATAAACAGCAGGAAAATGAAGAATGAGATTATTATGGTTCAAAATTAAGTAAGCTCAAATGTTTTGGTTGGGGAATTAATTGAAGTTCTACTGGGTTTGAATAATTAACAAGAGGAGATTATACACCCAATTTGTTCATCTACATGTGTATTTGGCAAATCAACTTTTACTCATTGTTCATAAATGTGGCCCTTCGTTTTTCAACTGAGATCTTTGCCAAAATAACAAGCTATGCCATCAAGCAATAATTACCCAAGTTTAGAGCTCTTTCCCTCCACATGAAGCTCACTACTCTCTCTCATCCATTGTTCTCTTTCCCCCTAACAAGGAGCTTCATAGCTCAAATTGTTTAAACTTCCTTCACAAATCTGGTACTCAGCACGTTGCACTAAATGGTTGTTACTTGTATTTTCTAGGTCCCTTGACCACCCATCGTCCACCTCCCTCAACCTCGGATCTATCATATTTAGGTTGGTAAGGTCACTAGAAGTTCATCCGCCCACATTAAGGTGCTATAGATTTCTGCTTCTCTTTTACCTTTAGGAAGACAACATCATCCCTATGAGATCTCAGTATTGTTCAACAATTCTCCATCAAGGCTACGTGAGTGATAGGTGGTAGAGTTATCGGGAAGAATGATGACCGTGTGAAAAATGAAGCAAGGTTGGGTGGGCTACCGGCAACCGAGCTGCCTCTCATTGACGGACAAGAACCGTGTGACGAAGGGATGACGACTGCAATTTTAAAAAAATGATATTCATTGTAGTTTCATAATTTTGTTTAAAGAAGAATGGGTTAATAAGAAACAAGTGGGGCCGACATTTTAAACATTCCAAAAAGATAAATTGTCTACAAACAAAATGAATTGGGTGCTAATGTTCTTTGCAAAGTCATGCATTTTAGATTTCTTTTATGAAAAGTCATGCATTTTCAACTTCATTGGGAGTTGGTGAGGAGTTTTGAACTGTCACTACACAAGTATCTTTTTTGTAGGGAAATCGTCTCTTTAGTCCACAAATTATTACTACCTTTATCTCAAAAATTTTGTCCCATTTTATTTTTTGTATTTCATTTGATTTAAATTTTTTTATATTAGTATTTACTAAAAATTTTTAAAAAGTTACATTTAAAAACTATATGTCATGTAATTTTTAAATATTTTTTTAAAAACAAAATTTAGCAAATACTAATATAGAAAAATTTAAGTTAAACTTAAGTCAAAAAAACTGAAATGGTACAACAAACTTAAGAAGGTGACAATATTTTTGTTTTGAGGTTGTTACTAGAAAAGCATATTACATAGAGCTTAATTGGTGTCTTAGACTAACTTGGCCATATCAACACACTTGTTTTCTAGTTCCTTTTGTTTGTACTTATGTTTTGCATTTGCATGTCCATTGTGAAAAATAAGCTGTGCTGTTATTATTTTATTTATCGTACCTTGATCATCTTACCCAATGGATGTTATGAATAAGTGATTGTTAATAAACTCAAAATTTTAGAATTTTAGGAAAAACTATAATGCTTATTGTGCATTACGCGTTCTTCTAATATAATATCTCTGGTTATTTTCTGCACATGTTTAATGCTTTTTATTTTGGATAAAAATTAGACTAGTCTCAAAGGTGTTAGTTTCTTTCTCTTAATTTGACGGGTTTTTTTTCTAATGAATGTCAAAAACTAAAGTTTGACTTTGGACAAGAATTAAAGTCTCTATTTAATTTTCAAAACTAGTCTTAAGTCATTGGTTTTCTAATTTAAACTTTTGTTTTGGAGGGAAAATTTCTTATCAATGTCCAAGGTCACATTGCATATAAATTTTTAATGAATGAATATGTATTTATGCATATTGAATCCAGATGAATAAGAATACCTAGATATATTATTTTTTTTTTTTAAGGTGACCCACCAGTAAACCACACTCACATGATAAACATACTACAAATAAAATTCATTTAATGATATACATATATGTCTTACATGAATGAAGCTTGTTTATTGAATTTCAAAATAAAACATAAAAAAAAAATTAACAAGAAATTACATGTCTTGCTTTTGTTGTGTATATAACCTAGCTAGCTAGTTTTATCATTAAATGAAATTATACATTCAAGAATTTCTTAACAATTGCCTCACAAATTTGTAAAGTACTTTATTATAAATTTGTTAACACATTACTTAGCAGATAACACGAAGTCATCCTCTGTTAACAAAAAAAAAAAACTACACATGCATATGAGATTTATGATAATCTATCATAAATTCAAAATTGTAATGCCATGTAAAATTACTTTATGCACATCATTTCCTACTTCACAATTATTTTAAGAAAACTTCTTTTAACAAACTCTAGTTTAACGGATCACTTCAATCAAAGGTCTATAATACAACTTTGTATGGTAATCCGTATAATTATTTTTTACTTTCTCATTCATAATGTTGGTAAATGTAAAAGAGTACAATAATCAATTCTTTTGTAGAAATTAGTGATGAACCTAGTCAAAAATTAAAAAACCTTGCAACTTGAAGAATGATGATCGGTGTTTTTGATCAAGCTTAATACTAAAAATAGGGAAATACTGAACAACTACACTGATTATATATAAAATAGAACAATCAAACAACTCATCACAAAAATGCCAACAGATAAAAGAACTTAGCCAACAATAGTAAGGAAAAATCAATAGAATTACATATTTAAATATTTAATAGAAGCCCTTCTCCTTACAAAAAAAGGGAAGCCTTTTCCAAGAAACTACTCTTAGTCTCGAATAATTTTCAAACATTATAGTTATGTTTGAAATACAATAACTTGAGAAAAAAAAAAGTTAGAAACTAGCTATTTCCATTTATGACCATAAGCTTGTAGTATTCTTATGAGGGAATTTAGTTATTTGTGAATTGTAAGAAAAATAAAAAAAATTATTTTGGATTAAGTTGACTTAAGTTAAAATGAATTGGCTCTTAGTCTCCTACTTGTGTGGAGGTTGTAACGAGGAGTAACATAAATTAATAAGTATAATTCCTATTTTTGTAGTTAATAAACTTAAAATACAAGTTAAGGTTAACGATTAAGTTAACTTCAACAATAGTTGCTATTGTTAGTCCTAGAAGCTAGAGAGTGTTTGAAACCAGGAGACAAATCAAAGTCAAGAACTAAAATCAAAGCTCAGTACTTTGTAATAAGATGCAAATACGGAAAATTTAAACATTTCACATATATTTAATAGAACTACAAGTGATGATAGAATCTAATGCAACGCAAAATGAATACCTCAATTGTTGGAGTGCAAATCATAAACTATGCTAGTATATATCTAAAAGTTCAAAGGAAAAAAAATATCATGATTAACATTACACATATACAGATAACTCTAGGATGTTTTATTTTTGACATAATTTATGTAAAAGTAAACACTGTCACCACATTTGTCTCAATCTAATTGTTGTTTTTTTTTTTTTGCACAAGCAATTTCTTTTAGCCCTTAAAGCAAATGTGCACTCCCACTTGAATTTTATTTTTATTCATATGCTCAACATATTTCAGTACAACATTATTTTCTTTATCTAATTTTTTATTAATGATAGTTTTAATAGTAATGAATTATCTATAAATACGTTGTAATCTGCCGGGGAGTTTTTTGATATTAACTTGGTCCAAACGTGCTTGTTTGACCTTGGTTTGGTATAAATATAATTTTCCAAATGAATTTACATTGCATGGTTTCTAACATATCAAAACTAACAATGACAATCTTTAAATGTTACAAACTACTCCTGTCATGATAGAAAGTTCTTATTTTAATTTTTTCAACACTAATAATGTTTGTAACATTTGACGATTGTTGCAATATTGGGAGGTTAATGATAATGTTATAATCATCAATAATTGCCATTGTTAGTCCTAGAGACTAGAGATAGAAAGAAAGAGAGGAACAGAAGACAATTTAAAACTATGAATCATAGAAGAGTAAAATTAAGAACTAAAATCAAAGCTTAGTATTATGAAATAATATGTAAATATAAAAAATTTAAATTTTTCATATATATTTAATAGAACTACAACTATTGGCAAAATTTAGTGCAACACAAAAAGAATGCATTGATTGTTAGAGTGCATAAAATTATCCTAGCATAGTTCTAAAAGTTAAAAGGAAAAAAACATCATGATTAGCATTACACATAAGTAGATGACTTTAGGGCGAGAAGGGGTTTTCATTTTTCCATAATTTGTGTAAAATTAAACATTGTCACCACATTTTTCTAAATCTTTTTTTATTCATAGAAGTAATTTCCTTTAGTCTTTAAAGCAAATATACATTTTCATTGGAATTTTATTTCTATTCATATGCTTAGGACATTCCAATATAACATTATTTTCTCCTTTCAATCTTCTATTGTTGATACCTTTCATAGTAATGAATTATCCAAAAATATGTTGTCATCTATTAAGAGTTGTTTGATGTTAACTTGGTATAAACGTGTTTATTTGATTTTTGGTTTTAGTATAAATCCAATCTTTGAAATAAATTTACATTACATGGTTTATAGCATGTCAAAACCATGAGCGACAATCTTTTAATATTGCAAACTATTTCTGCTATGGTAAAAGTTCATGTTTTAGTTTTGTCAACACTAATAATTTTTGCAACTTTTGAAAATTGTTGCAACATTGTAAGGTTAATAATTAAGTTATCTTCAATGATAGTTGTCATTGTTAATCCTAGAAACTAGAGATAGTGTAAAACGACGAGCCCATTCAAAACCAAAAATCATAGAAGAGTCGACTGAGGAACTAAAATCAAAGCTTAGTACTATTTAATAATGTGCAAATTTAAGAAATCCAAATTTTTTAAATATATTTAATAGAACTACAATTGATAGCAAAATCTATTGTAATGAAAACAGAATGCCTTGATTGTTGGCGTACAAATTATAAACTATTCTAACATAGTTCTAAAAGTTAAAGGGAGAAAAACAGGACGATTAGCATTACATATATGTAAATGGCACTAGGACAAGAATGGGTTTTCATTTTGCCATATTTTTACAAAAGTAAACATTGTCACCACATTTTTCTAGATCTAATTCTTTTTTTTTGCACAAATGATTTTCTTTAGTTCCTAAAACAAATGCACACTTCTAATGGAATTTTATTTCCATTCATATGCTTAGCATATTCCAATTCTCCATTATTTTCTCTACCTAATATTTTATTAATGATATCTTTCATATTAAAAGAAATATGTTATCATCTATCGGTAGTTGTTTGACATTAACTTGGTTCAAATGTATCTATTTGATTTTTGTTTGATATAAATCAAATCTTTCAAACAAATTTATGCTGTATATTTTGTAGCTTGTCACAACTGACAACTGCAATATTCTAATATTGCAAGCTATCCTTGCTATAGTAAAAAAAAAAATTATTTTTATTCTATCAGCATTAATAATGTTTGTAACTTTTTAAGATTTATGCAACATTGGAAGGTTATTAATCAAGTTATCTTCAATAATAATTGTCATTGTTAGTTCTAGAAATTAGAAAGTGTGTGTAAAACTAGGATACAATTTAAAACCAGGAATTATAAAAAAGTGGAATAAAAAACTAAAATCAAAGCTTAGTACTATATAATAACATGCAATCATGAAAAATTTAGATTTTTTACATATATTTAACGTAACTACAATTGAGGCAAAATCTAGTGTAATACAAAAGGAATACCTTGACTATTGGAGTACAAATCATAAACTATTGTTACATAGTTCTAAAAGTTAAAATGAACAAAAAAACATCATGATTAGCATTACACATATGTAAATGACTTTAGGACAGTACAAGGTTTTCATTTTACTATTATTTGTGTAAAATTAAACATAGTCACTACTTTTTTCTACACTTAATTGCTTCTTTTATAGAAGCAATATTCTTTAGTCCTCAAACCAAATATACACTTCCACTAGAATTTTATTTTGATTTATCTGCTCAACACATTCCAATACAACATTATTTTCTCCTCCTAATTTTCTATTAATAATAACTTTGATGATAATGAATTATCCAAAAATATGTTGTCATCTGTTGAGAGTTGTTTGACTTTAACTTGGCCCAATCATGTTTGTTTAACTTTGGTTTTGTATAAATCCAATTTTTTAAATAAATTTACATCACATGGTTTATATTTTGTCAAAAACAATGACAATTTTTCAATGTTACAAATTATCCCTACCATTGTAGAAAGTACTTATTTTAATTTTGTTAACACTAACAATATTTACAACATTGGAAAGTTAAAAATTAAGTTCCTTTCAACGATAATTATCATTGTTAGTCCTAGAAACTAGAGAGAGGGAGTGAAACAAAAAGACCGTTCAAAAAGTCCTAGAAAAGTGGAATCAAGAACTAAAACCAAAGCTTAATATTATATAATAATGTACAAAAATGAAAATTTTAGATCTTCCACATATATTTAATAGAATTACAATTGATGACAAAATTTAGTGTAATGCAAAAAGAATACCTTGATTCTCGAAATAAAAATTATAAATTATCTTAACATAATTCTAAAAGTTAAAAGGAGAAAAATATCTTAATTAGCATTACACATATGTAAATGACTCTAGGACGGGAAAGGGTTTTCATTTTGCCATAATTTGTATAAAAGTAAATATTGTCACCACATTTTTCTAAATGTAATTATTTTTTTTTTAGTTCTTAAAGCAAATGCATACTTCCAGTGAAATTTTATTTCTATTCATATGTTCAGCACATTCTAAATCAACATTGTTTTCTCTAACCTATTTTTCTATTAATGATATCTTTCATATTAAAATAAATATGTTATCATTTGCTGGGAGTTGTTTGACATTAACTTGGTTCAAACGTATCTATTTGATTTTGGTTTTGCATAAATTGAATCTTTTAAATAATTTTATGTTGCATGGTTTGCAACCTGGCATAACCAATAATGACAATTTTCTAATGTTGCAAACTATTCCTACCATGGTAAAATAATTCTTATTTTTATTTTATCAACATTAATAATGTTTGCAACATTTGAAGATTATCGCAATATTAGAAGGTTAATAATCAAGTTATCTTCATCGATAATTGTCATTGTTAGTCCTACAAGCTAGAGAGAGAGTGTGAAACCAGGATACAATTACCATAAAAGAATGGAATAAAATGGTAAAATCAAAGCTCAGTATTATATAATAACATGAAAATATTAGAAATTCATATTTTTTTATATATATTTAATAGAACTAAAATTGAGGCAAAATATAGTGTAATGCAAATGGAATACCTGAATTTTTAGAGTGTAAATAATAAACTATACTAACATAGTTCTAAAATTTAAAAGGAAAAAAAACACCATGATTAGCATTACACATATGTAGATGATTCTAGGACAAGAGTTTGCCATAATTTGTGTAAAAGTAAGCATTGTCATCACATTTAATTATTATTATTATTATTATTGCATGAGCAATTTCCTTTGGCCTTTAAAGCAAATCTGCACTTCTATCAGAATTTTATTTTCATTCATATACTTAGCACATTTCCAATACAACATTGTTTTCTCCAAGCAATCTTCTATTAATAAAAGCTTTCATAATAATGAATTACCCAGAAATATGTTCTCATCTGCTGGAAGTTGTTTGATGTTAACTTGGTCCAAATGTACCTGTTTGAATTTGGTTTGGTATAAATCCAATCTTTCAAATAAATTTGCACTGTATGTTTTGTAGCATGTAATAACCAACAACGGCAATCTTCCAATGTTGCAAACTATCCCTGTCATGGTAGAAAATTCTTATTTTTATTTTTTCAACACCAATAATGTTCTAAGATTTCTAATTCACTCATAATTCAATATTACAATTTCATACTCTTGAGCATAGGGGGTCTTGTTCGAAGTCCTTGAAACACATATTTTGGAATGAGTGGCAACCAAATGGAATAGAACAACTAAGCCTTTTTTGACAAATTAATTTGAAGTAAGTGGGAAAAAAAAACCTAGTTTTCCCTAATAACCTACTTCAATAGCACAGAAAAACCTACTTCAATTGCCTACAGAAATACTTAGGTTGTTCGTGAAAAATAATTGCCTTTTTTCTACGTTCTTCCCATTAATGGGTCTAAAAGGCCTCTATTGTTTTTGTTGCATTGGTTGTTTTTCATTTCTAAATATATGTCTTTCAATGGCTTTGCATAGTATTCAACCTATGCTCACATGCATGGAGTTGTAATATTGAGTTAAGAGATAAATTAGAAACCTTAAAATATTATTAGTATTAAAAGATAAAATAAGAATTTTCTTATAGAGGCTGGATAATTTACATCACTAGAGGATTATCACTATTGGGTATGACAAGCCACTAACCAGGTAGTGTAAATTCATTTGGAAGATTGGATTTGCTCAGCTTCATTAAGCAATTGCCAGACAGCCACATTTGGACCCACATAAAATGTACAAGTGATACTATATGGGCTGGCAGACTACCTTGAGGGTACAAATGACAATGCCTTGCAACATTAATGGATGCCCTAGAAGCAGCAGCAGTTGGAACATCTACCACAGTAGGAGTAAATGGTAGAGTAATTGATAAAGGTCTACCAGGGGGAATGGTTGGAACATCCATCATAAATGGAGTGAACAATAGAGTATTAAATATCTCAAGCAATAGACGTTAAAACACCCAAAATAGTTGGAGAAGACAACAAGAAACGAAGAAGTAATTGATCATGGTTCAAAACCAAGTAAGAGCAAATTTTCTGTTTGAAGATTTAATTGAACTTATACTAGGCAATTATAATTAATAAAAGGGAGTTTTAGTGTTCGATGGAAAATCCTACATTTCAGGTTTCATTCATGGAAAGTCATGTATTTTCAGGTTCATCGAGAGTATATGAGTAGTTTGCACTACCACTACAACAGTATATTTTTTTCAATAAAATCTTTTTTTCGGTCCACAAATTATTACTGCTTCCTTCTGAAGTTTTTTGAGTCATTTCAATTTTTTTACTACTTAGGTTTAACTTAAATTTTTTATGTTAATATTTATTAAAAAATTTTAAAAAATTATATTTAAGAACTATAAGTCTTACAATTTCTAAATATTTTTCTTAAAAAATTAACAAATGTCACTATAGATAAATTTAAGTTAAACTTAAGTAAAAAAATTGAAACAGTACAAAGAACTTGAGGCAAATAGAGTATTTCTGTTTTGATTTGTTGGAGAAGTTTGCTACACAGACCATAACTTGGTGTCTTAGACTAACTTAGCTATATCATCATAATTGCTAACTACATTTTATTTGGCGTTGCGTTTTGCACTTGCACATCCATCATGAGAAAAAAACTATGATGCAACTATTTTATTCATCATATCTCAATCTTCTCATGTAATGTACTTATGAACAAGTGATTATTTTTAAACCTATAATTTTAGAATTTTAGGAAAAACTATATTGTTTTTCATACATTACATGTTCTTTTGATATAATATATCCGATAGAGTTTTGCACATGTCTAATGTTTCTTATTTTGGACAAAGTTTGGACCGGTGTCAAAAGTGTTAGTTTCTCTATCTTAATGTGATGGATTCTTTCTAATGAATGTTCAAAACTAAAGTTTCGCTTTGGATCAAAATTAAAGTCTTTATTAAATTTTTAAGACTAGTCTTAAGTCATTTGTTTTCTAATGTAAACATTTATTTTTTGGGGACAAGTTCTTATCAATGTTCAAAGTCACCTTGCATGAAAATTTTTAATAAATGAATATGTATTTATGCATATTGCATCCAAATGAATAAGAATACCTATGTATAGTGTAGTTTTATCTTTGAAAGGTGACCCATCAATATACCACACTCACATGATCAATACATTACAAATAAGATTTTTTTTTCAGGTTGGATGATTAATGCACATTCATGCACACATTTAATTTCATGATAAACATACATGTCCCTTACATGAATGACATGTTTATTGAATTTCAATAGGAAATAAAGAAAAAAAACTTAGCAAGAAATTAAATTCCTTGTTTTTTTCATGCACATAAACTAGCTAGCTAATTTCATCATTAAATGAAATCATATATTCAACAATTTCTTAGCAACTGCCTTTATAGATCTTGAAATAACTTGTAATAACCTACATAAGTAACTGAATAATCTAGCTCTTCCCTCTCCTTTTTTTGTCTCTTTGCTTCTTAACCTATTTATATGTCATGTTGGCCAATTTCTATACTCAATGACAAAAACAAGATAAGTATAAAATAGCCAAAGTCTCACATAAATTTTTACCAAAGAAACGTCTAAATCCAAAACAGTTATATATAATTGAGAAACAAATCACATAGCAAAAGAGAGACATGAGTTCTGAGCACTATTATCATGTTATTAGAGATTAGAACCTAGGAATTAGGGGAAGAAGTGGGTAAGGTTAAGTATATGTGGGTTTTACAATTCAAACCAGTCCTCCCTTGACATGAATGACGTTGTTCACTTTTCCATTACCCACCCTGACCTTAACTCACATAAAACCCGCATTGTTATTAGTTCAATTTGGTTGGGGGTAGCCAATTTTGTTGGTTGACCGAGTTGAATAAACACCTATAAAAAATATATTGTTATCTGTCACGAGTTGATTGACGTTAGCTTGGTCCAAATGTGCCCATTTGACTTTTTCTTAGTATAAATCCAATCTTCCAAATGAAATTCTACTGTATGGTTTATAACGTGTCACAACTAATAGCTACAGTCTTCCAGAGTTGCAGATTATCCCAGCCATGGTAATTTTTTTTTTATTTTGTCAACACTAATAATGTTTTAAAATTCTTGATTCATCTCTTAGTTCAACATTACAACTTCATGCACATGAGTATGGCTGGGATCTTATCTGAATTTGTTGAAAGATAGATTTAGGAATGAACGGTGAGCAATTGGGATAGAAACAGTTGAGGCATTTTGGATATATTAATGGGAGGAACATGGAAAAAAAATTATTTTCAACAACCTACTTTAATGGCAAATAATGACCTACTTCAATTGCCTACAGAAAGCCTTAGCTTGCTGATAAAAAATAGTTATTTTTTTTCCATGTTCCTTCTATTCATGGGTCCAAAAAGCCTTAATTTTTTTCTGTCCTAATTAGTTGCTTTTCATTTTTAAATTTATCTTTCGACCACTATGGATAAGATCCCATGTATACTCACCTACATGGAGTTTTAATGTTGAATTAAGATATGACTCAAGATTCTTGAAACATTATTAGTCTTGAAAAATAAAAATAAGAATTTTCTTACTGTGGTTAGATAGTTTGCATCATTGGAGGATTGTCACTGTTGGTTGTGGTAGACTACAAACCATGCAGTGTAAATTCATTTAGAAGATTGGCTCTGCATGGCTTCATCAATCAATGGCAAAATGACTATGTTTTAACCCACATGAGATATACAAGTGAGGTTGCAGGGGCTGGCAGGCTACCTTGAGGTAGCAGATGACGACATCTCATAGCATTAGTGCATGCCCTAGAAGCACTAGTTGAAACATCAGCTACAATATGAGTAAACTATTGAGCAATGGATATAGGTTCAAAAAGGGCAGCGATTAGAACATCCATTACATATTAAGTGGATTGAAGAACATTAGATCACTCAGATGACAGCCATTGGAACTCCCAAATAGTTGGACTAAACAAGGGAAGGAAAAAGGAGATAATAATGGTTTGAAAGCAACCAAGCGCAAAATGTTCTGTTTGGAGATTTACTTGAAGTTCTTCTATGTTTTTATAGTTAATAAGAGGAGATTTTAGTGTTCCATGGAAAGTCATGCATTTTCAACTTCATGAGGAGTATGTAAGTAGTTTTGAACTGCCATTGCACTAGTATATTTTTTACAGTGAAATCTTTTATTTGGTTCACAAGTTATTACTACCTCCATCTCATGTTTTTTTTCTTTTTTTGCACCATTTCTGTTTTTTAACTTAAGTTCGACTTAAATTTTTTTATATTAATATTTACTAATAGATTTAAAAAATATATTTAAAAATTATATGTCCTGTAATTTCTAAATATTATTTTGAAAAATTATAAAATACTAATATACATAATTTTAAGTTAAACTTAAATGAAAAAATTTTAAGTATTTTTGTTTTGAGTTTGTTACTGAAAAAGTTTATTACACTGATCATAATTTGATGCCTTATACGAACTCAGCCATATCAACATAGTTGCTAGCTAGTTCATTTTGTTTGTACTTGTATTTTACACTTGCATGTCCATCGTGATAAATAAACTATGTCGCTATTATTATATTTATCTTATCTTGATCATCTCATTTAATGGACTTATAAACAAGTGATTGTTAATATAATTAGAATTTTAGAATTTCAAGAAAATCTATAATGCTTGTTATGCATTATATGTTCTTTTGATATAATATCTCAGGTATAGTTCTGCACATTTAATGCTTCTTATTTTAGACAAAGTTTGGACTAGTGTTAAAGCCGTTAGTTTTTGTCTGTTAATTTGATGGATTTTTTTTTTCTAAGAAATGTCCAAAACTAGAGTTTGGCTTTGGACCGAAATTAAAATCTTTATTAAATTTCTAAAACTAGTCTTAAGTCATTGGTTTTCTAATATAAATCTTTGTTTTGGAGGGACAATTTTTTATCAATGTCCATGGTCATCTTGCATGAAACTTTTTAATGAATGAATACATATTTATACATTTTGCATCCAAATAAATAAGAATACCTAGGTATAATGTAGTTTTATCTCTGAAAGGTGACCTACTATTACTCCATACTCACATGATAAACAAAATACAAATAAGATTCCTTTTCTAGTAGAAAGACTAATGCACATTCATGTACACATTTAAATTTCATGATATACACAAAATGTCCCTTACATGAATGAATCATGTTTATTGAATTTCAATAGGAAATAGAGAAAAAAAACTTAAAGGGAAATAAAATGTCTTGCTTTTATCATGTATATAACCTAGCTAGCTAGTTTCATCATTAAATGAAATTATATATTCAATAATTTTTTAGCAACCGCCTTATCAAATTTATGAAGCACTACATTATAGATTTGTTAGCATATTACTCTGTAGATAATAAAACCATCCTCAGTAAAAAAAATACACTTGCATATGCGTTTAATAAAATCCATCACAGATTCTAGATTGCAGTGCCTTATACAATCATTATATGTACTTCCTTTCGCTCTTTGTAAATACTTTAAGGAAACTTATTTTAACAATGTTGCAATTTAATGGATCACTTCAATCAAAATTTTAAAATACAATTTTGTATGGTTCTCCACATTATTATTTTCTACTTCCTCATTCATGATATTGTTGAATGTAAGAAAGTACAATAATCAATCTTTCTATAGAAATTGGTGAACTCAAGAAAATGAGGTTGAGAACTAAAAACTCTTATAATTTGACTTGAAGAACAAAGATTAATGTTCTTGATGAAGCTTAAGGATAAGAAAAAGGAAATATTAGATAACAACACTAAAGAAATCTAAAATGCAACAATCAAATAACTTATCATAAATATGTCAATGGATAAAAGAACTTAGCTAACAATAGTGATGCAAAATCTACAAAATTACATGTTTAAATACTTAAAAAGCACCCTTCCCTTTACAGGAAAGGAAACATTTTTCAAGAAATTACTCCATATTCAAAATAGTTATTAGATATTATGGTTGTCTTTGAAACATAATAACTCCAGTGCAAACGTTAGAAACCAATTCTCTTTGTCCATGAGCAAAAGCTTCCAGTATTCTTTTGAGGGAGCTTTGTTGTTTTGTGAATTAAAAAAAAATCATTTTGGGTTAAGTTAAGTTAAAATGAAATGGCTCTTAGTCTTCTACTTGTGTGGAGGTCATAACAAGGGTAAAAATAGATTAATAAGAATAATTCTTGGTTCTGTACTTAATAAACCTAAAATGTAAATTAAGGTTAATAATCAAGTTATTTTTAATGATAGTTGTTATTGTTAGTCCTAGAAGCTAGAAAGAAAGAGCGAAACCAGGAGGCAATACAACACCAGGAAGCATAGAAGAGTGAAATTAAGAACTAAAATTGAAGCTTAGCACTCTATAACAACATGCAAACATGAAAAATTTAGATCTTTTACATATATTTAATAGAGTTACAATTGATGGCGAAATCCAGTGCAATGCAAAAAGAATGTCTTGATTGTTAGAGTGTAATTCATAAACTATCATAATTAGCATTACACTTATGTAGAAGACTCTAGGACAAGAAAGAGTTTTCATTTTGACATTATTTGTGTAAAAGTAAACATTGACACCATAATTCTCCAAATCCAATTGTTTTTTTTTTTCATAAGTAATTTTATTTGGTCTTCAAAGCAAATGTACACTCCCAACAAAATTTTATTTTCATTTATATAACTAACACATTCCAATACAAGATCGTTTGCTCTACTAATCTTTTATGAATGACAAGTTTCATAGTAATGAATTATCAGGAAAGTTGTCATCTGCTGGGAGTTGTTTGATGTTAATTTAGTCCAAATGTGCCCATTTGACTTTTACTTGGTGTAAATCCAATCTTTCAAATGAATTTACACTGCAAGGGTTTTGGTCCATCACAACAAATAGCAACAAACCTTTAGTATTACAAACTATCCTAACCATGGTAAAAAATTCTTATTTTTATTTTGTTAACTCTAATAATAGTTTAAGATTATTGCTTCATCTTTTAGTTCAACATTACAACTTCATATACATGAGTATATGTGAAATCTTATCTGAAGTCCTTGAAAGATAGATTTAAGAATGAATGACTACCAATTAGGGTAAGAGCAACTAAGGCTTTTTGGACACATCAATAGAAAGAACATGGAAAAAAAAAAAACAAAACTAGTTTTCACCAATAACCTACTTCAATTGCTTACAGAAAGCTTTAGGTTGCTGGCAAAAAATAGTTGTCTTTCTCCATGTTCCTTCCATTCATGTGTTCAAAATGCCTCAGTTTTTTTTTTATTTTAGTTGATTGCCATTCATTCCGAAATCTATCTTTTGATGACTTTACATAAGATCCCATATATACTCATGTGCATGTAGTTGTAATGTTGAACTAAAAGATGAATCAAGAATCTTAAAACATTATTGGTGTTGAAAAATGAAAATGAAAATTTTCTTACTATGGCGGGATAGTTTGCATCACCGAAGGATTGTCACTGTTGGTTGTGATATGCCACAAACCAAGTGGTGTAAACTTGTTTAGAAGATTGGGTTTGCACGGCTTCATCAAGCATTATCCCAATGGTCATGTTTAGACCCATATGAGATATATAAGTGATGTTGCATGGCCTGGTAGGTTACCTTGAGATGGAGAATGATGATGTCTCACAGCAATAGTAGATGCTCTAGAAATAGCAGTGGGAACATCCTTCACAGTTAGAGTAAATAGCTGAGTAATTGATATGGGTCCATCATGGGTAATAGATGGAACATCCACCATAGTTGGAGTGGATAGCATAGCATTAAATCCCTCAGGCGGAAGCTGTTAAAACACCCTAAAAAGTCAGAGTAAATAGCAGAAGAAGGAAGAAGTAAAGGATCATGGTTTGAAAGCAAGTACGCGCGAATGTTTTATTTAGAGATTTACTTGAAGTTTTACTATGATTTTATAATTAACAAGATGGGGTTTTAGTGTTCCATAGAAAATCATGCATTTCAAATTTCTTACATGAAAAGTCATGCATTTTCAGTTTCACTAGGAGCAGGTGAGTAGTTTTGTATTGCCATTGCACTAGTATTTTTTTTTTTTTTGTAGTGAAATCTTCTCTCTGGTCCATAAATTATTACTACCTTCTTCCTAAGCTTTTTGCATCATTTCAAATGTTTTTTAAACTTAAGTTTTGCTAAAATTTTTTATAACAATATTTACTAAAAAAAACTTTTAAAAAATTATATTTAAAAACTATAAGTCTTGTAATCACTGAATATTATTTTTTTAAAAATTGGCAAATGTTAATATAGATAAATTTAAGTTAAACTTATGTGAAAAAACTAAGCTGGTACAAAGAACTTTGGACAAATAGAGTATTTATGTTTTGAGTTTGTTATTAGAGAAGTTCATTACATAGACCATAACTTGGCGCCTTACACTAACTCAGCCATATCAACATAGTTGCTAACTAGTTCATTTTGTTTGTCTTTGTATTTTGCACTTGCACGTCTACAATGAGAAATAAACTACACTGCAGCTATTCTATTCATCATACTTTGATCATCTCATACAATGGACTTATGAATAAGTGATTGTTAATAAACTTACAATTTTAGAATTTTAGAAAAAAAAAACTATAATGCTTTTCATGCATTACATGTTCTTTTGATATAATATCTTTGATAAAGTTTTCCACTATTGAATGCTTTTTATTTTGGACAAAGTTAGGACCAATGTTAACGGCATTAGTTTCTCTCTATTAATTTAATGGATTCTTTCTAATGAATGTCTAAGACTAGAGTTTGGCTTTGGACTAGATTTAAAGTCTCTATTAAATTTTCAAAACTAGTCTTAAGTCTTTGGTTTTCTAATATAAACCTTTATTTTGGAGGGACAATTTCTTATCAATGTCCAAGGCTACCTTACGTAAAATTTTTTAGTAAATGAATATGTATTTATTCATATTGCATCCAAATGAATAAGAATACCTAGGTATAATGTAGTTTTATCTTTCAAAGGTGACCCATCAGTACACCATACTCATATGACAAACACACTACAAATAAGATTTTTTTTTTTTTGTAGAAAGACTAATGCACATTCACGCACACATAAATTTCATGATACACATATATGTCCTTTACATGAATGAATCATGTTTATTGAATTACAATAGGAAATAAAAGAAATTAACAATAAATTACATTTCTTGCTTTTTTCATGCATATAACCTAGCTAGCTAGTTTCATCATTAAATGAAATTATATATTCAACAATTTCTTAGCAATTGCATTCTTAAATTTGTAAAGTACTACATTATATATTTGTTAACATATTACTCAGCAGATAATATAGATCCATCCTCAGTCAAAAAAATATACATGCATATGCGTTTGACTATAATCTATCATAGATTCTGGATTGCAGTGTCTTGTATAATCATTTGATGTACTTTCTTTCCTTCTTCGCAAATACTTTAAGGAAACTTATTTTATCAATATCCATTTAATGGATCACTTCAATGAAAGCTCTGTAATACAATTTTGTTTTGTGATTTACATAATTATTTTCTACTTTCTCATTCATGATGTTGTTAAATGTATGAAAGTACAATAATCAATCCTTCTATAGAAATTGGTGATAAACTTGGGAAAATGAGGTCAAAAACTAAAAACCCCTAAAACTTGACTTGAAGAATAAAGATTAGCGCATTTGATCAAGCTTAAGACCAAGAATAAGGAAATCTAGGACAACTACACTGATGACATCTAAAATGTAACAAAACAACATTACTTGATATCTTAGAAAATAGATAGCAACTCCAGACTTCAAATTAAACCATTTTAATGCATATAAAGTATAAACTTGGGAGCATGTTAGACTTAGGTGATAAAAAGACATGTTAAATTGTAACTTTAATGGATTAAACTTGAAACAACTTATAAAAACTTGTCATTTGGAAATCAAACTTAATTCAAACACTAATATAAATTAATAACCTACTAACTTTTCTTCCAAAACAAGTTTCCTCAATAAAATTAAAGCATATTTTTTTAGATAACACTTAACACACTTGAAAATTAAGCATAAGTTCAATTAACCTTATTTTGACCAAATGAAGTGAGATTATTGAAATAAATCACTTGTCATCATCAAAATTAAATATTTGCTTGGAACAAATCCAACACCTTCTACTTCTTCTATCTACAGTACCCATGGGCCACAACAAATTGTTTCTTTTTGAAGTCCCTTCATAGGGTATGACAATCTCTTTTCCATATCGTGTAGACATTGACGTATTAAAATTTTTATACAAAGAATATTTACAAAGCCATGAATGCTATAATTTAAGTTATGAAATTATCCAATCCACACTTGTTATCCCTTGAAAGCAGTTGTAGTTCTTTCCATGCAAATATGTTGTAAAATAGTGGATGTTGATATGTAGTAAGCCAAGAAGAACAAAGGCTAGTAGCCTAGTGCTTGTCTAAAATAACCCACGTGACAAAGCACACATGAACAAGTAAAATAGAAGTACTGTTAACTAGCATCAACTCTATTATTAGTATACATACCCCATTACACTCCAAGAAACAACTCTAATAAAAAGCTGTGGTTGTTCGTACATGGAAAATTTTTAGAGTTTAATTGGTGATTAGTTTGCATGGTTACAAGATGTTAATGATTTATGTTATTTTGCAATGATTGTTCTTGAAATTTTTTAGTATATTTTAATATGTAAGTGTTAGTGACATGGCTAAACCATTTACAGCTAAATATGTTGGTTAGTATAAGTTTAGGGGCTTTGTCAAACATGTTTCAGTATATGTTAGACAAAATGTGTGCTAATGACATAAGTTTAGGGATTTAATTGTAAATAATGAGAAAATGTATAAGTGAATTGTGTATTACATAAAATAGATGGATCTAATTGATCAATTTGAAAAAGTCATGGAATAACTTGTAAAAATTAAAAATTGCAAATTCATAACTATAAAAGATATAAAATTTCAACAACTAAGCAACTAAAATTAGAAATCACAATGCCTTAATTGTCCATAACTCAAAATACATGGACTTAATCGTACGAATAAAAAAGTATAAGTACTTACTTATACGAAGTTAAAATTTTCAAAAACACTCAATTTCAATGTGTAGAAAATAACAATCTGTAAAACCTTTCATTCTATAGGCATCAGAACTCTGCATACCAAGTCAAGTAAGGGCACCTTGGGTGGTCCAGTAGTTAATTACCATGTGGTGGCTGGCCATTTGATTTACCAGTGATGATGCTGCATACTTAACACTTCATAGCTGGCGCTTATATAATGGCCACGCACCTTGTTGCCATAGATGCATATACCATAGACGTATAGGGAAAGCAAATCATCGACCCAGCTATACATCGACACCCAAGGGGTACACATCCTGGACATGTCATTCTTGTCTAAAACGGCACAGTACAGACCCATCAGTGGGTCTCAGTCCAGATCCCATAACAACGTCGGATAGGGATACAATGATTTCATTGATCCTGAGCTTATATTTTGCAAGCTTGCAGGCAACCAGCCATAGGCTTAATGCCTTCACTAGGAGCCTTCTTTCAAGCCATCCTTCGATGACAAAGCAGAGTGTGGATGGCTCACTGGCCTTTAGAGGCCCTCATCTAGTTCATGTGTCGTGGGTAGTTAATATGCCGCCACCTTTACCAGCTGACTAGTGACTGATAAGTATCTCACATGAGTAAATATTCTTGATTTTCAATATTGTTTTTAACAATAAATTCCTACCTATTTAATTTAACTCAGATTTGATTTAATTTATAATTTTTTGTAGAGTGCATGATCGACTACTTGAGGACTTTCTTGAAGTACACCATGGGCTCCATTCTGACAAGATGTTATGGGCTTGGATGTTAAAAACTAATATGTTGTACAACTTGTTTTATTTGTTTCAAATTGCTTATATAATATTATATCACTTGTTAATGAAATATTAATTATTGTCGACGACAAGAAAAAAATGAATAGGAGCCGGAGTTCAAGGATTGGTAGACCAAGATGCACATACTAAAGAAGTCTGGCTAGCTAGTTAATCCGGTCACATTTCAGCTCAATAATAATGATTCCTGATTTCCCGTTCTCAACATCACAAGTGTATTATATAATAATTTTTTATAAGCACTAACTTTATTTGATTGCAGGATGCACTTCGAGTTGATGATCTAGAAGAACATCCCAATTTGACACCAACAAGTGGCATAAGGTAGTTACTCTACCAAATAAATGTCGTATACTGGGTCTTCTACCTTTTCTTACAGATCTCAACACTTTTGGCTTGTACTGAGTAATTTCTGTTTCAACTACTTATGACATTTTTTCTTAATTAAATAACATTCATTTTGAAAACTAACCATTAATTTTTCCTTGTCGATTTCTTTAGGTGTCACGCACTAACCAATCAACTAACATTGCTTAGCTAAGGGTGAAGAAATAATGACTTATTCTCCTAGTTCCATACTAAGGTTTAAGAGGAGATCCAGCGCCAGACTAACTATGTAGTCAGCAGCACTATTTACGAGTTGATACTACATAGGATCGTACAGGCTGTCGCTATTCCACCCATATTACATACTAGATCCTTATCTCGTGAAAATGAGGATGGTAGTACTTGGGACGATCAGTAGCAACTGTCGTCAATGCGAATTAGGGTTTTAGGATTTTTACATTTTTTTTTTTTTTGTAATTTGCAAATACTTCAAAACATTTTTGTGCATACTCCATTCATCCCGTAAAGAATGAAACACTTTTTTGTGTATTGATATTAAAGTGTATGTAATTTATAATATTTTTTCACTTTTATAATTGAAACTAAAATTAAAAAATTCTTTTTGGATTCTATGTAATGAGAGTTCAAATGATTATTAAAAAAAATTGTATTTTAGGTTTTTTTGCATTGAGAGTTTAAATAAAGATTAAACAAGAAAGATGTTAGATAAAAATGATAAAATAAATTAGATATTAAAAACTTTCCAAGAGGGGAAATATTTTTTTTTTTTGGATAACCCAAAAAGAAATATGTTTTATCCTTTTCAGGACGGGTAGAGTAGTTAATATTATTAACATATAATACTCCATTAATTATTTTCCATTCATTTTTAATTTATTTTCAATTTTTAAAAGATAATGTAATAATTAATATTATATAATAATTACTAGTAAAACTTTCATTAGAAAAGAACCCCCACATTGACTGTCGCAACATAGTCGTAAATAAATAATTGTCACATCGCTCCAGAAAAAAAAAAATCATCGTTGTACTATTGCTAGTTGAGACGATGTAAATCGTCGTAGTAATGAATGATTGTAATTGTTTCAGTCAAGCCTCGATTCTACGATGATTTTGACTTACGATCTAGAAGTTTTTTACGTTTTTGTGCGATGATTTTTATTGTATCAAATTTGTTTGTTTTTTTTTTTATACGATTCAGTTAATGGAAACGGCCTCGTTTGTTGTAGTAAGCCACATTTCTTTTCTTTTTTTTTTTCTTTTTCATTTGCCATCTTTTTTTCGCTAATAATTTGTTCACTGCAGTTATTTATAATGTGCGTAAAAATTTCCATTTAGAGTAAATGTGTTTATTTCGAATCTTCAACTAAAATAAACAATCAAAATGCATAAAATGAACATTTCCTTTGGTGATCTTAGCTGTTCACCTTGGTTAGTTCACTGTTCTTTTATTGACCCTTTGGTTTTTATTTATTCTTCTTTTAATCTTGTTAGTTTGTTCATGTGAGTTAGTTCTAAGTTTTTTTTATCCTTTTCAAATGTACCATTTTCTCTTTTGATCTTATTTAGGGCTGAGCATTTTTTGGTAAAAATAGTTTGGTTATTTCTTCATTTGGATTGCTAGGTTTTGGTTTTATACTCTCCATAAGTTCCACTTCCTATTCTTTTGGTATCCAAAATAACTATAGTTAAGCCTACTCCAGAGTGAAAAAAGGCATCCTCCATGTAATCTCATGTTGTAATTACAAAAGCAAAATGCTGAAGTAACAGCCCATCACTCCAAACGCTTACAACAGATGCATCACAACCCTCAAATCCCTTAAATTTTCAAGGGCCTAACCGCAATCCGAGAGTTGCAACACATCCATCTGCATAACGGACTATCACAGTACTAAAACCCTATACATAGTAGCTACATTTACATTTTACAACGCTACAATGTATGAATTTCCCTTAAATTTTATCACATTAACACGTCAGAATCCTCTGACATTATGGTTAACAACGAATACTTACCTTTGATAGATATTCGCCCACCTTCCACACAGAGTTTAGCTCCGGTCACCACCCAGTATCCAGGAGGGTCCTCCGGTCCTCTCACCATCTCCTTTGTGTCCACGAAGTTTGACAACTTCGGTGCTTTAGAAGGAGGGCCACCGGGAAAAACTGCCGAATTCAAATCTACTTTCACTGGCTTCTCTGGCTTGTTCAATCCAGCACTGAAGGTTGTGCTTATGAGGGTTGAGAAAACTCCTGATCTTTTTGAGAAAGATGAGGGACCATCCCATTCTGAACGCCGAATCTTAGCAGATGCCACGGTTGAGAATCCAATCCTCAGGAACAGAACTTTTTTCATCCCCATAGCCTTGACCTCAAACCAAGCCCTGGTGACAATTGAAGCAGAGTCATCAAAACGTGCTCCATTATATTGTACAGGAGCAGTGCAGACATGGGAAAATATGCTCCACTTGACTGCTTCGAAATAGCCACGGTCAATCCGCTCATCTGATGGTTCATAACTATGATCATCTGAGAGTTGGAGGATTGTTGGAAGACTTGAAAGATGCAGGAGATGGATGCCTAGATGGTCACTCTTCTTCCCTTCCAAGTACAAGCGGATTCCTGTTACTGGTCTGTTCCCAGAATCAACCTGAGTTTATTTACTTCTATTAGTATTTTTTTTCTTGGAAAAATACCATATAAATTGGAAGTTTAAAGCAATAAAACGTGAGAAGATCTTCAAAAGATTATGTCAACAAATGCATTGATTTGACAACGCGAATAACATACCAACCATAAAGGAGTGAACGGAGAGGTGCTTTTTTCAAAATAATGAAGCATAGTGCTCATGTACTATCCAATATAGAACTAAGTAACTAACTATTTTGTTTTGTCAGCAACGATTTAAAAATGCACTATATTATATGTATAGTTGGTAGAAAAGCCACCATTACACTACCCAATATATAAATCACACAGAAATTTAATGGTCACAACTGTACCTTCATAGTGTTAACATAAAGCTTAGGCCCCATTAAAGTGAACTTAAGTGATGGGGATGCATGCTTTCTGCGCCTGAGACTAAGAGGCAGGTCACCGTACACAGGAGCCCACTGCCGTGGCAATTGAAATTCCAGAAATTGATTGAGTTCCTCAATTGGTGGTTTGTCTGCAGCATATAAAATTTCAGCAATAAAATACAAGCCTAGCAAGCTCCAAAATAATAAGAAGCAAAATCTCCAGAGTGATGACTTGACTCGCATCAACAAATGTGTGCATGTGTATGTGTTTAGCTGCAAATAATCTAACTTATTCCCACGTCAACAGTACAAGACTATTGTGTCATTTACCTTTCAGTTTTTCAAAACTCGAAACTAAAATGGCCAATAAGATAAATAGCTGTGCCTTCAACAGGAAACTATGCATTTTACAAAAGGCATTGGCCAGCATACTAAAATATAACTCTGTTCAAGCTGACTTGCATATGCATCTCTGGGATATACTGGACAATAATAATGAACAACTTTCAATACCAGTGGCTAGCCCTAGGATCAAGTGCCACTGTTGGGTATCTGATATTCCATTCTTGAAATTAAAGTAAAGCAAGTAAATTCAAATCAGTGCAAGGAGAGATGATAGACTAAAACCAAAGGATGCACACTCACATCGAAGGTATAGATTCACTGCATGTGTTAGAAACCCATTTCCTTGAGCACCACACAGGAGGGAAGTTATGGGAACAAAGGACATTGATATGACATTAGGTGACTGAGGTATAGTTGAAAGCCAGCGACTGTGACTTTGACCCATATCAATGCCTCCCCTTCTAATGGCAATGCACACAATTTCCTAAAACACAAACAAAACACAAACAAAAAAGCAGATAACAGTTACCATACATGAACTTGTATTTCCAACCCAGAGCAGTTTCTAATTGATGCTAAGAGAGCAAGACTGAGACACCTACTTCATTCTTTGAGCGAGTGACTTCAGGTGGTCGAATTGAATTAGCTAATACTCCATGAACATCCCATTGCATGGGATTTTCATCCTGCAGAAACAAATAGAGGCAAGATTGTAATAGGAGATCAATCTCAGTTAAATATGATGCACGTAGACTGACACTGAAATCTCAAGTTTCTTACTACTGCTCATGTTAAATTCCGGTTTTCAGTGGAGCTACTACACCTCACAGGGTACATTCTTGGAAAATGCATATTGCATACTATCCTAGAATGAATTTATCATACAAACACACCGGCATGAATCATAAGAATTCTAACAGGCAGAAAAATTAGGACACTATATAACAATATAAAACCTGAATATCAATGTACCTTTTGCTTTTCTGATAATTCAGCAGGGCTCAAATCTTCAGAGAACCTTGCATTTGCTACTTGTCTCAAATATTTAATCACTTCACTGGACTCAAGGTTCGAACTTTGTGATTGCTTTACATGTATGATATCTTTGCCACCCATCTTTACCCCAACAACAATGTGGGTACCATATTTTTCAATGAACCTGGAAAGATGAACTAGGGATGTTCACATAGCACCAGATACAACTAATTGTAAATGAGATATCAACCACAGTTGTTATGTGAAGAAAAAGCATTTGTAAGGAATAAGTGCACTGGCTTTTTCAGGCTGCACTAAAACACTTGTTAAAACATGAAGAGGCTCTTCCTATAACACAAGACATTTGTAGCAGTGGAAAAAATTTATAAACTGCCTGTTAACCAAAAATTTGCAACAGAATCATAATCTTAATAGATGATTATTCTTCTTGTTCGGCATAGTCATAACTCATCAGCGAATGTTTATGACCAAAAACGCAATGCATTTTTATTTATTACCTGAATCACTTCAACATGGGAACCAAATATATAAATAGTTCAACTCAAACAATTCCCATGTACTCTATAGAGGTAGAAACTTACTCTGCAAGGGCAGCAGGGTCCCATGACGTAGGCACTTCTCGTTTCACTTGCTCGGACAAAGTCAAGTTGGATCGGCCCAGCTCAACGCTGTAGAGTGTTATGAGCCAACCATCCAAAGCAAGACTTTTAACGGCAGACGCATCCTTCAGCCAGCAACCCTTGAAGTCGAACAAGGCGTTAAACGCTCCAGAAGGAATTTTACCAGATAAACCACTCTCTTGATTGAACTTCTCTGACATCTACCATACAAGCAACAAAAAACCAAGAAAATTCAACAAGCAATTTATTAATTTGTTTATTTCCAAATTTCTGCTACTAATACTTAGGAGGATAATATAAAAATCAGTAAACTTGACGAAGCGAAAATGATGATTACCTGTTTGAAACTAACAACATCGGACCAAAACCTAGTGCGCTCGCCTTTGTCACACCTAATTAAACTAGGAACATTGTTGACGACAACCCCACCTGGGAAAACGAGGTCCCGAGTTGACGTCGGGTCGAGCTCGATCAGCCTCGACCCGGAAGGACCCGACTTGCAGGCGGACAGCCTGAAGTCGTTACAAAGATCGTAGCCGAATCCGATGACCGAAACAGCCTTCTCCGCCGCTGATTGCGGGTCCAGGCGGAAGGGATTGAAGGCCATAGACGACCGATCGTGAAATGGGACCAGAATTGGGTGGGTTCAGCGAAACGGGTATGGGATTTTAGAGCTCTGGTTGAAAGTTGAAAGAAATGAGGATGAAGAAAAGGGAAGGGATGAAGAAGAAGAAGAAGACGACGACCCATTGAATTGGTCATCGGTCGGAGAAGTAGTTTAAAATTAATTTTAATTTATCCGAATAAAAATATGGAGGGAGATGAAACTCTGAAGTGAGCTGCGAACGTTTGACTTCCGGCGAGGGTTCATGTAGACACGCCAGCGACGGGAGGCGGCTAGCCAGTGTTTCATGTTCCAACGGTCCGATTTCTGCCACGTGGATTTTCGTATTTTTCCTTTTTCTTTTAGTGGTCGGACCAAGAAGAATAGTCAACAAAATGATGCAACTGCAACAAAACCCAAAACTAGTCTTGTGTTGTGTGTGTCCTACTCCCCGTCCCGCGCTTGTGAGGAAATTTCATTATTGCTGCTCCCCTTCGTGGCCGATCGTTATCGTACCGTCTCAAATTTACCAACTTTAAATATATAGAAATTAAATATATATAAATTTAACATATCAATATATACAATGTATTAAAATTTGATACTCTCTTCATCCCAAATTTTTTGAAACATTTTAATTTGACACAAAGTTTTAGGTGAGACACGATTTTGGCACAGCTTCCTATTTTGCCCTCACCTTCATCTCTAGCTTTTGCCTTTTATCTCCCTCATAGCCTCATTTTCAGCTTTTATCCAGACCTCATCACTTCCGTCCAATCGCTTCATCCGATCACTAGTCTAGTCACGTCGTTGCCCTGTCTGGTCACGTCACCTCCGACTCTCATTCGCTTCCATCCCCAGATCGTGTCACTTTTATCCCTAATGCATCGAGTGTCGTCCCTGTCGGGTCGATTGTCATCCCTATTGCGTCAGTTAATGTCTCTAACGCATTGACTATGTCCTCTCTTTTCATCCAATTGATTGCTGCCCCCTCTGTTGCATCGATTCGTGCACGAACCCACGACCTCCTCACCATTCGCAAATCCTCAACCCAGTTGTGGATGTACAGCGGCAGTTGTCGTCGAGTCGTTCTAGGCTGGATGAAAGGAAGATTGAGAGCAAAGATGATATGGTGAGAAGGAAAGAGTGTGCCGGTTTGTTGGGAAGGAGAAGAGGGTTAAAATGAGGTTATAATTGTAAATGGTATGAGAAAAGTCTTCTAAATAAGGAAATGTTTCAAAGAATTTGGGACGACCTAAAAGGAAAATGTTTCAAAGAATATAGGACAAAGGGAGTATTATAAAAGTATAAATTGTAAGTTATAATTATATAGATTAACTATTCTACTACATATAATAAAATCATAGTTTATAAAGTATAAAAATAAAAGTAAATGTTTTTTTTTCAATTATCTGTAAATGTCTATTATAAAAGTACCAATTACACATAATTATAATATATTTTACCTAATAATGTAAAAAAATTGAAAAAATAATCATTTTTTTTTACCGATATCAAGACGGCATAGATGGTGTGGTGCGAGATGACTAGTATACTCAGTACAGAAGACATCATTTTTCTTAATTATCTTGCACTATTTTCACGTTGGTACTAGTACATCTCACCCGTACTGACTGATACCATACAAAATTTAAAAAATGATTCTAGTGTATAATTTTTTATGTTTTTTTCTTCTTGTGACCCTCTTTGTGCAATTAGATATAAAATTTGAGCACATAAATTGAATTATGCACTTCACAATTATTCTCACACTTTTCTATAATAAAAATAACATTTATGAATTAAATTTTAATTTAAATAATATATTAATGATGAAAATATATAAATCTGACTATGCTATAGCATCAAGTGACATGAGAATAAAATGACATGGAGCCATGGGAACAAAATTTAAATTATGCTTGGTAATTAAAATAGTAAGTAATATCCTTAGCCCTTTGACCTAATAGCTAAGAGCTTTCAGGAATATAGGAGAGATCCAGGATTTGAATCCTAGCTTCCTCGCTTCTTCTAGCATGTCATACAAAAAATAATTCAGTTGTCATTCTAATCTTGAAAAGTCCTAGTTAATAGTATATCTCTCGCTTTATACTTATATAATGCTTCTAAATATATAAGAAAAAAATAGTAAGTGATTAATTCATCGACTGGGTCACAAATGACAGTATAGTAGTATGAAAGTGCGTTGCTTGCTAGACACGTCACAAGATTTTTGTTTTGGCTTTAGTACTGACCTAGTGATTCTGATTTGGGTTGCTCGGTAACTTGTGGGGTGGAGCAAATCGGTGATCTACGTCTTGACTCAATACACATACAATAAAAACGAGTTAAATGTCAAAGGCGTTTGGAATTTGGTGCTAAACCGTCCTGTTTACTCAGGTTGCTTTGCTTGCATGTGATGGGAATTTCCCTTGGCAGCTCACTTAATTTCAATCTGAATTTCTCTTAACTACGTGTTGAATTTCCTTAACACTTTGAAATAAGCTCAATGGTCAAACGTCCTATTCTGTCCCTCTCTTCCTTTCTTTTCTTCTTTGTTTTTATTTTAAGCCCAAGGACCCACCTAACCGAGTCCTAAATTTGCATGGTTTTGCTGGATAAGTCCCTCATCACAGCCCTTGGTTGTTGACTTTGTGTGAAATTAGAGGAAAAAAATAAGGGAAATTATAGAAATCCCTGTAGGGTTTTCAAAAGTCTATATTTTACCTCTTATTTCCTTTACATTATCTTATTTAAATTTTTGAAACACTCATTTAAACTATTCAGTAATTATGTTTTAGTAATTTCAAATTTATTGATATTATTTTTACAATTAACAAACATTTAAAAAATACTGATTTACATTTACAATAAGAAAAAAACACACTTACAGAGAAGAATGCTTGATAATTAAAAATTTCTCTACTTTGTAAACAAAATATTGAAGATATTGAAATTACTAAAAGGTAGTTGCTATAAAGTTTAAATAATGATTTCAGAAATTACTATTGTACAGCATAAAAAAATACAAGATAAAATGTAGGTTTTCAAAAATAAATGTGGCAAAAGTATCAATTTGGTTAACCCATGTGAGAGTTATTGTAAGTTTCCCATAAAAAAAAAAAAGAAAAATTACAAAGAACCTCCTGATGTTTGGCCAAATCTCATATTTTGCCCCCCGTTTCAAATGCCTACACTTTCCCTCAATAGACTTAACTCATGATTCGCTGGGTTAATTGCATCCGTGGCCCTTAACCTTTAATTATTGTCCTATTTCAAACCCTAACCTCGATTTCTTATATAGAAAATCTCTAACCTCATTTAAATGTTTCATTTTAGACCTTCTGTTAACTTGAAGCATTAAGTTAGACAGAAAAAAAGTTAAAAACTAATTTTAACTCCTAAAAATTTTGTTTTTGCCTTAGAAACCTTGAAACTTTCATATCTAACAATCAAACCATCGTTCCCACAATCCACCACATCCATGTCCATCGCAATTCGGAGAAAGATTGGTTGGAACGGCAACAACCAGTCACGGTAGAAGACGTTGTGGTTGTGGCTTTAGTAATGGGCAACACCCTTAAGTAGCTAGTAGATAAACAATTGAATTAGCGCCTTCGCAAGAGTTATGGTATTGGGGCCTTTGTGGTGGGATTAAATTAGTGACGTGCTCAATGATGAGGAGGCGGACGACGCAGAGGGACTGCAAAAGCATTTGGAGCAAAGAGACCTCGTGGAGGGTGGGGCCTTGTTGCCCCAGTCGGTGTTAGCGGAAGGCACTAGCAGAGGCATTGTTGCCTGTGGCTTCTGGTGCTTTTGCTACAGCAAGATACAAAAAGAGGTGAAAGAGGCAGGTCACAAAGAAATTTCATAAATTGAAATATGATTCGAGCAAAAAATTGTACTAATCCAGCATGAAATTGAGTCCTAAAATCATAAGGCTATTGTTCTCTGATCTTAGCACTACAAAACCGAGACATCTATTGGTGGCTTTCACGAATGATAGTTATAGGAGGGGAACGTGCAAATGGTAGGTTGTGAGGATGGTGGTTCGATTGGTGGATATAAAAGTTTCAAGGTTTTTAAGGCAAAGTAAAGTTTTCAATGGTTAAAATTAGTTTTTAACTTTTTTTTCCGTCAAACTTAACTTTGCAAGTTAATGAAATGTCCAAAATGAAACACTTAAATGACATTAGGGACTTTAATTCCAAAAAATTAAGGTTATGGTTCAAAATAGGAAAATAATTAAAGGTTAAGGGCCATGAATGCAATTAACCCATGATTCGCTGTTATGAGAGAAAAGAGAAAATAACTAATCTTACCCTTTTAACCTCATTTCTTATAATCTTTGAATCTCAAACTTATGCATCTGACATAAAACCCCCATTTTCTCCCCATCTCTTTGCGTCGGGAACCCATTAAATCATTTGAGCAAACCAACAACGAAATGAATCGGACTTGCCCATCTTCTCTTCAATTGTCGAATATAATTGATGCTCATCCCTTCGATGAAATGTACGGCTAGGCCGTATGCCCGAAACGAATCATGATTAACAGAATCTCCCGCATGGAAAAAGGGTTTGGGAAGAAATTGTTGTAGAATCATCTCATCCCGTGGAGCCACCGCCGGTGACCAGAACAGGCGGTGATTCGCCACTTTTGGAGATGAGGAAGATCGGGCAACGAAGCTGGGCCGAGGAAGAGTAGAGAGGATGCGTTCTTCCTCTCCCGCGAATCAGAGGAGGCGATTTGTCACTATGCGGGTCGATTTATCACCATGATGGCCAATTCGTCACCGTGCGGGTCGATTCATTCTTCCTCTCCCATGAATCGGAGGAGGTGACAACGACACTTGGACAACAGCAACAGTACTGGGACGATGGAGAGGGAGGAGATGGTCGTCAAAGATAGAGATGAGGGAGACGGAGTCGTTGTCCTTAAAATTTTCACCGACATCAGATCTGGTTTTATTCTTGTTCGATTATTCATGTTCAATTTACTCTCTGTTCGATTCGTCATTTAATGATTCTTACTGGTTTCATTTGCATCTTGGAAAGGACGAGAGGGAGGGAGAGGGCAAGGAAGAAAAGGGAAAAGGCATTCACAGTTTGAATGTTCAGGTGTTTGATCCAACTTTGCTTAATTTGTTCTAAGTTTCTGGTTATTCTTTTTTAGATTAATTGATTTGATTTGAATGGCTTTTAATGGTTAGGGGCAAAATTTTTAAGTAAGAAGTCTAGGAGGTTAAAATCGGCTAGTTTTTCCTTTTTATGTTAACAGTAAAAGACAGAGTTAACTTGGTAGGGGAGTAACTGCAGGTATTTGAAATAGGGGGCAAAACCTGAGGTTTGGCCAAACCTCATGGGTTTTTTGTAAGTTTTCCTAAAAAATATGCCCAGGGACTTGCACAGAATTTAGTTATACCCTCCATATTTTGAGAGTCATGGTTCCCTCTTAAATCTGTCATCAAATCACTCAATGGTCAAAATTTGTGCTAAACCGTCCTGTTTACTCTCGTTTGCTTTGCTTGCATGTGATGGCAATTTCCCTTGGCAGCTCACTTAATTTCAACCTGAATTTATCTCAACTACGTGTTGCATTTTTTTTTAACACTTTGAAACAAGCTCAGTGGTCAAACGTGTCCTTTTCTGGCCCTCTCTTCTTCTTCTTCTTCTTTTTCCTTCTTTGTTTTTCTTTTATGGCCAAGGAAAAACCTAACCGAGCCCCAAATTTGTATGCTTTTGCCGGATACGTCCCTTGTCAGTCGTCGCAGCCCTTGGTTGTTGATTTTGTGTGAAATTAGAGGAAAAAAAAAATGAGAGAAATTACAAAACTATAGTTTGGTTTGACCTGCACGTTTTATCCCCTTTTTAAAAAAGTCTATATTTTGCCTCCTACTTTGTTTACATTATCCTATATGAATTTCTAAAATCCTAATTTAAATTATTTTGTAATTATGTTCCAGTAATTTTAATTTTTTTTATATTCTTTTCCCAATTGGCTGACATTAAATAAATATTGATTTGCATTTATAATGAGAAAAACATATTCAAAGAGAATGAAATTTAATAATTTAAAATTTCTGTACTTTGTAGGCAAAATATTGAAGATATTGAAATTACAAAAGAGATAGTTATCATATAATTTAAATTTGGAGTTTAGATGTTGCTGTTACATAGTGTAAAAAAAATACTCACTCCGTTCCATATTCTTTGCATCATTTACTTTTTAGCAATTTAATCTATGATTTTTTATTTTCAACATTTTAGTATATAGATGAAAAAATTTTATATAAGAATGATAAATCAAGATATATAGTTTCTAAATATATATTTTTTTAATTTTTTTGAATAAATACTAGTATAAATAAATTTAAGTCAAACTAAATGAAAAAGTCAAATGGTGCAAAAAATATAAAATGGAGGGAGTATGAGTCAAAGTTTAAGTTTTCAAAAATAAATTGAGTAAAGTATAGGTTTAGTTAATCCATGTGGGAGTTATTGTAAGTTTCAAATAAAAAAAATATGCCAAAGGAATTACACATAATATGGTTATACCCTCCATATTTTGAGACTTACAGTTACCCTCTTAAATCTTGTCATCGAGTCACTCAATGGTCAAATTGTCGAAACTTGTAAAATGAAAAAAATTGGCCTTGAATTAATCCTAACGCCCTCTTGTCTTCACTAGATTCAGAGGAATCTTTAGACTTCCCAAATTGCGTAAATTGATTATTTATTTTCAGGACACAAGTGGCTCATAAAAGTTTGGGTGTGATCAGAGAGGTCTTGTTCCTTCGTCCTTGTTATCCTTATCCCTACCAATAACAGCAGCCCCATCCCCCCTTGCCAACCAAAGCCTCCATACAACCTGCTCCCTCCAGCACAAACCCTGCTCCAGCTAGGGACACTATCTGATAAATTTGGGACAAGCCTCTCCTCCTTCGTCCTCCTCACAAACTCTAATTTCCCTTCTACCCCCTGCAGCAAGGTCCTGGACAAAACTTATACCCCTATTTTCTCTGCTCTTCAAAGGAATTTCAGAAAAGGCAACACCAGCCTTTACGTGTTGCTTGCATTTCTTCTCTTTTCTTTTCTTTTTTCGGTTCAAGATTTTTGGTATCCGGTAGCCACATTGACTCGAAACATGGAAGGGCCAACTGAAACATATAAATTAATCTGATTGAGTTTTCTCTCACACTATGTTACTGTGTGCCCCTTTTTTGTCAAGTAAGTTTCTTTTGCCAAATAAAACCATTCAATTGGCAATATTAGCGTGAAAGTGAAATGAAAAACTTCCCCATATAAATCAATTATAAGATAAAAGATGGTGCATATTTGGTTAAAATGTGCAATAATCTTATGACCTTTTTCTTCGCAGTTTACAACCTTAAAAGCGGACATTTCTTCCCAGGCCAGAATGGTAACCTAAGGAAACATACGCCATATATACTTTTTTTGTTGTTGTTAATACTATAATTATATGCTTATTTTTTTTTATAATTTTTAACTACAACTGTTTACAAATCCTGGTGAGATTATGACTGGCAATGGTCTGTACACATAAATTGTGTTAAAAGTTGTATTTGATTATTTACCAGCTAAGGAACCCATTAATAACATCTTAAGGTTGCGTATACATGTTGTGGTAACGAAATTAAGTTCTCTACATCGCGATCTGTTCTAAATCATTCTTCTTTATGTTTATTATTTTTCATGTGATCAAATAGTTTTTTCTTACCATATATGTGATCAAATAGTTTCGTTTGAGACAAATTAATATCGCTAGAATCATTTTTATGATTTATGTCCAAATGATACATATTTTACCTGAGAAAAAAAAATGTTGGAGGGCTCCTCTCATTTGGATTCAATTCAGCAGAAGGGCGGGCCGTATTTAGGGATGGGCATGGGCTCAAGGCCCCAGGCCCGTATTTCATTTCAAGGACAAAGTACTTGTGAGCTTATTTTGGGCCTTGGGCCTTTTCAGTAAATACCAGATGCCCTTCACCTTTTTATCATTATATGTCAATCGAACTCCTCATATTGTTTTAGGTTTTTTATAGTTACCCTCTAACTTTAGATGATATTGCACTTACCCACTTGACATTTGGAAACATACACTTACCCTTAAACTTTTTTAATGTCGTTAGTCAATTGCAAAGCTAAAATTGCAGTTACCTACCTTGAACATAGACTGATATTACAGTTACATCTTGAGGTTTGGAAACATAATTTTTCCTTTTTTTTTTTAACACTGTTCAGCAATAATTTTTAAATCCTAAATTAAACTATCCAGTATTTATATTATATAATCTCTAAGTTGTCTAATACTCCCTTTATCTCATATTCTTTGAAATACTTATTTTTTTAACAATTAATCTATAATTTTTTATTTTCAATTTTTAGTATATAAATAAAAAAAATTTAATATAAATGATAAATAAAAACCTATAGTTTCCAAATATATATTTTTTAAATTTTTTTCTAACAACCAATAATATAAATAAATTCAAGTTAAACTATGGCCAAAAGTCAACTGTTTCAAATAATATGGAACGGAAGGAGTATGTTTTAACAATTAATTTACATTTATAAAAATATGACTTTTCATTTATATAGAGAAAAAATTGATACTTTAAAATGTTTATCAATTATAAAAGATTGTACTTATTGCAAAAAAATAGTTCAATAAATGTACAACTAGAAAACAATTACAGGAAAGTTTAAATTAAGAATTCAAAAGTTACTGTTATATAGTGAAAGAAAAAACAAGGGTGAAGGTGCAGATTCCAAACTTCTTGGGTGTAACTATAATATCAGTAACTCTAATTAACACAGCTGATTAATTGCATTATAAAAGCAGAAGGAAAATATATAATTAAAAATCAATGGAAAACTATAATATCACATAGAGTTCAAGGGTAACCATATAAAGCCCTATTTTATTTGAGGTAGTCTCTAACCCTCATATATACTTCTATCAATTATAGTTATCTAGCAAGGTTGTAGGTCATGCTTACTATGCATTAAAATAAGTGTGACAAATAGAATTATCACAAGGTTATTTTTTCCCAGCATATTGTAGTGGAAAAATTTTTCAATAAATTTAGCATTAAAGAGAATATCAATAAAAAAATAACTAAAAAATTCTCTCCTATAAATTTATGTAAATCAATTAAAATTTCATGTTATTTTAATTTTGAGCTAGACTTTTTTTATATTATATTCTTATCATTAAAAAGATTAGTTATGATCAAGATATAACATTGCATGTGCTTTAAAATGATGGATATTTTTCACTAAAAAATTTCATCTCTTACCAACTCAAATTTGTATTTTTAATATCCATAATAAATTTATTTAGAAAAATTAACTTCCAATTGTAGTAATTATAAATCAACTTACTTTACTAAACTATAGAGTCTTTGAGTTAAAAAACTCATACTACGAAACTCAATCATCAATAACAAAATAATATGGCCAAAACACAAAATTATGTTTAATTTGTATTAATCAATTAGTGATTTATCATTAACTCAATAAACATTAAAAGAAAAGAAAAGAAAAAGCCAAACAGTTTGGGACCAAGAGTAGAAATGAAAACTTTAGGTATCAAGAGCTAACAATTGATGGTAATTATTGTTTTACTTTAGAAGATAGTACATGAAAAAACATTAAAACAAAAAGAAGTTTAAGGACCAAGAGGGCAAATAGAAAAAATCTAGTTAGATGTTTATTAAGTTTGGAGACTAAAACATTATTTAGGTTGAAATTAGGGACTAACATGGGAAAGGGTAGAAATTCAAGGACTGAAATTGAATTTAACAAAATAAAACATAAAATAGACTGATCTAAGAAAATTGTAAAACAAGCCCTTAAAAATGCGATCACCTTGAAGAAAGAGGATCGAACTGCAATAAGAGTTGATTGCATAAAAAAAAAGGTAAAAAAAAAAAAGGCCACACTATTCGTGATCAGTGGTTTGCATTGTTCATCAACAACACACTATTCCTGAGCATCTCATGAATGTTTTTGAAGCTCAATTAGAGAAAAGTTAAATAAAGAAACTTATGGAACACAAGTTTAATTAATTTCTCAAATGTTAAATTCACATCCTAGAATAAGGTTGGCACACATTTCAAAAACATTATAGGAGGGGTGCACAGTGATTAAATATATATACAATTCAGCAAAAGAGGTAAATTAGCCATTAAAGTTGATGGAAGGGAGTAATTTTGTCATTAAATTTTTTTGGCTAAATGGCGCCATTAGCCCTCAAACTTGTGTGAAACAGACGAGTCAATCCTTTAACTTTGACTTGGCGATGAGAAGCCCCTGAACTTAGCAAAAAATGGCAACTTAGTCCATTGTTAACAGTGAAAACACACGTGTGATTAAAAGAGTTGATGTCATCACGTTGCCTTAGGTACTTATACCAGTCAAGTGTGTGAAACCCCAATTCCCAAAAGACAAATATGAAATTAGGGTTCAAAAGCGTTTTGATATGATTTAGGTACTTAATTTTATTGAAATCCAACCTCAAGTCTTGATGCTCAATCATTTAGAAGCTCTGGACTAAAATCAATTGGATATTGCAGGTAAGGCGAGGTGTGATGTTGATGTTTCTATGGATTTGATGCAAAGAAGCATACGGCTTGGAAAGATACAGAGAACATCGGCCGAAAGTTTTATGGGTGCCTAGATTATAAGGTAACAAAGGGATTTTGGTTGTCATTATTTGTTGTCATTCTAAATTGCAATCATTCAGTTTTTGGTTTTATGGTTCTTTCGCGAGAACATTGGCTGAGGTTCGTTTTCTGGTTTTATGTGGTTTTCATTCTTTGTTGTCACCAAAATCATTATTTTGTCGGACACAAGTGATTCAAAATAACATTTAGGTTGTGTGGTAATGAACGTTCTGATCTCTTCTTTTTCCTTCCTCATCTTTGTTTCTAAGTGGATTAAATTTGATTTATATACTCTATTTAGCTAGTTTCTGGTTTGTTTGGTTGTTTGATAAGGTTTTGCAGTATAAATATACTTATTATTGATGTAATCTGTGATTGTCTGTTGCATTATTGATGTCATAATAATGCTTGGCTTATGGAATATAGTAGCAGTGGATTGGTTTTGATTAGGCAATTCAAAGATTTCCTGTATCATGAGCCGAGTTAAGCATATATGTTTTTGTGCTTATAGATGAAATGTTATTTACTACATTATTTCATTCTAAATTGGCGCGTGATGAGTTTTGTTCGGTACAAATGTTAAAGGTAGGGTCATTGACAATTGCAAAATGTGGCTATGGTTTCTTGAACTAAATTGATGAAATCTTGAACTAGCATGCATAGGATGTAATTAAAGATGTTGTAAGCAAAATCAAGATGGCTGAAGCAGAGAGTAAACAACTCAGAGTTCAGTTAAGAAAGATTATAAATAAATGGGAGTATGCAAATGAGGAAGTTGTATGTGAGAAGATCATAGACAAGGTTAATATGCTGCATGAAAATGTGAAAGTGCTTAAGTGTGCTATAGATTACAATTGTACACAAACTTTACTCTTAGGAGTTCTTGTCTTTTTGGTTTGTGTTGGTTGTATTTGTATTACTGTAAGGTTAAACATTAAGAATGACCAATTGATGATGGGAAAGTACTAAAATCATCAATTGTACTTGTTTGTGAAAGGAAAAAATTTGTATAAGATGCTCATATTTTGAGTGGAATTGGTTTTTTCAACCTTTGAGCTAACTTTTAACAGACATTGGAATTTATGTTTAAGCCATTGAATGATCCAAGAACAACATATGTTGTTTTCTTATAAAACCAAGCAATAAGCACATAATGAGCTTTGCATATATATTGGTGCCAATTTTACACTTCAATATGATTCATAAGATGATCACAATACTAGCTAAGTAATCCACCTAAATGAGCATCCAAAAATCAACAACTGATTTTACATAATCAATTGCTTATTTGCAACTGATTCTGAACAATCAACTTCCTACAGTTGCTCCAGTAGGTAATCTTATTACATGATCTAGCTGGTAACAACAGCATATATAAAAAATGTCACAAAATCCACTAGGCCTGCTGGTCATTATAGTTTATCTATAATCAAAATATATATTCAACTACTTCAGCTGCCCTCTTCAACTACCTCTGATTTTGGTGTTGGTCAAATTTGTAGGCATTTGTCCTATTGTCACCCAATTTGTAAACTTCAAGCAAATGTGACAACACAAAGAATCAATTATTCTAAAAATCTGAAAATAACACCAATGTTAGTATCATAAACATTTACAACACCAATGTTATCAGAATTCTGGTTGACCGAATGTTGACTCAGCCCAAAATCAGGAGTCCCTTCAATTATTTCCCTTTCACTTCAGTATTCTTAGTAAGAAAAATGCGGACAACATAATTAGTTGTTGAATTGTACAAAGTATATATTATTAACGAGAATCGAAATAAGTAGTTAACTTACAGTAAATTCAATAATCTTGTACCCTTTCTTTTTATGTCCACGTTGGTTGTGCTTGGAGCATGTCATTGTTTGGCCATCCTTACTAAGTTTGTTCTTCTTCTTTTGAGGCTCACTCTTTGACTTTCTTATACTCTTTTAAGGCCTTCCAGGCATTGGCCTCATAAGTGAAGGCTTTACACTGCCAAATCCACTATTTTCCCACATATCCTCGGCATACATAGTTTTAATAGAATATGCATACGATCTCATTAACATGTCATTTGTATACCATTTTGCTAAGTAATCTTCTGGTTTCCCTTTCTTAAATAATATAACTCCACATGCATGTACACAAAGGTTTCCTGATAACTGTCACGCCCTACAATCACAACACCTAATATCTAGATGCATTGAGCATGAAGCCAACTCATTGAAAGCCTCATACTGATTTTCACCGTTCCACCTTACCCACCACCTGTAATTGGCATTAACATTTTTCATTATTTTTTTCATCATTCTTCTTCTACATTCCACTCGCCACTTTGTAGCAAACATTCTCTTGTCCACTTTCCTTTTCATAACAAATTGCCTAATTTCCTCATTCATCAATATTATAGACTTTGACCTTGCACCAATAAGAACAAAGTTGAACCCCTTACAACAGCTGTTTTCAACTAAATCACATTTTGAAACAGAAATCAAAGTATGCTTTACACCACTTCCTCGGGTCAACCCTGATGGCTGCTGCAGCTACACGTTCTTTTAATTTTTCTAATGCACCGAGGTTCTATTTAAATTTTAGCTCATTGGTTGACTTAGCACATGCATTAAAAGCATTTCTAAGTGCATCACCTCTGAAATCTAAATACCAATTGGCATAGATATGACATGCACTAAACCTAACTTTTGCTTAAGGAAATATATTCCCAACAACCCCAAGCAACCCTTGGAAATTATATAACACTTGCTTTCATAAATAAAGTTTGCAATTAATGCATTAACTACCAAAAAATTCATAACCCGTCAACAAAGCATTTCACTACTATCTTAAAAAATAAGTAACAAGTCTAGTAATTAATTCACATCATTTTTCAGTGTTTTTAATGCAACAACTTCAAAAAGAACATACTACTAAACTAGTAATAAACGTACTTATATATGCTATACAGACAACCATTAAAACAAGTAGACATAGATGCATTAAAACACAATTTAAAAAACTGAAAAATTGGTACCTTCCATTGGCCTGAATGTCTAGCCTTTACCATCAATAGTTTCGATGTCAACTTTAAGACACTCCAGGAACCAAGCCCATGATTCCATGCATTCCACTTCAACAACGGCCTAAGCTAAAAGGTAGATTTAGTTATTTCCATCCTTCCCAACTGCAGTTAATAGCTGACCGTTAACAACACCTTTCAAAAAGCAGTCATCAATCCCCAAATAAGGTTTGCATATTTCTAGAAACCCTCTTTTTAGTATTGCAAAGCATACATAAAACCTTCTAAATATAAGATCCCTTCTTCGGGTTCTACGTATAACATCTATAACTATTATGCTCCCTGAATTAGCCATTTTTAAAGCTTGTGCATAATCTCTTAACTTAGCATATTCATGGGATATATCCCTCTCTAACTCATGTAAAATTTGAGCTTTTGTTCTCTTACATTGATGCAGCGAAAAGTCAATGTTGAATTACTTTGAAACATGGTGCTAGATATAGAAGAGTTTAATGCCTGGATGTCCAGCAATTAACTCTTTTAACTCTTCAACCATCCAAATAAATGTACACCTTGAAATATCATAATCTTGATACAGTAAATGATTTCACTTGAAAATCATTTATTGGTCCTTTTAATGAAACATAGATTATCCATAGACAGTCGTTACTCTTGCATTTTGTTCTAATTTTTTTCTTCTCATTTTTTATATAACACAAGTCACGCTTTGTTTATATGCTTAATTTTATCAAAACTTTCCTAAACTGAACATGGTCCTTGAAGAGCATGTATAACTCAATGTGACACACATCAACTTTCTCATTATTCCTAGGCCACACCTTTTCTCTTCTTGTTACAACCCTGAACCTCTCATCATCAGTAGATGTATGGTAATTGTCTGGATCAGAGTCAATAAGAAATCATTCCCATAACGGCTCCTCATATTCTTCTTCACTTTCATAACCATAAGAAGCTTTCCTTTCTTTGGTATCGACCCCTCAACCAACACGCTTTTACTTCCCTGTATAGGCTCCATTGTTCCCTTACTGAAACCATTGCAAAGTATGCATTTACTATTTTGATTGCATTACTAAGCTCCTTATCTTCATCTAATTGTAATATGAGATCAAGTCGACTAAGCTCATCATTCTGCTTTGCTTTTAAATCGGTTCCATCATCATCACTACCATTAAGCCCATTATCATCGTTATCTACTATAGCAGCATCTTCTTAAGTAGCTTTTTCTTTGCCTTGTCCTCTATTAAACTCACAGTTAGTATGATCACCTTTAACCTCTAATTTAGCCATCATTTTTTTAGAAACCTCATCAATTTTTGAAGTAAGCAATTGCTAAAAAACTACCATAGCTACAACACTCATGGGGCCCTCCCAATAATGCTCAACATATAATTCCATCTTTCCCTTTTAGATAGCATGTGTTACCATGTCTATTATACTAGCATCATCATGCAGCAATCTTAAGCCTTCATCAAACATGCTACTAGGTACTTTATTTCATTCCCATGTGCTTTTTTGCTATGGTCCCTTCCACTTTCTCTTCATGCTTTGGCTATTGCTAATAAAAAAACCACATTCGCGCCACTTATATTTTCCCTCCTACCAATCCCTGTCACGCCCTTGCCTACGGAGCAGCCTAACTTTGATTCCATCCATTTGTTAAGTGTTCCTATGTTTTTATTGTTACTAATAAACTAAATTGTTCTATTTTTACAAGTTTAGGGGCTTCTCATTGCCGAGTCAGAGTTGAAGGACTGATTCATTCGTTTCACATAAGTTTAGGAGCTAATAGCACCCTTTGGCCAATTTTTTTTACAAACAAACTTGTCATTAATTTTTTTTTAAATGTATAATTTGTCATCAACATTTTGTGTTGGGAGCAAATTTACCACACTAAATGTAGAGATGTTGCACTTCTAGAATAAAGGATCAGTGGTAATAGCAATGGAGGGTTGCTTGACGACAATGTAGAAGGTGAATAAAAAGTCCCAACGATAGAGGTGTGTGGTCAAATACAAAGTTCTAACTCATTTGGGTGATGTGAAAGATTTGAGTAGCTAAGGGTTAAGGAGAAAACTTTTAGCGATTAGTTTAAGGGTTGTGATATAGAATATTTTCTGACTATTTGACTTATTTGCAAAAAATAAAAACAAAAAATTAGTGATAAAATTACTATTCTCATAAAATTTAGAACCAAATGTGCTTCTTTTGCCTACATAATTCCTTTTGGTGGTTAGATATTAGGACCCAATTCCCAAAAACTGGTGTGAAGAAATTCTTCGTGATCATGGAATAATTGAAACTATGTCCATTTGTGGTTATTCCATGAGAGGGGAAAATAAGAAGGCAGATGCCATTGTTTCCACGTTAGAATCGCTATGAATGATTAGGCTTTAACCCAAGTTTCATAATAGATCATAAGTTGGGTTCATTTGGACAAATCACCTTGGAATCTCTGATTTGGAAGTGATTTTTAAAAATGAGTTATTAGTGATTATTTGTTCAATTTGTATACCAATTAAAATTTATAGGTAAAAAAGTGCAAAAGATTATTTTGTAATCTTTTTTTGGAAAAAAATATGTAATTTTATTGATTTTCTTTTTCTTGGTTGGGTACAGAAAAAGTTATTAAAAAGTAATTACTTTTTTAAAAGTTTCATTCAACTAATTATTAATTAGATAGAGTTCATGCATTCAAATAATATTACTTTTAGACAAAAAGAACAATACAATTAAAAATATAAAATCATTTTTAATGGCAAATGACAAAAATGACATAAAAGGCAAAACCTTGGGAAGAGACAAGTTTAATTAATCTTGCCCAATCCTACCCTCACCCCTCTCATATTAGTATGGTTGTATTGAAAATAGAATTTTTATTTCAAAATAAAATTCCTCTCTTCATCCTAAGCTCTTTACAACATTCACTATTTAGTAATTAATCTATAATTTTTTATTTTTAAAATTTTAGTATATAAATAAAAAAAATTATATATAAGTGATAAAAAAATATCTATAATTTTTAAACATATTTTTTTAAAATTTTTTCTAACAAACAATAATATGAATAAATTTAAGTCAAATTATTCAAAAATTTGAATGTTTCAAATAATATAGGATGGATGGAATAGAATTTTAACATAAAATACCACATATTGCATTATTTTATTATTTCTTTGTTATTAGTTAATTGTAAATATACACATTGTTTTGAAAATATATATAAACTAATGAAAAGAAGTCTAAAAAAACTAAATATATGCTTTAAAAGAGTTAGCATGCAGTACCCACCTACTGCGGATGGGTAAGGCATTGTTGAGGATGATTGGAAGAGTTGTGATGGCAGTGGCGGCAAAAAAAGTTGAGGATGGTGGAGGGTGTAGGGTAGGCGTAAAAGTGGGGCCAATTATTTTGGGTCTGAGTGAAAATTGACCCGAATTAGTTTTACTCTAGTCTTTGTCAACTAGCATGAACCCTAACTAATTTTTCATTGGGCCTAAACTGAATTGAACCCAAAAAATTCAGGTTTTGAATTCAGTGGATTGGACCGGCTCCATTTTTCCAACTAGCAGCATCCTCACCCATCCTCAAAACCAAACCTACGTGAATCCTCAAATTTGATAGATAAGCCTTGTTTGAGAGATGAAGAATTCTTGCCCCATTCTTACCTCATCTAACCAAAACTCGCAAATGCACTTGTTTTGTACGCTACAATTTGTCGTTGTTCACTCATAAACAATTAGAGAGAGGATGACACTAGCCGACAATGAAGGGAGGCATTGAGGACAAAGGACATAGGATAAGGGAGGGACCAATGGCGAATGAAGAGAGAGATGAAAAATGGGAGATGAGCTCAAAGTAGGTTGCAATCTCATCGGAAATATATAGGGATTTATGGTATAGATAAGTTAGGATTTAGGGTGAGTAAGTTCTACGCTATGCTAGAGATATGATAGATGAGCCTAAATGTCCTATCATCTAACCTTAACAAAATTGGTAGACAAGCCCAACCAAGCTAGGTTGTGAGTGTGAGAATTCGGGTCCAATTGAGTTAGTCAAGTTAGACTTAATCCAAATCGAATCGAATAAGCAAACTTTAGATCGGACCAAAATAGTCTAATTTTAGCCATAATATCAACCTTAATTAACCTGAAACTTTTTGACAAAAAATCAGGTTTCAAGTTTAACTTACACCCCTAGTATTTGGGGCTACTGGAGCGAGGGTCATATTAAAGATGGCAATGAAAATGATTAATTCAGAAATTTATGGGTGACGATCTTAGGTATAAAAAAAAACTTACAATTGAAACTTATATATTCCCATTTTCACGTTTGCCACATAGGCACTTTGGACAACAGTGGAAAAATTGCTCCAAACAGGCAATGTTTGTTGCATAATTTCTTCCCCAAGCAAACATCCATGCCAATTTTGCCCTTTCTCCCAACTAAATATTATTCAGCAAAAATATTAATTTTCTAATTAAAATTTGCTTTTAAATAAAAATACATCAATATTTATGTAAAAAATATGTGCATCAAGTATATCTTAGCGTTATATATGCGAAAAGTCACAAAACCATGAGAATTGTGTAGCATTGGAAGAAAAATCAATATGCAAAATATCGGAATAAACCGTGAAAAAAATTTATAAACCATAAAAACTTGTGCACTGCTGGAAAAAAACATCAACATGCGAAATACCATAGTATATTATGCGAAAAATGTGTATATCATACCCGCAATTTGCAGTAAACACAATGAAATACTGCAGTACTATGCTTAATTGAAGTGTGTCTTAACTGAAAAGTTTTTGAAATTATGGACAAAAATGTATTTTTCAAAAATTAGAAAGCTCACAAAGGAAACAGCAGAAAGTTTTCAGATTTTAGAAAGTTATACTTTGATTCATGCAAAAGTTTTCTCGTGTTACTAACTACACAACTATACAAAAGTTTTTAGATTTTAGAAAGTTATACTTTTGATTGTAATTTTTTTCAAATATTCAATTAAGATAATCATCGACCTAATAAACGCACTTTTGAAAGTTAAATGGCCAGATGAATACAAAAGAAAATTCAATGGGCTTATCGCATGATAGACATACTTGAAAGTCTCCTAACCATCATTTATTTATCTTTACGAAAATAAATCAATTTGAAGAAAGAACATTGAGGACATTACCAAATTTCTCTTAGTCCCCAAAATTGCATTGACTCGGACATTTTTTTTCGAAGCTAATAATATGATCTTCATTGAGAATTATTGTAAAGAGCTCCCCTCAAGAGATCTGGATGTGGTGGTTTCCAGACAACATGATCAAATAAGCTCTTAGGCAAAGATCCAAGATTATATACTACAAAGTTTGCAGAACGATGAATGGAAACAAAGGTACGATAGTCGAAACCATTAGCTAGTGAAATAATACCGTCATGAACTACGCGATATTTATATAAGGATGGAGTCATGTGGTTGGTGAGAGCATTGATGGCAACTTGGGAGCCGGATTAGATGAGAATACTGTAAATGTGCAAATTTACCACTTAACTATTGGTTATAAAGTGATTTTAACATCAAACTTTTTCTTTGTTTCAAAATTATTGTATATCTTTTTGGTTGGAGGAGATTTATTATTATTTATCCAAAAGTGCTACGGCGGTTAACGAAACATGTGATGTGGCAAAGATAATTTGAGTTTGGAGGACTGATGTGACAAAGAGATGAGAAAAGGTACAAGTTTACTATTATCATTTTGCCATCAATTTTTTTTTCATCATAAATTTATCATCAAGGGCTTGGGAAGAATGAGTTGGGGATTAAACATTTAGGCGTCCTATGAAATCCAAATTGGTACTGTATTTTGTGAATTGAGGGGAAGTTCGTGACTAAAGATGAGTTCACATAAAATTTTCAAAAATTTGTAGTAGAAAGAACGCAACTCCCACATATCTCAAGTCATTCATCTGATTCGGAAGTTTTTTTTTTTTTTTGTGAGATGTTGAAAATATAAACATTGCCTATCTTGAGGGTCAATACCTCGTATATATCATTATCCATCTATCCATGCTTATGCCGGTTATGGCTGATTTAAGCAAGAGAAACTTGAGGTCGTCTTCACCAGGAAATATTTAAAAGAAAGTGATGCCAATAAGGAAAGTTGGTATGTAAAATTGCTCAAAAGTAATACTTTGGTGATACAATTGTTCTAACAGAAAACATGAGGTGAAAAAAAAAATATTCTCTTTGCTATGTTACTCCTCCAACTCAGTATTATCTTTGCTATGTTACACTTTTTATTAGCCACCGTCGCCTTTTTTTAGGGATAATGATAAATTTGAGCTAATAGAAAAGATGGATAATAAATTTGAAATGAGAAAAAGTTTGACGTAAAATTGCTTTATGAGTAATAATTCAATTGTACAGTCACTTCCCTATGACTAATTGTTCAGTAGTAAAGTTGTACATTTTCCCATGAGAATATTACGCCAACCTCTTGAACGAGCTTCCAGAATACCTTTCCATACTGCTAAGGTTTCTAGATAGGAGATAGCACCCAGATATGGTATGGTCTATGAAATTGCAGTCAAAACATATGAAGAAGAGTTCCTGGCCACAACTCCAATCCCAGATGCATCCAATGAAGCAAATTGTCCAGCGTCAACACCTATAGCAATGGTAGGGTACGAAGGTGGAGAACAAGACACGAGATTGAGAGGCACTAGAGTTGGACGGACAGTATAGAGGTAGCAAACCTTCCGAACACAGCCTTTAATATTCTTTACTCAATCTTTAAAGCATCAACTCGCCGCTCAAGCCATGCAAACTGGTGCACCTGACTTTGACACCGTGTCCGTGTCATCGCTTATTGTAAGAATTCAGAATTTTAGGCCTAAAATTGAACAAACATGTAACTTTCGGGACTTGTATCACAATTCAGCACAACTTTATCTTCTCCAGTTCTCCGGCCGAGTGCGCGCATGGTCCCGCGGCTTTCAGAGTTGGCTTATGGCATCGATCATTAACCCCTGTATGGCATTGATCATTAGCCCCTGTTTCATGGGTTGCTTTGGTGATAAATTTCTTCCTAATGCTTAATTATTATTTCTTTCGGTTTTTAACATATTAATTTTTTTTATTTTAGTTTTAAATCTGTTAAAATCATTTTGGTTTGGTTCTGAATTTATGAGAAACTTTTCAATTTGGTCCCCCGTCTGTTAAATGAGATTAACTTCCCGACATCAGCCTTTGAATTTTTTTTTAATTCATGCAAACGAGGTTAAGGAGAGTGAGAATTGAACCTTGAATCTCCTGGTGGCCATCACTAGTCCCAATCAATAGGCTAAAGACTTTAACTTTTATCAGCTTTTGAAATATTATTTTAATTGTTCAATAATTATATTCTAATAAATTTGAACTATATAAGAATTTTTTTACAATTAGTGGAAAATTTACATTATTCTTTTTTTTTCTATCTAGAAATTGAGTTTATTCATTCAAAAAGAAAAAAAATTATAATTTAAATATTTCATTAACTATAAAATAGTAATTGCACATATTAAATTTACTACAATAGAGTTATTAGAAAGTTTACATTGGAATCTCAAAAGTTAATATGGGACAATTATCCTAAATTAATGAATTTCATCTCATGAGACACCCAAATGAAATATTTTTAGTAGGTTTATGACCAAAACGACATGATCATGTGAGCAGCCTCAACCTTGGCAACCCCTCAACCACATGTGCAATTATTGGTAGCCTCACACCAGATTGTAGGAAAATAGAGTCGCCACATTAGTTTAAAAGAAAATGGGTAAAAACAAAAAAAAAACTCAATTCAACTCCAAAACAATGAAAGGTGAAATTTGTGAAAATCCAAAGAATTTGGGTTCAAAGATTGGGTACAAGTTAGGAAGGTGTTAGACACTCAACTCGCCTCAAACAAATTTAAAATAAGTGAAAACCAATTATTAGTATCATAAAAATGCATGCATGTTTCAAATGTCAAACAGGAGAGAGATGGTTGATTTAGTTATTAGACTTGAACTCAAGTTGAACTCCCAAGCTTCCTACGTACCTGAGTGTGAGGTAGAATCAAAGCCTATATAGTTCACTCCTGGGTGGATGGGAGACTTAGGTGACTAATTAGGACACATGCATGCATGTTTCAAATGTCAAACAGGAGAAAGATGGTGGATTTTACTTATTAGGCTTGAACTCAAGTGGAACTCCCAAGCTTCCTACGTACCTGAGTGTGAGGTAGGATCAAAGCCTATATAGTTCACTCCTGTGTGGATGGGAGACTTAGGTGATCAGTTAGGACACATACTTGGATAGTCAATGAAGTGGTTGCAACTAGAGCAGTCAGATCATCTCAATTGTAAGGTTCGATATTGAGGATGGTCAGAGTCACCTCCAAATTGCTCGGGATTAATGGTGGAAAAATTTCTCAAGTAGCATTCTTTTCAGCACCTAAAGAACCCAACACATGACTCTGAAGAAAAATAAAAACAAAAGAAGTTATTCTACAAAATAAAGATAAAAAATAAAAAGATAACATAAAATCAAATTTAATTCTAGAAAACCCTAAAAAACTCAATTGACTTAAATATAATCCTATAAGAAAAGTGTTAGTCAAACAATTATTATAAAGAGACACCAAAGGAAAATAAGACTATTTTGGCACACAATCTTATTAAAAAAAAAATAAATGAAAATAAGCAAATAATATAAAATAAAATCAAAATAAACTTTAATTGACTTAGAATTAGTTAAAATTAATTAAATATAAGAAATTATGAAAATTGTTGGTAAATTGGCTTGAAAATGACTTAAAGTAAGAGAAAAAAAAACAAAGTTCTGGTCAGTGGCTAAATTGTAAGAAAATAAACTTGTAACTCCAGTGACTAATCTGCAAAGTAAAGAAACAAAGGGTAGTGACTTGAATGAAGAAATCTAGAAAACTGAAAGGTTAATGGTGATTTCAGTCGCAATTTTGCACTTCTCTTGTAGTGTTATTAGAAATTATAAAAGTGATAATTAAAGGTTAATGGTTGCACATAAAACTTACTCAGTTATAGGTATTGCATATTTTTCAACTTTTGTGATTTCACAACATCAAAGAAATCTCCATGAACATCCGGTACATATTAGGTATGCAAGTATACAATTGGACTAATAAACATTTAAGGTTATAATTTAGATGTTAACTGAAAAAAAAATTGAAAAGCACTTGATCCATTGTTCATAAATGACTCATCACCGGTACGTCGGCCATTTTTCAAGACTTTGTCTGATCACTTCTCTACCTGTAACCACCAACTTTAGAATCAAACTTGAGCCTACTTTTTAATTTTGAGTATGATAGGTAAAAATAAATCAAATAAACCAACATATAATTCAAACTATTTGAATCAGTTCTCACATGTAATTCGAACAATTCAAATATACTTTGAAAAAATTAATAATTAATATAATCATTATATTTACATTGATTTCAAATCGAAACAAGTGAATGTTCGCTCCTAAGTTTTGTTGGTCTCCTTCACTGGCTCCATGTTTGTTTCGGTTCTGGCTGTTTGTGTGGCCCACGGTAGAAGGACTGGTTTAGTTTTGCTATCTTGGCACCCTTAATTAATATTTTTCTTCCTTCTTCAAAATAATAATAATAATCGTAATAATAATATAATTAGGTTTACTAATAAAGATATAAATCAACCCATCATGGCTGAATTGATATTAAAGTTTAGCCGGATACGAGCAGCAGAAAGACGATCGAGAATTTGAGAAAACGTTAATCTATGAATCACAATCCAATTCTTGGAATCCACAATAAATTGAGAGAAATTGGGCCCAAATTTCGGTACTTGAAGTTTGAATGGCATTTGGGATTGCAACGCCCTTAAGTTGGACCACACATGATTGCGGCCAAGAAGGAATAAGGCAACGAGGTATTGGGGAGATCGAAGGCCCTACAAGTTGGTGTGGGAAAGCAACAACGCGGAACTATGGCGATGAAAAAACTAGCAGCTTTTGGTGGAGCTTTGTCGCCAAAAGTGTGTATTTCGATGTACACGCGTTTGGGAAAATAACTTTGGTGGTGCCGGCCAAAGCTTATGGTGTGAAAGGGGAGAAACTAACCGATGAGGTGGCTCGGCAAGAACTTTCTAATTTTCTTTCTTTCTTTAAATATTACTCCGTAATTTTCTTCTCAATAAAATAGAGGAAGAAATAAAAGTAATTAAGCACAGACAAAGGAGACCTTTTGCTATCCTCCAACAACAGTGACCAAGCCCTGGAGGAGGGAGCTCGTAGACAGTGATTTGCTGACAGTGAGCGTTGCCAAGATTCGCCATAAAATCAGTGCAACAATTTTCCTCTCCCAACAGCTCATCAAAAGAACTAGAGACAAACAATCCACTTCAACTACAACCCCAAATAGCTGCAACTGTTGAATCAACAAGCCTTGCATAAGCCCCAAAAGAACAATGAATAGATTAATTGCTATAGATAATCAATAATACAAAATGTTTAGGAAGGAAAGAACAATAATATATTATATTAAAAGTTCAATAGACAAACTATTCGAGTCAATCTAAAAAGAATAATTATAAGAATAAGCAAGTACTTGTCTTCTTTTCCTTGCACTTTCATGGGACATCCACCGGCGAAGTCACTTAGGCTATTAAAAAGGAAGGACAAAAATAATGAAAAAAAAAACTAGGTTAAATTGCATGATCTGCTCTTAAAATATACCTCAATTCATAAATTTAACCATGAATTTGTCAAATGTTGTAAAAGTGGGATTAAAATAATATTTTGTAACAAAAATGCCCCTCCTTCCGTTTGTCTCCATCAATGTTGATGGATATTTAAGGAAAAATATAAAATTAGCCCTTGAACACTAACAAAATGGACACAAGACCCCATGAATATAAATTTGGAATGTATAACTCCTTAAATAGTAAAAAAAACCGTTAAATATAATTAAAAAAACACTATAAATTAAAATCCCATTAAAAATTAAAGTATCCAACTCCCTCAAATAATTATAGAGAATAATTTAGATACTAAAAAAATATAATTTGACGCACTTATTTATTTTTTCCATCTTAAACCTTAAAAGGCAAAAAACTAAAAAAATTGAATAAAAACTACAAATTCGACATGTCATCTCAAATTAAAGCATCCAATTCCTTAAAATAATTTTAGAGACTATTCTAGATGCCAAAGAAAGGGAATTTGATACACTCACATATTTCTTTAAACTTCAACCATAAAATAGCAAAAAAAAACTGAAAAATAGAATGAAAAAAATTACCAATTTGACAAGCCCATCCCAAATTAAAGAATGAAATCAATTTAAATAATTATGTAGACTATTATAGATGCAAAATAAATAGAATTTGACACATTTATCTATTTTTTTTCAACTTAAAACATAAAATAGCAAAAAAATCACAAAATTAGAATGAAAAATAAGAAAATCATCAATTCAACATGCCCATACTAAATTAAAGCATAAAATGCCTTGAAACAATCATGGATACTACTATAGATTCCAAATAAATAAAATTTTACACACTTATCTATTTTTTTCAACTTAATCCATAAAATAGTAAAAAAAAAGAAAAAATGAATGAAAAATAAAAAATTACCAATTCAACATGCCTATCCCATATTAAAGCATAAAATACATTGAAATAATTATGGAGACTATTCTAGATTCCAAATAAATAGAATTTGACACACTTATCTATTTTTTTCAACTTAAAAAACAAAATAGCAAAAAACCAAAAAATAGAATGAAAATAAAAAAATTACCAATTCAACATGCCCATCCCAAATTAAAGTATCCAATACCTTAAAATAATTATATATGGTTTAATTTTGGATGGAAATGTTGAATTGGTAGTGTTTTTTTTATTTTTCATTCAATTTTTGGGTTTTTTTTTCTATTTTATTGTTTAAGTTGAAAAAATATATAAGTGTGTCAAATTATATTTATTTGGAATCAGAATAGTCTCCATAATTATTTAAATGGATTTTATGCTTTAATAAAGGATGGGCATTTTGAATTGGTAATTTTTTTATTTTTCATTCTATTTTTTGGTTTTTTTTTTTTGCTATTTTATGGTTTAAGTTGAAAAAAAATAGATAAGTGTGTCAAATTATATTTATTATTCATCTAGAATAGTATCCATAATTATTTAAATGGATTTTATAATTTAATTTTTTATGTGCAAGCAGAATTTGTATTTGTTTTCTCATTATATTTTTTGGTTTTTTTGCTATTTTATGGTTTAAGTTGAAAAAAAATAGATAAGTGTGTCAAATTCTATTTATTTGGAATTTATAATAGTATACGTAATTATTTCAATGGATTCTATGCTTTAATTTGGGATGGTCATGCCGAACCGGTAATGTTTGTATTTTTCATTCTATTTTTTATTTTCTTGCTATTTTATGGTTTAAGTTAAAAAAAATAGACAAATTGTGTTGAAAGTTAAAAAGATTAGACAAATGTGTTGAATTATTTCTTTTCATATCTATTATAGTATCCATAATTATGTCAATGGATTTTATACTTTAATTTGGGATGGTCATGTTGAATTGGTAATTTTTTATTTTTCATTCTTTTTTTTTTTCATTTTTTGTTATTTTATGGTTTAAGTTGCAAAAAATAGATAAGTGTGCCAAGTTTTATTTATTTGGAATCTATAATAGTATCCATAATTATTTCAAGTAATTTTTTTCTTTAATTTGGGATGGGTATGTTGAATTGGTAATTTTCTTATTTTTTTTCATTCTAATTTTCTGATTTTTTTCTATTTTATGTTTGAAGTTGAAAAAAATAAATAACTATATCAAATTTTATTTATTTTGAATCTAGAATAGTCTCCATAATTATTTCAAGGGATTTTATGCTTTAATTTGGGACCTTGTCAAATTGGTAAATTTTTTTATTTTTCATTCTATTTTTAAGTTTCTTTTGCTATGTTATGGTTTAAGTTAAAAAAATAGTTAAGTGTATCAAATTCCCTTTTTTTGGCATTTGGAATAGTCTACAAAATTATTTCAAGGGATTGGATACTTTAATTTGAGATAGCATGTTGAATTGGAAGTTTTTCATTCAACATGTCGAGCTGTAAGTTTTTCATTCAAATTTTTTAGTTTTTTGGCTTTTAATGTTTAAGTTGAACAAATAGATAAGTGTGTCAAATTATATTTTTTGGGATCTAAAATATTCTGTATAATTATTTGAAAGGATTGGATACCTTAGTTTTTAATGGGCATGTTAAATTTATAGTGTTTTTTGTTTTTTATTATATTTTTAGTTTTTCGGGTATATAAGGAGTTATGTATTCCAAATTTATGTTTAGGGGATCTTGTGTCCATTTTACTTATGTTCAGGAGCGAATTTTTTCTTTTCTCTCAAATTTCCATCAACATTGATAGAGATAACAAAAGGAGGGTCATTTTTGCTATAAAACATTATTTTAATCCTAATTTTGTAACTTTCGACAATTCATGGGTAAATTTGGGAAATGAGATATATTTTAATGACAGATTGTGCAATTGAGCTAAAAGCTAATAAAGTTTTTGATTTAGTCCAAATTGACAGCTAATGTTTTTTTGGCCAAATAAACCACTGATATTTTAAAATTAGCTCAGATATGCCATTGATCACTAACTTAGAGAATATACCATTTAAAATAAAGAATATTTTGTCAAATATAGTTGATGGGAGGGGAAAATAGAAAAAAGGTCTACCTTTCATATCTTTAACCTTCCACATAATGCTGGCCGACTTTCTTAAATCCTTTTCACTCACCACGACTCATGTCATCCACTCGTCCTTCCAACTAAATGGTGTTGCTCTCTTTGCAAGCCTTCTTCATCAAACCGTCCTCTACTTTGTCACTCCACCAAAGTGGCCTTCTCCTTCTTCCCCTCTGCCAAGTCTCTCCCTTCTGTCTCCTCCCTCCAATCCATGACCTCTGACCCTACCAGAGCCTCCTCTGCTCCTCTACTCCTCCAAAGTACCCCTTGATTTCTCTACTTTCTTGGTCCTAATTTGCCGCCTCATCACCATCTCCATTTCCATTTTCAACAGAACCCATCATCATGAAATCATTGATTTTTAGTTAGACTATTCTAAATTTCAAATTTCTGAATTTTGCTTGACATTAACAGCCTATTCGACTACAATTACATCCAATTCGTGAAACTTAAGTCAATTGATTTTAAAGTGACTTATTTTTATTTTTATATTTTTTTACCTCAAAATATCATGAAATTTTACTTTCAAATGGATTATTGCATTTACATAGAAAAATTTATAAAAATTTAATAATATCATGAAAATTTACTTCCAAATAGATTATTGCATTTATACAATATTGGCTTTCAAATGAAATTAGTTTCAGGAAAAAAATGTAAAAATAAAAATAAGTCAATTGACTTAAGTTAAAAAAAATTTGGCTAATTTAGGCTAGTTAACACTTTAAAGTTCTATTGTGGGGTTTATCTACCTGACTCACCTCAACTTTCAAATGAATCTACCATAAACTTCACTATATTTACAGTCCACCCTTGGTAAAAAAGCAACACGTAGCAACAAAGCACCCATATAGAGGCACCACCCACACAGTACACACCTAGATGAATCTTTTCATTTAGAGGCCCAAACTGCCACCTCCAGCCGCATCCAATCTACCAATAGTACTACCATCATTCTTCAGCATCAAACCACCATTCACAACCAGCATCTAATCTAACAAAATTTTGCCTTCGCCTAGATGAAGTGGACATGTCGACCTTAGAGACGGTCATTATTGTTACCGGGTTATGCTCATCGGTGTTCCTGGAAAATCAACTTAAATAAAAAACATCTAGGACTATAATACACAATCCACAGGAGAATCTCTTGGTTAACAGTGTCCCACCACCCTATAATGCCAACCCATGGTCACGCGATGATCTTCTTGGCTAGCCATCTTTGTCCCCGTCCAAACTTTTTCGTTTCAAGCAAAACTTGAGAACACCAGCAAAAAAGCTTTCCCCATGGGATTGATTGTACCTGCACCATCCTCGATTCCTTAACATCTACACTAATCTCACTTGTATGCAAGGGAAAACCTTGGGCCAATATACAACAAAATTTCAGATGTAGAGGATTGAGATTTCATGATTTTGGAGCAGAAAACTAAAACCACACATTAGGCAGAAATTTTTTTTCCAAAGGCATCTATCTCGATTTCCAAATCAGTGAACATTGAACTAACATTAGTTTCTTCCATGTTCAAGAACAATTTCTTGGATCCAAAAAGTGGGGTTGCTGATTGAAGAATATTTGAAAGAAATAAAAAAATCAATTTCATCTAGTAGAGGGAAATTAAGAGCAAATGGCAATGATGTCTTCTGCGGTGGCTGAGATTCGACAATTTCTACAGTGGCAGATGCACCATTCTAGGCCCTATTGAAGGATTTTACCGCCCTCCAAATGTGCCACCCCTGCTTCTCACCTTTGTTCAATCTAACTATAAATAAGATCAATTTTAGGGGCTTTGTGGTGTTCAAGTGCAAGTAGGCTGTATGATGGACCCTATGTAGCGTCCCCTACCCTGAATGGGGTCCTCCAAGGAAAACTATGGAACAAAGTTCCATACTAGTTGCAGTTGGCTAGTTAATTACTTGCCTCATTTTAAAACCTTTCGTGCATCTAGTTATTAACCTACAATGCCCTATGCATGCATTTGCTTCAACTAGAATTTCAATTTAAGAAAATGAATCAAAAACATTGTCGTGGCTTTTATAAAACATAAACAAACTACAAGTCAAAGCATAAAACATAAGTGTGTTTACTACAAGTAATAACCATGTACGTGCATCATTACATAAGAAAAGACTATGCACATGCCAAAAATCAACTAAAATACTACTCGACTGAGAGACATTGGAGGCTAAACTAGCATACATATATATACTGAAAGACTACTACTGAGATCCATGGTCCACTATGCCCATCCTTGTGCCACTGGCCTCTGCAAGACAACTATAATTAGCACAACACATAACTAGCAATAAACTAGAATCAATGAATGGTTTACTAGGTAGTTACCTAAAATATAAATGCTAGCTCAACAACCCTCCAAGGTTGTCGGCTTCTTACAAATTCAATTTTCACAACAACACTAAAGGGAGTGAGAATTCAAATACTCATAGTAAGTGATTTGGGTACTTACAAAGAAACATTAAAACCTATAAAAAAAAACCTGAAGACACTCATATGTATAATATATGAAATCTACTACAGGCCCTGTGCAATTTGAGGCCTAACATACGCGTATATATTGGAGTCCCTTGGGACCTAGTCCTTGCACGGACGTCACCCCATGCCTAGCAAGTTCTTGGCCCCTAACTCGCTCCTAGCAAGCTTAGCTTGCTGACATCCTAGTGAGCTTAGCTCACTGGTTAACCTTACCTTTGTTGTTGTACAAGTGAACATAGTGGATGCTCCTTCCTTGGGTTCTAAGGAACTCACTAGGTGTACTAGGCTCCCACATAGTACCTCAAGCCATTGGCTTGTCTATGCCACTATGGTATGAAGCCTTCACCCAACTAGGTGCATTAGGCTCCCACTTAGTGTCTCAAGCTAATATGCTCGCCTAGGTCACCAAGGTACTAAGCCTTGCCAATTTAACCTACCAAGGATGCAATAAGCTTTCACTTATGCCTCAAGCCACAACTTAGCTAGGCTATAAGTGCATTAAGCCTTCATCCCTGGTGCTCCACTATTCACCATTCCTTGGTTCACACTATTATGGTAAGATTTACTATGGATGGACTTAATTTTCTAGGTTCCATAGAACCCCTCATGTGCACTAAGGTTTCTCATTGGTGTCTTAAGCTCAAAGCATCCAACTAGACTACCAATGGTGCTAGACCCTCTTAACCTTTCCTAATGGCCCTATTCATCCTAAATCACTTTCCTTCATGCTTTTTTTATACCCAAGAGAACTTGATCCAAAACTAGTGCTTTAAGGAGCTACAGGGGTACTAAGGTACCATTGGTCACCTTCCACCCTATGGCCCCTTAAGCACTCATTGACCCATCACTTTGAAGAAAAATACAAAAAAACCTAGGCCAATTTGGCCTTGAGTGAAAGCATGAAAGTTATAGATCTTTCTCTTACCTTTGTGTGGAATGTTGAATCACCTCAATTAGACACCCGAGTGAAAATTTATGGAAGAAATACTACAACATATCAATGCTGTCGAGTGCCGGCGCCTAGGTGTGGGAAGCGGTGCTAAGGCGCCAAAAGCATTTTTCTCTCAGATTCCAAATGGGGTGCTAGGCGCTGCAACCCCACAAGCCCCTGTGCTTCCAAACTTCGTCCATAGCATGTTTGGAGGCCTCCCAAGTGACCCAAACCTTCATGCCAAGCCTTGCCATGCTTCGGTTCGTCTTAACTACTACAATGGGCCATAAATATGCTAACCTAACCAAGCATCAATGTCCAAATGATCTACACAAGTGTTCGATCCATACTAGTCCATCACAAGCCATAATATTTCACCATAACAATGCATATCTCACAAACCACTTGAAACCAATATTCAAGCAACTAAGACATGCATCATACGAGTATGTAAACTAAATCCCTTACCTCAATTAAGAAGAACAAGCACTCAATCAAGCACCACATCTAACAAAGGCTTCACTAGGGTGTTCCTATGGTTCTAAGCAAAATTCAACATATAAGGTACCAATTCAAGCTCATTCTTACTAGACCCAAGCTCATGGAAGCTCAAGAAACTAAGAACAAAAAGAAAATAAGAGGATCAAAACATTACTTAGAGCTCACAAGCTTAAAAACGTGATCCAAGGCCTTCCACACCAAAACTATGCAAGATTAAGCCTTTTCTTGCGTGGGTACCTTATGATACTTCGATTTCCACCAAAAATTGAAGTTTTTATGAATATTTGGGCATGGATTTTGAGAGGAGAAGGAGAGCTACGGGTTTGAGGTTGAAGATGCTGAATAGTGAAGCCCCAAATCCATGAAAATGGTTTAAATGCTCAAGTTTTCACTTTACTCCTTCAACTTCTTTAGTTTTGCCAAAAAGACACCATGCTCAAATAATGCCATAAGACTTGACAATCTAGTCTAACTCTTTGGTTTCTTGTCACTTAGGTCCAAAACAATAACTCATGAGCTCAAATACCAATCCTATCACCTCGGGGTACAAAATAACCATTTTGCCCCTAGTGACACTTAAGTGCCAAAATGACATAGGAACCACTTAACCTTTAATAGACTTCCTTGACTTGCTAATTCAAACTAATTGAGGCATTAAGCAAGGGATTTTGACTTGTTTAACAAGTCTTACTTGACCGTTAAAGGTCTATTGCCTGGAGGGCCGTAACACCCAACCAAAGAGGTATAACACATTAACACTCTCCTATTTACTCTAAATGAGCTAGGCCTAAGAGCTTTACTAATCACCATGTGAGAGTGCTCCAACAAGGTAAGGGCATCGTGGAAGCATGCCACTGGCAAGTTGATGAGGGAGGTCATCTTCTTCAACAAGCACACCACTACCTCCAACTCTAACCGTTCACCCCGTCAGATGTGGGAGTGCCCCATTTGCAAGAAGAGAAACATGCCACCACAAGGCGAAAGGCTTGGTTGGCTGCACTGCCGGATCATAGGATTGGACCTTAGTTGAGGCTTTTGAAAAAGGTGGCCTAGTCTCACAATTTTGTTCCTAATTGTGAAAAGAATGTTTGACAAAATGCTTCATAGAGATATTGAGCCTAATGTAGCTAGCTGTTTTTTATGTGAAAATCTTCCACCCACATCAGAGTAATTTAATGACAACGGGCAAATCGGCCTAACTTGTTAACGTTAGTGGTTTATTTGGCCTAAAAAAAACTAATAAATGAATTGGGACATAATAAAAGTATTAGTGGCTTGTTTATTTATTTATTTACTGAAAGGAATTTTAACAATTGTTAGAATTTGAAATTAAAAGATTTTAATTCCCCCAATTCGACGGCACGACGAATAATATTGTCCAGCCACGGTTGCTGCATCTCACCGTCGTCGGGAATCTAACGGCAGCCAAGTCGCACTCTTCAATCCTCGTTCACATGCCGAAGCCATGCCCATTATTGGTGCCACATTTCTTGTCAACTATTTTCCTGGAAAACGACACGTCCAGCTTCCGGACAAAACCGAAATTGTTAAAAACACTTGGCTCCAGAAACAGCGGCGTCTCATTAATAAACATCGTCCCTTGGCCGTCATGATTACTTCCTTTATCTCATACCAATTGAATTATTTAAGAGAAAGAAAATGAAAAAATTATATATGTCGTTTTAACTCTCTTCCCTAATTTTGTACATGTAAATTGAGAATATTGAAGAAAATAAATATTAAAATGATAGTTTCAAATATAGTATGGTAAAATAATTTATTAAACATACAAATGTTATAAAAATTTTAAATTATCTAAAATAAAAAATATTGTAATATTTTTCAGACGGATGAAATATTTGGTTAGGTATCTTTTAAATTTTAAGGAATAGGTAATTTACCTCTAACAAACACTTACTAATACTATGTACTGTATTTGTAAAGATGATTTCTAGTGCTGCAAAATTAATTAATATGTACTGTATCCCCCAGCGATGTTTGCCTTAACATACATTTAACTCCCTGTATTTTCAGAAAACACTTTCCCCCGGATTGTAAGTTATGGCTTATGACACTGTCCGTTTAGCCAACATATGGGCAAATCCCAGTTTCCATCCCAGTCTTCTCCATTTAGAAACTCTGATCTCTAAATTTTTATATCTAACAAACAAACCATCGTCCTTAACTAAGTAACTAGTTCCACGATAAGTCACCAACTTGGATTCATCTGCAACTAAGATGAATTTCTTGAACACCATCTCCACCATTTTCTCTCGGAGGAGAGACCCAGCTCAACCATCGTACAAGCTTGAGATGCGCATTGACCTCTTCAGCACTAGTGATTGATAGATTAACAATGAGGTGGTGGCCGAGATAGAAGAGACAAGAGAGGGACCCGTCTATTCGTCAGTGAAGCCGACGGCATGCTTGGCAGTGGAGTTGATGTCGAGGTCAAGGACCACCTGAACTCGACAAAATTCATGGCCGGTCGGAGGTGACCATCTTGAGCTCGTCTTAGGTGAGGAAAATAGGAGGGGCAGCGTCCGGGAGAGACGGAGAATGGAATCTTGGACCTTCGAGATTTATTTGGGGTTCGGAATTTGGACCGAAAGAGCACAATAATGGTCCACGGTGGAGGAGTCAGGTCAAGTTAAACGGTAGTAGGTACTGAGATTACTGGTTGATGATGAAGAAAAGCACACATATTAGTAGAAGCAAGAAACATTATGAGCTGGGTTGGCTTGGGTGTAGCCATGGGGCTTTCTTTGGTTTTTTCATTTGTTCTCTAATTTTGATTTGCAGACAGCGTAGCCAACTGCAGGTGAAACTTTTGCTTATTCCAGACGGTTAGTTTTTTTCTTTTTCAATTTTGAACCGACAATTTTTCAACATTTACTCTGAATATATTAATTAATTTACCAAATCATAATATATGTTTATAATAAAATATATCTTTTAGTAAAAATGAGGACCTAAATGTTTATAATATATGTTACTCAAATAATATGTAGACTTCACTTGCTTCAATAATAATATGTAGATTTTTTTATAAAATGGCAATTTGAGACTGATCAACTAAAATATATGTTTCATAATGTGTTGCTCAAATAAATTTCGAAATGTGTAAATCTTTTCATTTGGTGAGAATTAATTCTCTAGGATGACAAACTAAAATATATTTAATCTATGAAAGACCATTAAGTAAAATATATTAATATTAATAAAAAAACCACAATATGGAAATTTTAAGAAACTCAATTTTATTTTTTGAAATATATTATGGAAATATTGGGTTGAAGGCAGCATAAGATAAATATTGAGGTTGGTCTACATGATTTTGAAACTTTTGTAGGTAATAAAAGCATTTAATTCCACCATCTTAATAGATAAATTGGTGATGTTAATTATTAAAATGAATTAGTGTAGGTTTTTTAAAATAAAAGAGGAATAAGTGTCGGTTTGGGAAAAGTTTATGGGTGTTTTTCTAATTTTTCATCTAGACAAAAATATCAAATTTGACACTAATGTTTTGGGTAGAGAGTGAATATGTCACTATTGTTTGTTTTTGCCCAATTTCCCACTAATGTTTTAAAATTTCCCAAACATGTCACTGCCAATTAGAAAATAATGAAAAATGATAAAAATAGTAGATTTTGAAATCTTGGAACACTATACATATTTAAAAAAATATCAAAAAATTTGAGATTTTTACAAAAAAAAAATGGTCTGATCTCTGCAATCAACTCTTCAGCTTTGTTGCTGTCTACGTTACCAGTACTCCAGCCCCGTCGTCACTCTCCCTCTATTTTTACTGTCTAATCTCCTCGCCGACATTCAAAAGAAAGAGAGAGAGGGGGTCTAATTACAAAAAGCTTTTAAAACTTGTTAAAACTTATATTATCACCATAAAATTTCAAAACTTGCTATTTTTAACAGTTAACATTTTTCATTAGCTTTTTAACGACCAGTAGCATATTCACTCTTAATTTAAAGCTTAAGTTTCATAATTAGCCTATTTTAAAATACTCTCTCAGTTTCATATTAGCTATCCATTTTATCTTTTTTTACTAAAGTTTGACTTTAATATATTTATATTAATATGAATTGAAAAAAATTCTCAAAAATGATATTTAAAAACTAGAATCTTAAAGTTTTATTTTCATGTAAAAAGTTCATATTTTTATGATAAATTTTTTAAAAAGTAAAATTATAGATTAATTACTGTGAATAGTAAAGAGGACAGTTTTTATGAAACAGAAGAAGTATAAATGATAAATTGAGCAAAAGAACTTATAGTAACAAACTCACTCCCAACCAAAAATATTAGTGACCAATTTAATATTTCTATTTTCCATCAACATATCTTGCTTTAATCGTTAATGGGATCCAAAATAATTGGTGTACGCTAGGGCGGCTACAAGTCGCTTACTCAGCAGCCTTGATGGCTCAGCAATTAACAGGTACTAAAATAATCCACAATTTTTTTTTAAAGATCGAGAACGAGTCAAATGTATTTTTTTGCCTTTCTAATTCGTTAATTTAGACGACCGTACACTAGTTTTCTAATCCCCTAACGAGTAAAGTCGCGTTCGCACCTTGGCAGACTTTACCCTCTAATCTCTATCGTGTTCTTTAAACAAGCCGTGTGAAATAATGAGGTGACGGAAAAAGTTTGGTACATGCTTCATCTTATTTTTATTATGTTAATTTTTGTCTTAAAATCATTACTTTATTTCTTATAATAAAAATATATTTCAAGTCTGACCTCCCTTATCAATTATTGAAATTTGTGGGAAAACCATATCAAAGATAATTTGGGAAAAATATAAAAAAAATAAAAATAAAAATAGAGGCTAGGGCTAGGAGTGAAGATTAGGCATTTCTTTCCATGAATATGCCAATTTATTGCATCATAATTTTACAATAGGTTTGTCCAGGAGTTGCTTGTCACGTCAAAAAGTGCATTGATGAATGGCGACATCCACCCATCACTTTAAGATTAACGCAATAGCGTTTTGGGTTGGCTCTATTGACCCTTCAGTTATGAATTATGAAAGATGATATTCTACTCCAACATTTCTCCTGTTTCCAATTTTTCTCTTCCAACAATCATTAATTGATAATGGTTCTAATTGAATTGGGCAAGTACTCGATCGTCAAACAAGTTGATCATTTTTTGTTTATAAAAAATATTGTAATCTTTTTATTTGAGTTGGAGTATCTCCAACAATTTTTTTACTTATTTTCTATGTTTTTTTTATAATATTGGGTTCTTTTTACCTTAAATAACTTCTTCATCCAATTCCCTAAAATAGGGATTGAGATGAATTAAAAAAGAAAATTTTATTCTCTATATCTGCAGAAACTCTAAAAATTTTATATAATGAAAAAACAATAATTTTTTCACGTCTTCAACTATCTCCACCACCTCCCCTGCTTCGGCACCCAAGGCGACGATGACTCCTACTACCGCCACCGTTTGACTGCTACTCCCACCAATGCACCCAAAGCTTCCCCTCCTGTTTCAACCCCCGTGGCCACCCCTACAGTTGTTTTGATGAGCTCACCTCTTGCTCCTCTATAGGCTCCCTCTACTGTTTCACCCGCCGCAACACCCTTTACTAGAGGGGCAACCACATCCATTGCATAAGTCCCCCTGGTAACCCGATGAGTTCTCCAAGCAGTGCCTCATTGAACAGAGTGCTTGCTTGCCGATATGTGGCCAGCATAGTCTTGGGCAGCGTCTTGTTGTTGTAGATTTGAGTGGGAGTGGGTGATTTTCAATGACACTACTTTGATTAGCAGGATTCTGTTGATTTGAAACTTAATTTTATATTTTGAAAGGCTATGGACGGTGAAAGAGAAAGTGGTTTTGTGTGGAAGAGAAATCGTGGAAGATTTTCAATTTTTTTGGAAGCATAAATTTGTACCCCAGAGGTAGAATATCCATAAGTTTAATTTTTTTTATAGCTATTTAATTATATAATAATTAAACTAGTAATTAATTTGAATTTACTTTAAATTCATAACATTTAATTGTTATGTAATAAATGTAAAATTCTACAAAATAAGAAAACTGTTAGATTTTGAATAAAAAAAATTATAAAAATTTTACTTTTTACTTTCCCATTTTGTAGAAATTTTAGGGAAGCAATTAAGATGCTCTTATACATTCTTTATTTCAGTGAAGTCTGAGATTTGATTTCAAAGTTATTAGTTTTGATACCTAATTAAAATCTCTATCAGATGATAATTTGAGTCGGTCAAAAGCCTTAAATTCTAAAATCCAAAATCATTCCAATTGATTTTCAAACTTCATTTTCATGAAATAAATGTTTTCCTTGCATAGCTTTCCTCCGTTGGAAATTTGCCTTAAAACCCCAATCCATTCTCCCAACTGATCAGTCATCCAACACTTAAAACCTGATCCCCATCCATTTATGTTGCCCTATTTAAGAACCCAACCCACCACCATTTACTCCAAATCCCACATGCCCTAACCCCTCGTGCTTAAAGCTAATTAATCCCGAAAACAGCCGAATTCAACTGAAATGGCAGACCATAATCAGCACCGCGCGTGCCACGCGCGGAGGGCGAGCGAGGGGAGGTGGGTTTGTCGGAAGAAACCGATACTGGTTTGTAAGGAAACCACTGAAGAGCACAGCGTACGCGTAGTGGAGAGGGTGGGCACGTGGCGGGAGGGGATTGGGGTGGGAGGGGAAACAGCTGTTGGTCATAGAGAGCGGTTCAAAGGGATAATGCTTGGGGCTTTTAGAAATGGAGAGAGAGAGAGAGAGAGGGGTGGCTAAGCAAATGGAAAGGCAGGCAGCCGCCCTCTCATTAAAAATAAATAAAATATATTAAAAGTTTGAGAGAAAATCGCTGAGCTGAACCAAGTCACGCGGCGACGTACCGGAACATACCGACAAGTTGTTCAAAGCTTCCTCATGTTTAGCGCCTCCCCTGTCGTGTCCACCAGACGCGCCGGCTTCTTCCTCTCCTTTTTCCTTTTGTTTCCTTTTTTTTGGCTTATTATTCTTTTCCTATATTTCATCGAACTAAATTTATTTTTTGTATGAAATTACCTGAACTATACTTCACCTTTCAGTTAAATAAATATATGCTGTATAATGTATGAGCAAAACAAATATTTTTAATTTTTTATATCAATTTTCAAAAGTTTGGAGCATAAATAATTTACGGAAAATAGAATTTCTTTAGAAAACAATTTTCAAGTGCTTAGGGGGCACGCGCGAAGAGTGAAGGACCGAACAGACCGGCGCACGCAATCTACAGTGTGATAACAGCCGTTAGATACCGATTAATGATGATTTTAGTCTGCTACCACCAAGACAACAACAACCAACGTGCCACGTAATCCACCTCAACCTACTGAATTTACAGAAATGCCCCTCAATCTCTCAGCCGCCCCCAGTCAAATCCTTCGCTGACTGCTTCTTTTTCTCTCTCTACAAATTCCTCGCCGTTTCCTATCTCTCTCTACCCACACCTCTCTATAAAAATACTCGCCATTCGCATTCGTTCATCAAACCCCACCACTCCTTCGTTTTCTCTCCTCACCATTCCAAGGGAGGCGTAAATTATTCTTTTCATGGCGCCGAGAGACAAAACGGCTGCCACCACCGCCGCTAAGGATAACTGCGGCGGAGCTAAGGAGGTGCATTTTAGAGGCGTCCGGAAGCGGCCGTGGGGGCGCTACGCCGCCGAAATCAGGGATCCGGGGAAGAAGACCCGCGTTTGGCTCGGCACCTTTGATACGGCGGAGGAGGCCGCCCGAGCCTACGATGCCGCCGCCCGTGAATTCCGTGGCGCCAAGGCCAAGACGAATTTTCCGGTCCCCTGCGAGAACCTGAATCTCGGCAACGGAAATAGTAATTGCGGCAAAACGCAGAAAAATACTAACGGCAATGGTAATTATCAGAGTCCTAGCCCTAGCAGCACCGTGGAGTCCTCCAGCCGGGAGCAGACGCTCGTGATCGATTCGTCTCCGCTGGATCTGAGCCTCGGTCGAGACGGCGCCGTCCGAATCCCGTTCCCGACGGTTCCGGCTGTTTTCGCCGGAGGTGTGGGGGCGATGACAGGCCCTCAGATGTTCTATTCTCTGATGAGAGCGGCTGCGGCGAGGGGTCAACAGCTCCAAAGGATCGGAATCAATCACCATGCCTGTTTTCCGGCGACATCGCCTAACGGCGGCGCTGCTGAGAGCGATTCCGATTCATCCTCCATCATCGATCTGAACTGTCATGAGATGAAGCCGCGCCGACTGCTTGATCTCGACCTCAACCGTCCTCCGCCGCCGGAAATCGCATGAACCTTTTTCAGTCCAATCTCACCGAGAGAAAGTCGAAAGTTACGCTCTCCTTTTTTTCCCTAATTATAAATAATTTTTCCTGCGAAGAAGAAGTAGGCCTAGAAAAAGTAGAGACGAAAAAAAAAAAAAAAAGACTATTACATGTTTGAAGGTGAAAATTAGATCGCCGACTGATGGTACCGGAGATGTGAATATTAGATGATCTCTGTCTCCTTTTTGCGGCGGAGAAATTAATCTTTAATTTCCCCGCCGTTTCATTATTAGTAACTAGATTAAGATGTAACTTTTGGTTTTTACATGAATTAACATACAAATATAAACATTTGTTGGTAATTTACGTTTTGTTCAATCTGACTTTATGTTTTTGAGGGGGCGGGGCTGAGATCAGGATAGAATATGCCGGCGAAAATATGGACGGCTGATGACGAATCACGAGTATTACATGTGTGATTTTTTAAATCGATATTTTTATTGCTGGAAGTGAATGTGGGCGCCCATGCCTGTGGCACCACCTATTGTTGCGCTCTAGTTAGGAAGCTGGTTTTGTCTGGACCTGGATGGATGGAAGGTGTTTTCGTCTTTATACAAACAATAATTAATGGTCACTCACCATCGCCACACTAGACTTTGTCGCAAAGACAAAGATCATTGGTCACATAAGTTGATGGCCCTCCAATCAAACCTCACTGTTCACACCACATAACCGGCCATTGTTGCTCTAATCTTGACTCTTGAGATGTAAAATCTAAATGTAGGCGTTAGTACACGCACAGCAGGTGCCAGCCCTTTTGGTTTATTTTGTTCCTAAATTTTATGACCATTTGGCATACGTAAATGGGGCTTGAAGCTCATATCAAAAGAGGTCAAGCTGAACTCGATTTAAGATTCAAGCTTAATTCAATTAGTGTATTGAGATTCTTACGGTAAGATTTTTTTTAATAATTATTGTATTGTAGTATATTATTTTTTATATGAGACTCGTGAGACTTCATAAAGATTTGAGTTAAGTATTATCTGATTTGAAGCTTAGCTCGTTAAGCATTCAAATCTTTTATGTAACTCGAGTTTGAGTTTTGAGGTTTGGTTCATTAACAAAAATATCAAACTTGAGTTCAAACAGTTTAATGAGGAGTTCGGCTTGTGTCCAGTCATATGCCGTACTAACCACATGGCATAAATCAATATAGAAATGCTAAGCAACATATATGTGCTTTGATTTTAAGATAAGATAACATTTGCACCTCTAGTGTAGCCACTAGTGATCAAAGTAACATTGGTTTGAGAAAAAATTATATTGAATATACGATGTTGAACTCTAATTTTGAGTAAGTTCATCTCGATAATTTAGGTGGAGATTTGGTGGAGGGACTGTTTCAGCTATAGCATTTTGCTGGAGCTAATTTTGATTCTCTAGTGCTTTTGTACTTTTTCAGCTCCTTCTAATATAAGTTCCTTCTGCAGTTCAAAAAGAAAAAAAAGTTTACCTTGATAATGTGTTAAATCCACATTATTTGATAAGTGGATTTAGAGGGGTCAAATTAAACAGAGATTTGAAACTTGACTCAAGTTCAACTTGTTTTAATGTTTATTTATATTCTGTTAAATTCAAATTTGAACAGGATATTAAACTAAATGTATAATCACATCAAACTTGGCTTATATTTTTCTCAGCTTGGTTTTAGCCTTGCATAATATTCTCTTAATTTAGGTAAATAACTCAAATTTGAATCAAGTTCACACCACATAATTAACCTTCCCTCCAGTCTAAATGTAAACGCTAGCACACGGAAAACATATGTACCAGCTCCTTTATAGAACATTTACCGTTAATGTCAGAGGAGTTGCAAACTTGAATCCACCTTGATAAAATGCCTGATAAATGAATTTGTTGTGACTTTATAATAAGGTAAATATTTCGGAATTAGTGTCGATTAGATGATTAACAACTTTGATGTATTCGATAGGGATCTTTTTTGTAATTTTACATTATGGTGACACACCTTGACCTAAAGCATCAATATATATATATGTATTCCAGAGTTTTAAAATTGCCTGATGAAATTTCAATCGAATTAACTCTTTTTTTGGTTCACTTGTAATTCAAATACTAAACTAATCAAATGTTTTCGTTTGATTAATTAGAACGATGGGAAAAGTTTAGACAAGGTTTACAAGCTAGCGAAATGCCTTTCTTATGAGCGTGGTTGACAAATATCCTGTTCCGTTTCTTAAAGTTTACCGTCACTTAATTCAATTCGCTTAGTTATGATACGGAAAAGGGAAACGCTCGCCGTACCAAATTGCAAATGGAATTTGGGGAATGTTACGTGACGTTTAGATGTAGAAAATAATTTTTTTTTATTTTTTATTATCTGTTTTCATTTTCTGTATACAATTTTTTTAAAATGTGTTTATGAAAACATGTTTAGTTGTTTTTAAACCAAGTAAAGATGATTATATATAAGAAAAATTAGAAACAGCCCCTGTGATTTGGTGTAACTTTTATTTTATCCCTTCTATTTTTAAAAACATACACTTTACCCCTATTTACTTTACAGTGTCTGATAACAACTTTTAAAATCCTAATTTAAACTATCTAATAATAATGTTTCAGTAATTTTAAGATTTTTGACATTTTTTTCACAGCCAACCAACTTTTAAAAAATAATGATATGTATTTACAGAGAAAAAAAATACATTTACAGAAAGGAAAAAATAATAATTTAAAATATCTATTAACTATAAAAAAATATTAGAGATATTGAAATTACTAGAAGATGATTATAATATAGTTTAAATATACTTTCAAAAGTTGTTATTAGACAATGTAAAAAATACAAAGGCAAAGTATAGGTTTCTAAAAGTAAAAGGGGTGAACTGTAGGTTAAGGTATACCTCAAGAGGTAATTGTAAGTTTCCCTCACACACATACACACACTCACACTAAAATTTCATTGGAAAAGTTCAATGCCTTAGTTGAAAGTTGAAGGAAAGTCTGTACACTACAATAGAGATTTTCGTAAGTCTATCAGCTACAAAAATAAAAAAGAAAAATGATTAATCTAGCCCCCAACTGTTTGCCCTCTGTGGCATAGGCTCCCCAATTTTCTATCCCTTATGTCTACACCACCTTCTTCAGAATTCCTAATCACTCGACATTGCAGCACTGTTGCTGTCTTCCAACGCCATATTGCTCGTTGCCAAGTCACAGATCAACATGGGTACTTTCCATCAGACCTGATGCTAATAATTGTTGACACAGTTCAAAGGAAGGAAAGGAGCTCGATCACGAGCCCTATGTTCTTCTATTGTTTTGGCGGCGACGACGGGGCCGTTGGTCAAGGGGCGACGGCAAGGGAGAGATTGGCCGGCGATTTCAGGGGTGACAGCAAGGAAAGGTTGACCGGCTGGCTGTGGTGAGGGAGATGTGGCGATGGCAAAAAGCGAGTTACACAATGCCGGGATATGAGAAATTTCGAGATCGAGTGAGAGACGGAGACAAGAGAAAGGTTAGAAAACTGAGAAAACGTGAAAAATTGCGTTTTTCAAATCTTCAAAAAATGGGAAATTGTTTTCTAAAAAAATTAAAAAAAATTATTTAACTGATTATATTTTCTTTTCATTTCTACTTTTCAAAAAATTTTCTGGAACTAAACAATGCCTTAACTTGTAATTTGGTATAAAATTCTCAATATATGTTGATTGAAAAATGATTCAACAACGAACGTCGCTACATTTTTTTTTTTTTGAAAAAGAAAAGAGAGAAACAACATGCATAAACAAATCACAAACTAATGAAGGGGCAACGACGACACTCCTTGTTTGTATCTTATCGTTTTCTATCACAAAATCTTTGAAAATCACTTTGGTTAAACTTTTAAAAAAATTATTAAAATGTTTATTTTTTATATATTATTTATTTTTCGATTATACACAATTTTTTTAAAAATAGATTCCTTTTTCAGGTAATATTTACTAGTATGATTTACTATGCTTTAAATGTCTCAGTGGCACTTCTAAAGACAAATTTTATCTATGAAGTAATTTTCATTAATTTTCATTTTTAGGATGAGATTTTTAAACATATAGAATTAGTTTCAAAATGATCACAAAAAATTAAAGCTGAAGATAAGCCACCGTTACTAATCTAAAAGCCAACGTATCATTGACATGCTCCTTCTTCTTGACAACTAACATTCACCCCCCGGGGGGTATTTTTATATTATGGTAAAGTCTATATATTTATTACTGATGGATTTTAAGATGGATGTTTCAACATAATATCAAAGCTCATGTTTTGATTCCTCAATTTATCTCAAATCTATCATTTGGTGCTCGGTTCAAGTTTGCTTTGGTCTGATCACATAAAAAGCTTGCTGAGGCTTAAGTGCTTGCATGTGAGGGGTATTAAATCCTACATGACTTAGTAAAGGAGTTACTTGTGGTTTTAGAGAAAATTGCACTATTACTATGGTTTTGTACAAATTTATCCTTTATTTTTGGAACGGCATGATTTACCTTTCTTTCCTTTTTACCAATCTAACAGAAATTTTAGAAATTCTAAGTTAAGCTAATTATTCTATATTTTCATAAAAATTAATTTTTTAATAACAGTTTGATACTTAGCAGTTAAAAGTTATTAATGTTTTCCTTATTTAATTGTAAAACAAAATTTTTTTTTACTAGTGTTAAAAGAAGAGGGGCGGGGGGAGAATGTTATAGTCAACTAGCTTTATACTCGGCCTATGGACAAAATTTTTTTTATAAAATATTAAACTAACAAACTTGTTATATAAATGGGAATAAAATTAACGTGAAGCAAATTTTATATTTTCATCCTTCATTTATACTTGAAAATTGATAAATTTTAATTTTGATCCTTTATTTTAATATTTAAAGTCTAATTTCTTCATGAAATATTGATACACCAAAAACATTGATAATATAAAAGAAAAAAACTATACTTACATCTCATCTCATGCAACAATCTTCATTATGCTTGTCCATATATAAGTACATACTAATCAAAGCCATAAACTCAATTTCATTCTCAATGACGTTCATATACATACCACTCCTAGAGATATAGGTCTAGTTTGGTATTATGGTTAAAAACTTTAAAAATTCGTTTGCCTGTGTTCTATTTGTGAAAATGTTATTTGGTAATTAATCTAATCAAACACAGTTTTGGAAATCACTATTTAACATCGTAGATATATTTTTCTATTTAAGGGACTTGTAGTAGGAACCACTAATTGAAAAGTAAAATGTTGGAGGTTGATATTACAATTTTCCCATGCTAATAATTTTTTTTTCAGCACCAAATCATGTAATAGAATTCTTACGTAGAAAATAGCTTTACCGGTGATAACTTAGTGCCAATAAAATAACATTTATTATTATTATTATTATTATTATTATGTCATGTTTTTTTTCACATTTGAAAAATATAATACAATCAGTCACACTTTTCATTTGAATTTTTTGAGATAATATTTACATATGGTTAATCACTATATGTTTAATCGCTATATTTGACCATGATTTTTCACACTCGCCATAATGTCAAACTAAGTCATAATCGTACATAGTTGTACTACATATAGTTAAATTTTCAATTTCCACCCTCAAAAGTGATACAACAATTTGTATATCGTACGTTTACTCCTTAAAACATGTCAATCAAATACTTATGGAAGTATATAATATTTTCTACCACATATATTGAAAAAAATAATTTTTTATTATATTATTTAAATAATATTAAATCCATTTAACATAAATAAAACAATCAATTGCAACAATCAACTACTTAGTTCTTTTGTTTATCTTTGCAATCTCTGTACTGCACTTGTAATGCATGTTTTGTTATAGATTTTATGAAATAAATGACTATTTATTTTTTCTATTCTCAAATGGGTAAACAATAAGCTTGAGTTGACTAGAAATTACAAATAAATAGTCTTGCCCCCTTTTTTCCACAAAAAAAAGATAAGAAAAATACAAAATAAATAAAGAAAAAAAATTATATTTTTTAGTTTGAAATGAAATTGGGATCATATTAAGAATTTTTTTTATTTTGGATAATAATGCAAATGTCATAATTTAAAGAAAATCACATATTTTTATTGGTAAAAAAATTAATAATGCACCAATATATTAAGTGAAATAAAAAACTAATAATAATTTTTTTTTGAATTATAGTTTGGGTCACTTCCATTATATACAAGTAAAACAATTAACCAAGTAGATGTGTAATTCTATAGTTGCAAAATTCTTACGATTAGAAATGCAGAAACCAGTTGCCAAAAAAATATATACAAAGGAACCTAAATTTTTGTCATTTGTTGTAGAATTATTATTTTGTGATGGAAATTAAAATTTGGAACAACTTAAGGGCTAAAATTGAATTTTCACATAAAAAATTTAAGATAGCTTTTAAGTAGCCTGTTAATCAACACTGCAATTACTAATTCGCTGTGAGCTTCTGTTTATAATAGATTTGATGGAGGCAACAATTGCTTTAATTAATTTGTTGGGTTTTTAAGGTGAATGCTGGTTAACCGAACTACAAAACCAGAAATCAAATAATTTATTTTGAGTTTTTTCTTTTTTAATTTTGAGATCCAATTCGGTCCATTCAGTTTCTAGTAATCTAACAATGAGAATATATTGCTTTTGACAATTTCATTTCTTCGGTTAAATAAAAAATACCAAATGATCAGTGCTGATTAATTAAAAACACTCTTCCAAATTCTTTAGGAAAATAAAAGGAATTTTCAAATCATTGTTGTTTTCAATAGTGCAAGTTTGTAACTAAACATAGCATAAAAGGAAAAGATTTTTCCAAATTGTGCTTCTTTTCTCACGATCTAGCTCAAATTTATTCTACTCACCATAGACACAGTTAAAAAGAGTTAGAGATAATTAAATTGGAATATTGGATTTGAAGAGGGGAAAAATGTTTGTTACCACCATATAAAAAGCTTAAATCTTGAAACACTCAAGCATACTATTTTCATTGCAAAATTTTTATTATTTTTTATTTTTATAAAATATTATTGAAATTGTTTAGAATTTTTTATTCAATGTTACCCTCTATTAGCTACTATTATAATTACAAATCCATAACATTGAATATTCGTAAGCTTTACATGATATAAAGAATATATTTGAAAAATAAGCATAATTGGAGAAAAATGGTTAACGTTTTAAGACAAACGAAACTGGCAATCACTTTTAAGATGAAGAATGTAATAATTTTTCAGGAAAATGTGCTTCTAGAAATATTTAATTTATTTGTTTGTCGCTAATGAAAAAGCTAGTTTGGGGCGCACGACAACAGAGGGCGCGTGAGTGGAGAGGGAACGGGGAGAAGCAGAAAGCGGGTTTCAAGGATGGAGACCGAAAGCGAATTCAACATTGACTGGGGCCGTCTCTCTCTCTCTCTCGATCGGTCTGTCTTCCACGTGTTGTACAATTGTCCTACTTTTAAGCTTAATATGTTTTTAATTTTTCGCAAAAAACAACTTCTGGTTCGGTTGGAGTTAACTCCCTGAGTTAACATGTTTTTCCAACAATCTCAAGTCTGGATGTGGGGGTCTCAGTTAAACTGCCTTATTTATCCCACAAGTTTAGTCTTGTCATATGACATCTCCTCCCTCAATCAAACTTAAAGTTTCAGAAAATCATGAATTTTTTAAAATTTGGCTCTCATATCTGTAGCTAATCCCCTATTTTTGGCAAGACCCAACACTTTCCTTCCCTTCTCCTTGTAGATTTATGTACGAATGAAGTTGACAAGCAGTTCAATGAGATGGAGCGGCACTCACCTTGCTTCGTCGCCAGCTTGTAAGGCACCCCCGTGCTCGTTGCATATCCCATACGGCAATGACCCTAGTTCTGGAATCAACAACTTGCAGCTGGGATGAGTTATCTAGCTAGATGGGTCCACTGTCGATCAATCAGGTTCCACACCAATCTGAATGGCAATAGCGATGGTGGCATTGCAAGGAATGATGACGAGATGAGTGGCAGGTTTGTAGAAAGGGCTTGCGGGAATGGGCCTGCAGGAAGGGATGATGGGAGGCTGGGTAAGGAGGGGTTGGGTAGCAACGTGTTGAGGACTGCGGAGCTAGGGAAGCGGCGGCGGGCAAGCTTGAGAAGGATGGGGCGAACTAGGTGGATCAAAGAGGGTTGAGTGAAATGGTTGTTCTGGACTAACCGTAATTAATTGTAACTCCATTGATAATTCAAAAATAGTTTAAAAGTGGGTCAAGTCCATGGCCCAAAAACACGTTAATGCATTTGTATAGTAATACCATTGAAAACAATCTACTTTCTCTGTCTCACTAATCTAGCTCATTCTTTTTTAGCCATCCAAAAATTTTATAATAATTTTATATTTAATAACTTATATTATCATATTATCCTTTAAACTGCCATTTAATATTCACTTTTCTAAATTTTTTGATTTATGTGTAAAAAATTAAGGACTAAAGAAAAAACAACATATAAATTTTTTTTCACTTTTTTAATTTCTATGGTAAATAAAATGGAACATCATTTGTGGGACGAAGAGAATATTTTTTAGTTTTTCCCAACCTCTTCGACAAAAATAAGGAAAATATTTTCTTGGCTATCCGTTGAGAAAAAAGTGATTATAAATTATTAATAACTTGTTCAACTGTTATTAAATTATTTAAACTTATTAGAACATATATAGTTATTGGACAGTCTAATGCTCCATTCATTGCATGATGATCGATACTTCATATTTCTTCTCTTTTTTTTTTTTTTTTGTTTTTGTAAAAATGATAGATATTCTCACATAAGAACATTAAGTGTGTTTTCTTTTCAAGGTTGCCATGCGTTAAATAACATAATGACTCTAGTTAACTAATATTTTTACTAATGACTTCACAATATGTGAGGGGTAAATTTGGAACATGACATGTAGTCGTGTAAGTGCCAAATATTTTCAAACATAAAAAAAATTGAAAAGTGGTTAATATCATGCGAAGAATGGATTATTTAGATTTCAAAACCCCTTTTTCCAGCAAATGAAGGACAGTGGTACATAAAATTCAAAATTAGAGGGAAATCTCTGTTGGAGACGTACGTGGTAAAAGCGTCAACAATACTGGCGGTGAATATTATTCAGAAAAATTAAAAAAATTTAAAAGTTCAATCATATTTGGATAAAAATGGTTAGGTTATTTTTCTATTTCGTATGGTTTGGATAAAAAATAAATTTTATATTTGGTTATTTGATTGTTATTAGATCATAAACTTAAACTGATTTAACTGAATAGACCAAATTAATAAATATTTGGCCATTATCTATATTAACTTTGCATATATAAAGCTATTTGTTACTAATTTGAACTATATATTATTAATCTATTTTTAATTTTGGGTATGATATATAAAATTTTGAGTATTTATCTTATTTTTTATTTATTACATACCTAAATTTTAAAAAGTGTAACTAAATAAATTAAAATATACTTTAGATCAGTTATGACATATAATTTGAATATATATTACTCCCTCTGTTTCACAAAAGCTGTCATCTTTACTATTCACAGCAATTAATCTATGATTTTATTTCTCATAAAATTTATCGTAAAAATATGAACTTTTTACATGAAAATGAAACTTTAAAGATTCTAGTTTTTAAATATCATTTTTTTAAATTTTTTTGAATTCATATTAATATAAATATATTTAAGTCAAACTTTAGTCAAAAAAGGCAAAAGGGCCAACTAATATGAAATGGAGGGAGTATAAAATAAAAAATGATTAAAATATTAATTTTTAATCAATTATAAGCCGAATAAACTTATTTTAACTTAAGTTAATTGATTTTAAAATGATTTATTTTTATACTTACTTCTTACCTAGAATTGATTTTAATTAAAAGTCAATGTTATATAATTGTAATAATTTATTAAAAATATAATTTTTATAATTTTACTAATTTTTTAATAATTTTTTCTAATTTAAGGTAATAAAAAAATTTATAAAAATTTAATAATATTATAAAAATTAACTCTTAAATGAGTTATTAAATTTATATGATATTAATTATTAAATTAAATTAATATTAAAAATAAAAAATATTAACCTATACTTGACTTAAATTAAAATGAATTAATTTGGTGGAGGTGGAGTTGTGGCTAAGCACACCGTTTAACGCGGAAAAAGGTGGGACGGCGAAAAAGCAGGGCCCACGTGAGAGCGGGCTGGCTTTAAAAATGGACGTTTCTTGAAGTGGGCATTTGCTAGCGCGGCCGCCGCCTTGAGTGGGACCCCCCCGGGAGCAGCCCCCATCTCTTCGCACACGTATTGACTGGCTGCTCAATATGCTCATTGATCTCGGCTTTTCCTTCTCAAACCTAAGAAGTACATCGATAAAAAAAAAAGGGAAAAATTGCATAAAACGCATGAGATTTGGTCGAACTTACAATTTTATTATTACTGTTTTAAATACCTATATTTACTCTTTATAAAGTTAACACAATTCTTTACTGTTGTCATAAAAAATGAAAAAATATCTAATTTTACCCTTTTACTTTTCTTCCATAAAAACATTGTCCCCCAACTACTAAAGATCTTTCAAATCAAACCAATTTGGATCCTAGCCCCAAATCCCAATTGCCCCAAATGTGGATCATTGATATTCTATTCTGTGTGTGAGGTGTGGCGCCAGAACCAGAATCACTTTCTTCTACGTCAGCCACACCAACGTCGACACCATCGCTGCCAAATACCTCACTGTCCTAAGCCCTTCCAATTCAACCAGAATTATGCAGCAGCGTTGCATCAACTGAAAATGGAAAAGGAGTGAGCAAAGGAGATTTCTAAGGTGGGGAAGGATGGTGGAAGCCGCTCTCCTTCGAAAGGCTGCCAATCGTGGCTGTGAATCACCAGTCAAAACCACCGCAAGCTGTTTAGCAAATCATCGAGAGAGAAGGTAGAGAAGAAACAGACACAAGCACAGATTGACGAAGATGATGAACGATTAACGGTAACATTGAATGATTGACGGGCAACGGTCTCAGATGTGTTCCATAGAACCTTCACGATGGGGGACTCGGAAGCTGGAATGTTTTATCACCAAATCTCCTCTGCCATCTCCTCTCATTCACGTGCTATGTCTGACGATGTGGGTTTTAGGTTTTTGTGGGGGGGGGGGGATTTCACGTGGCTGATAGAAGAGGAAAACGCGTCGAGTTCGTTCCTGATTCCCTTAATAGCAGTGGTGATTTGATGAGCAGGGGCCTGGGATCGGATGGCGCCGGCAAGGGATAGAGAGAGAGAGAGAGGTGGCAGTGTTCTTGGAGAGAAGATTGCATAGGAGGGATGAAGACGAGGGATGGAGGTTTGCAGTAGAGTAGAAAAGTTTGAGGGGCAAAGTGTCTATGAAACAAGGTTAGGATGACAATTTCAGATTTTTCTCCTTTTTAGTTTGACAGTAAATCACAATGTTAATTTTGCCGAAGATAAATCTAAGTATTTGAAACAGTTGGAACACATGTGTGGGTTTGACTAAACTTCAAATGGTTTGTTTCTCCTAAAATGTACTCCCACCTAAAATTGTTGTAATTTATTTTGTTTCAGGCTATATTGAAACTTTATGATATTTTCATATTTAAGTAAATTATTTTATTATCATCCTTAAAATTATTATTTTAATGTCTTTTTATCCTTTTTAATATGTGATTAAAAAATTAAGGGTCAAAAAAATAATATATAAATTTTTTTATTTTTCTTAATTTTTATTTCAAAAACAAATATTTCATCAAAACTGGCATCATAGAAGTAGTGTAAATAACCCTTACAGTGAAATTAGGTACGTACTGCATACCAAAGTTGTTGACTTGTGCGTCCATAATTTTGGACGGCACTAAAATACGTCATATCAGCTTTTCTATGTAATATTTTACCGACATTTATCGATTTAATATTTTTTTGTGACTTTATCACCAATATTTGTTTTTAATTCATATAGTAACATTTATCAATTTAAATGATAAATAAATCAAGCGTTTGCATTTCAAAGAGCAATACTTTATTTTAAAAAAAAATAATCAATTATGTATAACTTAAGATAGTCGATGTGATAAGTAGATTTAATCCATTAGGACGCTCATCATCAACATTATTATTAGTAATACTGCTCGCTCAATCCTAAAATAATTGTGCATATTTTTATTTTGACTTGTTTCATTATACTTATTCGCTCCTATACGGCTATGAGTAGGATGCTTAATTTAATAAATTTATTATTATACTCATGGTTTTGAATTCGTACCATATTAGATGGTACGTATCGGCGCCGGTGCAAAAAAGGTTTGGAATATCTCGGTACAGACTAAATAATTTTTTTTTGTATTTTTCTGTTTTTTAATGTTTTTAGGTAAAATATATTATAAGTATATGTACTTGATTAATATTAGGCCAAAATACAAATATGGTCCTCAAACTTGGTAAACTCGAGCGAGTTAATCCTTTTTATTTGACTCGGTGGGAGTTAGTCCTCTAACTTTCCACATTAAACGTGTTAGCCCCTCAACTTGGCTAAACTAAACAAATTGGTCTTAGGTGTAATAGAAAGTGTTAGATGTTCAGCTTGTGACTTACATCGTTCTCATCACTCTATCATCTCTTCTTACCCTCATCCCTCATCTTTCATCTCTCCTTTCTCCTCGCCATTTCTCCTCCATTGTCGCCCTCCCGCTTCCCTAATCCCTCCTGATCTACCCACCTCCCCCATTCTTCCTCTCTCATCTCTCATTTCTTCTTGCCCTCCCTTATCCCTCGTCGCCCGCCGCTTCCCTCATCCCTCATCGTCTGCTCGCCTCCGCAATCCTGCGTCATCCCCCGCCCTCATCTGCAGTCCTTGTTCGCCGGGCCGTCGTCTCACCAGATGTTCGCCATTTCCTCACTCTCTTTGCTTGCCCTGCCGTCGTCTCACCTGATGTCTGTCGTCCTTCTCACACTCTTCATCTCGCCAAGCTGTTAGAAGTGGAATGGCGAGACCGCTCCAGATTCGACGATGGGTCAAATTCAACAATGATGGGACCGAATTCGATGAAGATGGGGCCGGATTCACAAAGATGGGGTTGGATTCAACAAAGATGGGGCCGGATGCACGGAGATAAGGTAGATTCGATGGAGATTGCCGGCGGATTGTGGCGAGAGGAAGAGAGACGGCAATGACATCAAAAGAGGGGTAGAAGGAAAACGAAGATGCGACAGATGCCCTACGCCACATCAGCAAAATTTTAACATCGTCTAACCTGTCATCCATTTTGGACTAACTCACTAACTTTTTCAAAGTTGAGAGACTGACATGTACTAAGTCAAATTTAAAGGATTAACTCGTTAGAGTTGGCAAAGTTAAAGGATTATGTGCGCATTTTGGCCTTAATATTACAACAAACATTCACTGATATTTGAAAGAGAACTTCTACTTTTATTATATAACTACCTTAAAATTATTGTTTTATTGTATATAGTAATGTTTATATGTGAAAAACTCTTAATTAATCTAATATACATATGACTTGTACTTCACACTCTTAAAATATCAAATTTTGATATGTTTTATATGTCTATATATATAATTTTCATATTTGTATATATGCCTAAATTATTTACAACTGGTGCATTTAAGATGGTACAATATAGTACTAGTACTTTACCAAACATTAGAAAAATGGTAAATCATCTAGTATGAGATTTAAAATCTTAATTATACTTTTAGATACTTCATTCGTTCCATAATAATTGAAACGTTTATCTAGGCATGGAGATTAAAGTTTAAGTAATTTATGCTATTTTTTTTTCAATTTTTCCCATAAAACTAAATTAAAAAAATATTTTTGGATTTTGTATAGTGAGAGTATAATGATTAAAAAAAATTTCTTTTTTTTGGGTTTTATGCAGTAAAAGTTTAAATGAAGATTAACAAAATAATTCTTATTGGATTTTATGTGATGAGAGTTTAAATAAAGGTAGTAAGGTAAGTTAGAAGTTAAAAACTTTCTATAAGAGAAAATATTTCATTTTTTTCAGGACAGTCAAAAAATGAATACGTTTCATATTTTTTGGCATAGAGGAAGTACTTATTGCAAAAGCTAGTACACAAAAAGCATAGATACTTAATTTGTATAGTACTTATTTTGTCTAATAGAGATTGCATTTGTCCTAACTTTCTTAAACCATGAGTTTTTGTTTACTGAACAATTATTTTGGACTAAGAAAGTACTTTTATTGCATTAACAGCTAAGCCTAAGAATCACATTATGTTTTAGGAACAATGTTTGCAATTAATGTTAAAGGTTTAAAAAAAAAATTGAAGTGTAGTTTTTAGTGTTGCAGGTTTTGGAAAAACCATCTCAACCACTTATAAATTACTTCAAACTTTAATTTTGTGTAGAAATACTGTTGCCAAACACATCAAATTAAAACATCACAATACAAAAAATGCAATTTGCTAAAAAAAAAAAAACAGTCTCGAGACAGTGGCTAGCTACAAGGCTTTTTGACGAACAAAAATGGCAGTCAGAAAATGGTAGCTAGATCTGTGGTCGCTAGGACAAGACGATTGTTAAACGACTGAAATACCCACAAAAAATAAGGGTCATAAGTTGCAATTGAATTTTCCGGTCACTTGTAGCGACCAAACAATACCGTCGCTCATGGTGACCATATAAAAAAAGTTGCAGCATCGCAATTGAGACAATTCTATTGAAAATAATATAAATTATATTTATTATATAAATATAACTTTCTTAAAAAAATATTATTTTTTATTGAAAGGCAAATATTTTTTTCGTAACGATGAACATTGAGAAGTACACGAGAAAGAGCATATAGCATCCTTACATCAGAACACAATCTACCATACCCAAAAACTAAGAGAAAGCTTACTCCAGCTTCAGGGCATAACGCAAAAACACAAACATAATGCTCCATCAAACTAAAACTAGACCAGTAGAGGAGGAACCCAACTCACATATTGTGAACACATCGGCCATACAGCCTCGCACTAATAGCCCGTTTGCAACTTTGCCAAATCGGCTGTCTGCATAACATGAAGAATTTTAGACCGAACACTTATTAAATTTTAATTATATATCTAATACAATCATTGAAATTTAAACTAAATTTAAATAATTAACAATAATATCCATAATAAAAATATAATAGAAAAACAAAAACGTCCAATATTATCCTAAATTAGTATTGACTCTAAATCGAAATTAAGAGTGAATCGTTCTATTGATCCTCCGGCGCATTCTCATGGTTGTCGCCTTCCTTAGCCTCCAGAAGAGCATCTTCACCCTGTCAAGATAGAGGAGGCCCACAAGCCATCTCCTATGAATTACAATAAATTTTCACAATAAACTAACATGTGGAATTTGAAATTTAGAATCTTTCAAATTAATTAAATAATTTACTCATACCCCAAAAAAATTAAATAATTTCCGCATACAAATTACAAAATTTACTGTTAAATCTTAAACAAAATTAATATTTTAAATACTAAATCTAGTTTCTTTCAGTAAACTCATAAACAAAACTAATATCACTTGAAGAAATTGTGACTTGAGCCACTGACATATGTGATAGATTTTAATAGCAAAATTTGTCAATTGCATTGGAGTTGCATGTGGTGGGTCCAATGACTAATATGCCATTGAAATATTAAGTCACTTAACAAACAATCAGATTTCAGTCGTATATATATATATTATAATATTTTTTTATTTCAGTCATACTCAGTCGCACGAAATAGAATATTATCTGTTAGTAGTTGCTTCTTAGTAGCAAATTTAAAAAAAAAAATTGACTTTTAGCTTCAAAAAATGCAACAATTGCTATTTCAGCTATTTCTTCACCATACATCGCCACCATTTTCTTTCCTTCCTTCCTCATTTCTTCTTCCTCCTCCGGCCTCTCATTCTCTGTTTGTGCCGCTGCTTCTTCTTCTTAGCTTGTTGCTCTTCTCCTAGGTTCTTCTTCTCTGTTTTTTGTTCGATTTGGCTCGTTCTTCCTATATGCATTTGGGTTTGTGGTCCATTTCCAGCCATACATCCTATTTAATTTCGGCAAGTTTTTCTCCATTTTCGTTTAATTTTTTTTCTCTATTTTGTATGTACAAGTTGTTTTTCTGGTTTAGATTTTAGTGTTCTCTTTGTTTGCATTTGACTTTGGTTTGTGGAATGTTAAGTTTAATTTTATTGCATTTTAGGGCTTAACTTTGGTTTAAAGAACTTAAGGTTTAATTTTTTAAAAAATTTGGTGTTAAATTTTCTATGAATGTTAGTATTAAATTTATTGTTAAATTTTTGGTACAATTTACTTTAATGAATTGTAAATTTTAATTAAATATAGTTAAATTTAATGAAGTTATAGTTAAATTAATTTTAATAATTACAACAATTATAATAATCATCATAATAATTATAATAATTAAATTATTTAAAAATATTATATTAATCATATAAAATATTCTTAATCAAATATAATAAAATTTAAATTATATATATATAAAGTGGAGCAACTAATTTTGGCAGTTGCTTCAGTGCTGCATATTAGAACACATGCAACTACTATTTTTAGTCATAACATTTTGTCACAACTTAGTCTCACGTGCTCATGCGACTATATATTATGCGACTAACGTACATAGTTGCATTTCAGCCATGTTATGCAACTAAAAAAGGCTATTTATTCAGCCGCTAATACTCTCCACTTTATAGTGTATGGAATTCCAAAAAAAATATTTGAAATAGATCAGATAAATAAAAACCCTAACTTTGTTATTCAAACCCTAAGTAACATAGAATCTAAACATAGATGTTCCAACTTCCATAGAATAAAAAAACCTAATATAGCAAGATCACAAAATCTAAAATTCCACAAGAAAAAAAATAACAGTGGATCAGCTATAGTTCCGCAAAAAATTTCATCAAAACCCGAATATTTTTTCCCTTCAAACCCTAAACATACAACCTAAAACTATGCCTTTAACTTCTGAAAATTCAAAAAACATATTGTAGCAAGAAATAATGAAATATAACAGATATATCTTAAATATGAACTCATTTTCATGAAATTACAACCTGAAATACAATCTAGCCATAAGATATTATGATAATTGGAGAGAAAAAAAATTAAAAACGAAATATAACACAAATTTACAGGTTTGTGGTTGTAGCATAAATGGTGAAGTATGAAATTTCGAGTTGTTTTTGCAAGTTGAAGGGTGAGGGTCAAGTTGAGCAAGTGACTAGAAGTAGGGGTGAGCATGGGTCAAGTTAGTTCGGTTTTATGGTGGAACCGAACCAACCCGAAATGGCCTTGGTTCCAAAATTTTTCTACCTAACCCAGAACTGAGAACCGAACAGAACCAGAACCATGGTTCTAGGTTTCTCGGTTCTGGTTCTCGGGTTTTTCGGTTTATACCATATACCTATAACAACACCAAAATTCAATAAATCTACATCCATAATCAATTTTATGATATATTCAACATAATATACAATTAAATTAATATTTAAATATATGTACTTAGATACATTCAAAAGAGTTTAAAATGTTGTTCTTACAAAAATGGTTTAAAAGAGCTGTTTGTGGGGTATCTTTTATCTCAACTAGTTTACTTCATTCCAGTAATTCCAATATTGGTATGACATTCAATATGGAAAATTAAGCCTTTAAGACCATTTTTTTCAGTATCAAAACCTAAAATATGTTGATGTCATAAATTTTTAATTTTGCATGACTCAAATGAAAAAAATATCATAATTGTGTCGTAAAGAGTAGTCTGGAATGAAAGATTAAAAGCAAAATGACTTAGGAGTGATAGGTCTATGAAGCAAAGTGATTTAAGTAAATATGGAGAAATTTCATAAATGATCCCACAACTTCCATATTGTTTTAATTTGGAACATCAGTTTAATAGTTTAATATAAAAACACAAAATAACCATCATAATACTTCAAAGAAATGTGTGTGTGTGTGTGTGTGTGTGTGTGTATGGATATATTAGTAACACTATAATTTTTATTATATAATTATATATATATCTCGGGTTCGTTTCCACCTCGGGTTGGTTCCATATGGAACCAGAACCAACCCAAAAACCGTCGGTTCTCTTATATGTGGAACCAACCCGAGAACCATGATCAATTTTTATCCAACCCAACCCAACCCAATGGGGGTGGTTCGGTTTCGGTTTCGGGTTTACCCAACCCATGCTCAACCCCTAACTAGAAGTAGAAACGGTCACTTTGAGTAATTACCTATCCCGCCAATTTGACCTGCAATTTTAAGTTTCTTGCTATTTTGCCCTTAAAAAGTTTAAATTTTGCAGTTTGGTCCGCAAATTTAAAATTTTGGTCCCTAAACTTTGGAACATTAACTTTTTGGCCGAAATGTTGAAAATTAAACAATTTCAGCCCCAAAATTTTCCCATTTTCGAAGTTTAACATATTTTGTCCAAATTATTCAAAATTAAAAATTTTGGTTAAAAAAATTTCCCGTTTGGAAATTAAACACCTAACGTCCCTAAATTATGAAATTTTCCTATTTTGGGACAAAAAATTTAGAAAATTAACGCAAAGCAAGCATGTTTTACCAACCGAATTATAGCGCCGAAAATAATGGTGGCTAAAATGGTGGCTTGCTGTTAGCGTTTGGAAATGGTCACTAAAAGGTTTCAAAGTTATTAACTAATTACGAGGCCCTCTTTTGCCACCATTTTGCTACACAATTTGTAGTAATTGAATTTTCAGTAGCTACACATTTGGTTCGGTAATGCCCCTCTCCCTTGTAGTGAAACTGAATTAAAGAAAGATATTTGAAATTCACATGACAGCATAATTTTGAAATCCTTTTTTAAAATTCTACGGATTTGTGAAATATCTCATGATGAATTTACAATACAAAAAAATAATGATATTAGAAAGCCTAATTATAAGGACAGAAAATGTTTATATCATTCTTGTTCTCTTTTTCTTTTTTCGGAAGGCGGCTAGTATCATTAATATACTTGTTCTTATCCTAAGCAACTTCATGCATTCAAACTAATTAAAATAAATTCTCTAGACTGAGCATGGTAAATGCAAAACACATGCAGAAAACTCCGTGCTCCCAAAGCGAAGCCGAGAGCTAAAATTTCTTTCCGCCGGGAGGGGAACCAAAAAGTCAAAATAAAGTCTCCCACGTGAATTAGAAAATTATAACACTCATCAATTATTCAGAACCCAGTCTGGCTAGTGGCTAGGTTCGCTTGTCTTGAAATAAGACATTGTCGGGAAAAAATATGTATTCCCACGTCCGGTTGGCTAATCATGTCAATGTATATATTCATGAATAACTATGTCGTGCGCGGGGCCATACGACATAAGCCTCGACAAAATTTCTGTTGTTTTCTTGATTATATTTATTTATTTATTGTTGTATCTTCTTATTTCTTGATGAAATGAAGGGTTGTAAATTTGTGGTGTATTCAGGATTTTCACGAAGAGGAGTCCATATATAGATATAACTATTAAATTCTAATGGTAAATAATGATGCTTATAAATTCAAAGATACTATAATATAACGCAGCAAAAATGTTTTTTTACAAGAAAATTTAAAAATGCTCCAATTTTACATATTTTTGTGATGTTGGTTGAAAGACTAGAAAATTGTGTAAAATATGAAGAAGATGAGCAAAATATTCATGTTGTATAGAATATAAGAGACAAAAGGTTCCCCTTTAAACTCTTAAATTTATACATTTCTTTGCACTTGACTTGTTAACTTTATTTATCCTATGCCAATTAATAACTCCAATATTTTCCACATGCTCGAATTAGAAAAAAGAGTGGCTAAAAAAGTATAAGGTGGAAATGTGTGAAAGTTAAAGAACTTGTATAGGACTTTTGTCATTATTCTAATTGTCAGTGAAGTGAAGAAACTGACACAATTTTTAATCTTTCTAGAGAGAAGAGAGAGATATTCTATTGTTCTGATATATATTAAGAAAGTTAAGAGGATCGATTAAAAAATTAAAAGGGGTCTAGTTAATTATTTATTTATATTTGATTACCATCTTTACAGATAGAGAGAGGTCCACGGATTCACATATACTACACATACATCCGCCTTTGTGTAGAATGGTAATTGTCCCTTGTTACATTTTTTTAAACAAATAAATAAGGATGAAGATTGAGAGAAAGATAACAAAAGAAGAAAAAAAAAAAAGAGAAAGAAATAAGTGCAAAACTAAAGGAAAAGTCACATGCAGCAACTGCGCTTTACCTACTCAGGAAAATGCAAAAATCTATTTAACTTTCACGAATATGATATATATTATGATTTGGTCAGGGTGTTGCTCCTACAACCTATTTGCCATATACTTAGCCACTACAAAATGGATGTAAAATCTCAACTGAAAATAGCGACTGGAGTTAGTCGCTATGTTTTTCAATTGACAATCAGTCAGAAGTAAAAAGGTTTATTTTTTATTGTGACTGATAGGAGATTGAAGATTTCAGTCACTGAAATATTAGTTACTTTTCAGTAGGAAATTTTTTAGAGATTTGATTTTAGTCACCCTTTAGTCACCTTTTTAGCTGTCAAATTTTCCTTAGTGGCTAATTGATTTAGAAGTTTTGGATTTTTAGGGTTTGGGTTTTTCTAGAGTTTAGGATATATGTATTCATATATTTTTTTGTTTTAGGGTTTGGAATTTTTTTAGGGTTTAGGAATATAGAATTAGGATTTAGGGTTTTTAAGGGATAAGGGTATTGGACATAGATTTAGGGTTTGTGATTTTTTTTAAGGTTTAGGGTTTGAAATTAGTATATGGTTAGGGGTATTAATTGAATCAATTTAATATTAGGGTTTTGGGATTTATTTTAGGATTAATTTAAAGATTTTTATGATTTAGGGTTAGAGAATTTTTTTAGGGTTTAGGCATATATATAGAATTAGGATGGTTTAAGAGTATTTAATTAAGTATTAGGGTATTGAAATTTAGGGTATGAGATTTGCATTTAGGGTTAATGATATAGATTAAGTTTAGGGTTTAGGGTTAATGGTATAAATTAGGTTTAGCTTTTAGGGTTTGTACTTAGGGTTTTGGGTTTAATTAGGGTTTCTATTTAGGGTTTAAGGTTTGCTTAGGGTTTAGGGTTTAATTAGGGTTTGTATTTAGGGTTAGAGTTTTAGGGTTAATGGTAGTTCATTTTAGGGTTTAGGGTTAAATTAATTAGGGTTTGTATTTAGGGTTAGAATTTGGGTTAATGGTAGTTAGTTTTAGGGTTTAGGGTTTAATTAATATAGGGTTTATGGTTTAATTAGGGTTTTAGGGTTTGGGTTATTAGGTTTAGGGTTTAGGGTTTAATTAGGGTTTGTATTTAGGGTTTAGACTTTAGGATTAATGGTAGTTAGGGTTTAGGGTTTAGGGTTAATGGTAGTTAGGTTTAGGATTTAGGGTTTAATTAGGGTTTGTATTTAGGGTTTAGAGTTTAGGATTAATGGTAGTTAGGGTTAGGGTTTAGGGTATAATTAATAAGGTTTATGTTTAGGGTTTAGGGTTAGTGGTAGTTAGGTTAGGGTTTAGGGTATACTTAAGAGGGTTTGTATTTAGGGTTTAGGGTTAATTAGGGTTTATTTATGGTTTAATTAGGGTTTGTGGTTTAATTAGGGTTTAGGATTAATTAGTTGTTTAGGGTTAGGGTTTAGGGTTTAATTAATTAAGGGTTTGTATTTAGGGTTTATGTTTAATGGTAGTTAGGTTTCGGGTTTAGGGTTTCATTAGGGTTTAGGGTTTAATTAGGGTTTGTATTTAGGGTTTAGAGTTTTAGGATTAATGGTAGTTAGGGTTTGAGTTTAGGGTTTAATTTTAATTTCTTGAACTTATGTGCTATAATTTTTTATTAATTTTAATTTTTGAAATTATATATATGGAGAAAATTTCCTGAACTTATATATATTTATTTACGATTGTACCACATATGTAATTATATTCATGTATGTACACACACACACACACAGATATTCGTGATTGTTCCATATATATAATTATATTTGTTCCATATATATATATTTTATTCGTATATATATATATTTATATATGTATATATTGTATGTATCTATGAAAATATAAAGTAAAAAACTGGAAAAATCATGAACATAGTAATTGAATTTCGGTTACACTCATGCATGGGACGACTATGTTCATTTGGCTTTTGCGACTAACTTTGTTAGTCGAGGTTCAGTTTGGTTACAGTTAGAGTTCAGTCGTTAGCCAGTCGGAATAAAAAAGGTTTAGTCAGGTTGCAGTTGGAGTTCAGTTGCTCCAGCTACTTACTTTCTACTTTCCTTCTTCTGTACCTGGTTGTCTCACCCATTTCAAACCCAATACTCTCATTCATCTCTAACTATCATCTCCGTCCTTCATCTCTTTCATCCATTTTGTTCTCATCTCATTTTCGTCTCTCATTCTCATTTTTCATCTCTGTCGGCCAATCCACCACGTCCATCGCATCGTCGTCCGTTTACTTTGCCGATCTGCAATTTGTCATCTCTGCCCACATCGCCATCCGCTTCTGCCGTTTCTTGCCTCGCCATCATCCGCCTCGGTATCCTCTTTGACCTCACCACCGTCTACTTTCATCTTGTTGGCCTCATTGCCGTTCGCCTCTGCCTTAGTCTCCTTGGCCTCCTTTGCCTCATTTACGTTGGTCTTCTCCAGATCTAAGTTTTAAAATTGTGAATTTTGAAATTTTTGAACTATTGTTTTGAAGTTTTTGAATTGTTCACTAGGTCTAATTTTTTATTTTTTGTTAATTTTATATTTTGGTATGTGTGTTGAATTTTATATTAATGTAAATTTGTTTTATTTAAATTTTAATTTCATCATTTTGTTTATTTTATTATTAATATTTAAAATAAGATAATATTCATAGCAATTTAATGAAATTATCAATGAAATAATGAATTAAATTAAATAATATTAATTAAACAATAATTATATTACATATTAATATTTTTTTGTTTGAAAAATAAAAATCTTATTATAGCGACTGAACGAGTCAGTTGCAACCCATAATATTCTCGACTGATTTTTGACTTAAAGTTTCAATCGCTTTTTGTAGTCGAGATTCAGTCACGATAAAATTTATGACTTGAAAAAATGCGATTGTTATCTATAGTAGCAAAGCAGTTGCTTTTAACCAGTATTGCGACTGAAATGTGACTAAACTTTCAGTCACGATTTTGCATCTATTTTGTTCTTTCTGAAGCAAAAGATAATTAGAAAATGGGAGAAGATATTTGTTTAGCTTTCGCAAATATGATATAGATTACAGATGTTGCTATGGCAGAAGATGGCGGGTTGGGTATCAGTGCCATTATTAGAACCGATAAGGGGCGATTGCCACGGCTTTAGTGACTTGGAAGAAGGGGCTAATTGATGCTTTATGGCGAGTGTGAAGGGCTTGCAGCTAGGCAAGGATTGTGTGAGGAGGATTTAGCGATGACTTGCAGCTCTTAAGCTCTTTTAGGGCTATCTTGTTCTCATTTTTTTTTTCCATGGAACAAGGATTCCCCATCCTAGCTTGTCTCTATTGTTGCTCAGAACTAATCTAATAATGGTTGATTGTTATTGAGAGGCATATTTCAACATAAAAAATGTGTTTTTGTGGATTGCTTATTTGAATCTTGGTCAATATCTTGTATCATGACAATGTAATATTTTCTTTTCTACCAAGGTTTTACTATGTTCACTTTTAACAGAAAAATAAAAGTGGCAAGTAAATTTTACTACAGAACAAACCCCATTTTCATCTCAAATTGTTGGCAAAATATATGAAAATGTGACCAATAATAGTGGTCGCACAATCCACCTTCATAATGTTTGTTGTGAGCAATCTTTTTTTTTTTTAGTACAATATTTAATATAATCTATTACAAGATAAGGATGAGAGTGAATAACTCTAAACCTAGGGGTAAAGGGGTTGCTACACTAAACCTGAAGGACCTTTACTGCAATCAGCCTACTTTTGAGTGCCTATTTTGTGCACAGTATAGCACTACTTCTCAAAGCTCGAATCCTGACTTTGCATATGGATATCCATTTGTGTTGCCAATTTATTGGCATAGGCAGAGTTACATATATAAAAGTGGTGCCTATGGATCCCACGTTTATTTGCAAAATTAAATAAAAGGTGTGTAAAATTAAGTGTGAACTCCACTATTTCAAATAAAAATCTAGAAAAAAATGCATAATATCTTCACAAAAAAAGAAACCGTTGACAACAATTTGAGTCACTTGTTGGAAACTATCTCTCTCTCTCTCTCTCTCTCTCTCTCTCTCTCTCTCTCTCTCTCTCTCTCTCTCTTTCTCTATATTATATATATATTTATATATATATATATATATATATATATATATAGTCATTTTTTTTTTCTTATCTTAAAATTATGTCTAATGCAACTTTAGCTCTTGTAGTTTACATAGTTAGTTTAGTTAGCCCTTAAATATCGAGTTAGCTTATAATTATTGAACCTCACAAATCATGTTAAGTTTTAAAGTCAAAAATGAGTTATGTTAATCAGTAATAGAAGTGCCAATGGTGTCAAAGAAATATGTTTTCTCTACTTGTTTTTAGTTTAAAATTTTAAACTCTCCCATTTTTGGATTATTTTACTTTAAAAAAAACTGGAATATTTATAGGCAATCCCCCTTGAAAAGTGGGAGACCACCTTTAGTTTTTCCCTTTCAAAATTCATTTTTAAAGTTTCTAAAAAAATTTAGAGAAGTATATTTTAATGGATATATATTTAGTGGTTAGAGAAGTATACTGTTAGTAATTAACTCAAAAAAATTTTATTTATATGGATGTCTTTGTATATTTTTCTGAACTAAAAAATCTATAAGAAAACGGTGACAAGAAGTATTTAAAGGGTGACAAGAAGTATATTTTCTTTAAATAGTTATATTATAGTTTAAACTTTAATTTTTACTTAATTCAAATATTAGAATGTAGGGTTATATATAAACCCAGTTTAAAAATTTTCTAGATCCGCACTGTTTACTAGTCAACGCGGCACGTTGTGATCAATCTTGTGACCAACAGCGAATTGTACATTTGAATTTCATTTCCAGCAGAATTACAGTTTCAGTTGATTAATAAACTTCAATTCTACTTTACAAATATGTCTGAATTTTTATTTTTTTGGATGCACGCGTTGGATCCAATTTATGTTGCGGAATGATTGGACGAACTTTCGGCGCAATTTGTTTCCATGTAGTAGGGCATCCATCGCCATCGCCCATTCTCTTGGTGCCCTTTCACAATCTGAAACCTTGCTCTCTTGTCTTTAATTTCTCATTGATTTTTCGGGTTCGTGACTTTTTCTTCCACAAGGATGTGTCAGTGCTTGACGTGCGAAAAGATGCGGGGAAATTGGTAAATAGTAGTACAACGAAATTTGTGGTGAAATTAAGTGGCGCGTGTCATATAGAAATTGGGTCCAAAATTAGAAACCATCACTAAAACGTTCTCAATTCCCACAGCCACCCTGTTTATGGCCCATGGCGATAACCTTCAAAAATCATCAGGTGATACTTCCGGATGACAAATTTTCTGACAAACTTCTCCCCACCCAAGCTTCTTTGTGGGAATGAAATTTTTTGAATTTATCTTTTTCTGATGGATATTATTTTATGGTTATTTGTTAGAAAATTTTTTGACCACATTTTCACCCGGTGAAAAAAACTTTACTAATAATTGGTGCCAAAATTAAATTTTTTTAATTCAATATTTATGACAATGTCCGTCAAAAATTGAAAAAATGTTCCTCTAGGTTGTCCCAATAAAAATTTTAATTTCTGATTTTGAATTAAAAATTTCCTCCTATTCTACCATTAGAAAACCATTATCTTCCATCAAAACCTCATTTTTTTCTCTCCCATCTTTCTTCTCTTGGTCAAAAAACTTTCTTCTCCTCCTCCTCCTTCTCATTCTTCCTCCCTTTATCTCTTCCTTATCATTACCTTCTTTTTGTTCTTTTTCTTATTTCTTATTTACTATTACCTTCTTCTTCTTCTTCTTCCTCCCTCCTCTTTCTCACCATCTTCCACTTCTTTTTCTTATTTTTCTTTTTCTGCCTTCCTATCTTTCTAACCAATTTTATGCCCATGGGTGATTTAAGTGTAACCCTTAAAAACCTTATGACCAAACTAAACATTTCTAATAGATGGAGACAATGTGTATAATTAATTATGGTAAGAAACCAGGCGTTGCAAAATGATGGTTCCAGTCCAAAACTTCTAGCGTGTTGTGAACTGGGGACAAAGTTTCAAATTTGGCCAATTAAGGGGCTACCATGTGCAACACGTAAAAAATTGATTTTTTTCAAGAAAAAAAAAAATTCAGTGGCTGTCATCTGTTGGAAATTCTGACAATTGCTACCCGTCAGAAAATCTTACAGTCACCGTCTGTCAGAATCTCCAACAGCAGTCGCTGCTTGACCAGAAATCTAACGGTTGTTATCTGAAACCTCTTTTTGATGTATTTGAAGCCAATAGACGTGTTTCTGGTGGCTGTTTATCGGAAACAGCATTTTCGAGGCTAACTGCTGAAAATTCCCATCAGAAATCACAATTTTTCTAGTAGTGAATTACTACTAATTATCAAGATAGAGGATCAAAACCTTAGATTACTACTCAACTCATTACCTGGTCAATCCAGTTAGCATGCCGGAGCAATTAGTACAGATCGACAAAAAGCCTTTTCCCCTTCACTTAGTATCTTGATTGTACCGTAGTTCACAGATACAAGACAAATTAATATATCCTTTGGCTTTTTTTTCTTTTAATAGTATCAGCGTCTAGCTTTAGAAATTCGAATAGCTATATAACAGTAATTTTTAGAGTTAGAGATTTTTAAAAGTTATCATCACCATTAATAATTTATTCCAACATTTAACTCTAATTTTAGAAAGTTATTCCAATCAAACCCTATGTCCTTGTAGGACGTCAATAACTTCACAATTCCTTGAGCAAAGAAGATGATGAACATTCCTAGTGGATTGCAAGTACGTGTCCTAAAAATTGAGGAGGCATGAGTTTAACATGTAAGCGAGCACTCTAATCAAAGGCTTTGTGGGTCGTTAAATTTTTATTAACTTCTAATGGATGGACTAATGTAAGAGTACATGCATTTTTGATGGACTTATGCTGCATTTGGATTGAGCGGAATACCATGGTCCGATGGTGCAAGTTTCAATTATATGGAGGTATTGTACAAGGAAGGATTTGCAACAAGAAGTTTTTTTAAGGGCAAAAAAACTATTATTGATAAAAAATAAATTATAAATACTCTAGTTCCAGAAGATACTGGAACAAGTGAGTCTAATAGAAACCTCATCAACATAAAGAGGATACATCAAGCTCATGGCATGCGGCATCCTAAATAAGCCTCCCTTAGTCTTAGAAATCCAAACATTCCTACTAGGCTACTACCCCCAAATAAATAAAGACCTTAGTCCCAAGAGATACAACCACCATGCCCTAGAAAATAAGCATAAAATAAAAACCCAGTCTTTAATTCCTCTTTCTAATCTTTTTGGTTCATATTTATCACTTTTCTTTTGGCTATGATCCAGTTTTCTTGTGCTTCTTCTGCTAATCATTAGCCTCATTAATCTTCTCTAAAATCCCAAAAACCAATTCGTCACAACTATCAAAAGATATTTTCTTAAAATTGATACCTTTGTTTTCTTGAATTTTAACACGAGACTCTAAACGACTTTAAACTCATAATATTCTTCTTGTCACCATGTAAAGAACCAGAACCTTCTGTTACCAAAATTTCTTTTCTCCCCGCCATCCAAAGACTTCAAAATTGAAGGGGCACCCAGAAAAATTAAATAAGAATCATCCTTCCTATTAATTATTCCAACTTTTGTATTCTTAACTTCTTTTTTGAGCCGGATAATTCTTCAATTCCATACACCCCCATACTTATCCAAAGATAATGGAGGACCCTAAGAAAAATTAAGTAACAAGCGTCCCACAATTCATTAATCCCTAGACTAGCTTTGAAACCCACACTAGAATGTTCACACCCATTAATAAATGAGATTTTTTTACCCAATCTAAAATTCTTTCTCGAACCCACCAATAGTATCAGACATAGACCGACCAGAAGCACCCACAATTATCAAGCCCATTAGAAGTTAGCAACCAAGCCCAAACCTACAAGAGGTTGAGAAACCCAACCTGCCCTTTGATGCTCTGCCCCCTTTTTTTTTGGTACAGCCTTCGATGCTCTGTCTGCTGCTAGCTTATTTGGCCTCCTCACCTCCCAGTTATTTCCTTCGCCTTGCGTCCGCGTGAACATGTCGACTGAACGCCGGGAACTCTCACCTTCCCCAGCCAATGTCGCGCCTCAGCCTGCGACCTTGCCATTGAAGACATGCTCCACCACGCCTGTCCTTTCCATTCTTGGCCACCTCTTCACCACCATCAATCCCCTTTGCAGCCTCCCCTCCCTTTCCATTTCCAATTGAAGTCCCGCTGCTGGCCGTACCACCCTTAGGCCGCTAATGCCAGGATTTGAAAAGCACCAGGCGTGGATATTGCTCAGATTCAATCGACTTGTCTCTATAGAGAGCACTCACCGATTGAAAGATACGCTTCCACCCATTTGAATTCCTCCTTTCAGGGATAATGTCCATGATTCGCGATTGATTGGCCTTTCTAAACTCCACCAGTTTCGAAAACCTTCCATGATTGTTCCTTTTCAATCCAAAGAATGATGTCCTGCCATCAGAATTTCCTTTTTCTTGCATCAGCCCTCTGTTGAGAATTCAACAAAATTTCTCAAATTGGTAGTGAACCAAGTGATAGCCTCTGCTCTTAGATTGATTGACCCGGTTTTTACACCCAAATTCGAATATGCTGATGATATGATCACTTTTCCCCCACTCAACTTGGAGAAAGAAAGATTTTTCTCAATAGGAATAAAAATTTCAGTACCAAATATCTCTTAAAATTTTTTTAAGGAGAAGCAACAACTTCTCTCTATTACCCTCACCCTTGTTTCCTTTTTGCAACAACAAATTAATATCTGTCTCTATACTCAAATGGAGGTTCATCTTTCACCATGCCCACACTCCCCTTAGAGAATTGCCTGTAAACTAAGGTAATTAACTCTTTAAAGTGTTGAGCGCATCTTAGTTATATTATTAACAGATAATTAACTCTTAGTTATGTTATTAATTATAGGGTACACTACTAAAAAAAGATTTTAGTGACGGCTAGTCATCATTAAATTGGCTATAGTGACTGTTAGCTATTGTTAAATGTGCCACGGCTAATTCACTCTCCGCTAATAACGTAGCAACAGCTACTGTCGCTAACTAGTGACAGCTAGCGGTTGCAATGATGCAGTCACTAATTTTCCAGCACTGGTATGTTACTAAAAAGTTAGTGACAGCTAACCGTTACTAATTAGCAAAGGCTGGCTGTTGCTAATTTTAGTGAAAGCTGACCCTTGCTAATTAGCAAAGACTAGTCCTCGTTAAAATTAACAAAGATTAGTAGTCTCTAAATTAGTAACAGTTGGCTTTCACTAGTCAATAACCATTTTTAGTATTTTTTTTCTTACAATTTAAAAATTATAAAATAGAGGCAAATTGTAGATATCCACGAATATAAAGTAAACCAACAATATCATTTACCAATCAAGTCGCACAAGAGATACAAAAGATCATATATACACTTGAAAAAAAGCTCGCACATTGTAATGGCGATCTGTTTTGATTATATATGCTAAGAGTACATAATATCTATCTGACGTCTTTTATACAACAGAAGTCTAAATCATAACAGCAGCTCATTGCCACTTCAAATTGACGGCAGAGGACAAAAGAACCTTCAAAAGCCCTCTTTTCAACACAGGTGATTGGATCTCTTGACCTTAAAATTATGTCCTGCATCCAAAATGACACCATCTTCCCAACATGTTCAAAGAAATGAATAAACCATCAATTCTAACAAAAAATTTAGAGAACTCTAACCATCTATAAAATAAGATTTAAGTCCAGCCATGTACCTTGGGTAATTAAAGCAACATTAAACACATTTGCACAAAGAATAATAGCTACTGGTTTGATTGGTAGTAATATATAAATTTTCAAGGAAACGTACATGAACTCATTAAGTAAAAGAAAAGAGAAGGCACATAGAGTTAAGAAAAAGACTGAATTCAAAGCTTCAAGGTGTGGAATTTGATTTGCCGTTCAGTGAGGGACGGAGACTGAAAAGCAAGTTTGCATTGTAGCAAACATAAAATAGGTATCTAAGTTTAGAAATCAATGCAAAGCTAGTAAATACAAAAGATAAGAGTTCATTAATGTATTACTAATTTCTCAGCAAAGGGCTGAGAATGTAATGAATGGTAAAAAAACTTTTGGCTTCCACTTCTTAATGATATTCACTACATACCCTTAGCCTAAAATTTCAGTTTTAATCCTATGAAAATCGTTCACTTTATTCCCAAGATAAAGGCAAATCATAGTTTTAATCCTCAAAATAGATAAGGAAGTGCTTGCCTCTTTAGGTTGCTTCAAAATCTTTCATGTTGCTTCTCATGTTTACAGAATTGCAAGAGCTTGACCTTGAACATGAACAAAATCTATTAAACTTTTGATCTGTTCAAGATGTCATAATATCAGTTTTGAGCTTAGTTCTACCATAAAGGGAGGAAGGCAAAAAGGTTAAGAGACAGGTATAAAATACACTCAGATAATCTGTTCTTGTAACCTGCAAGTACAAAGAGTTAAGAGACAGGTATAAAATACAACATAAAGGAATTGTTAGAAACAAAGGACACTTGGAAGAAACAAGTATCACAGCATCAATTTTATGGTCTTTGCATATGTGCTTCAACATCTTAGAAGAATGATAACAAAGGACAGAGAAAAAGTGAATTAGTAGGACTCACATTGCATCTGAAAAGCAGCAGAGTCTATACAACTTCCCAATGCCCATATATACAAGCCTGCATCAAGGCACTCTTTGTAAACGTACAAGCAAAAATAATTGCACAAAGTCAGCAGAAGAAAAGATGACACAACTAATTTCCTTGTTAGGAGTAGAAACACACCAGTTTCATATAAATCTGCATTTGGCTTCATAAATCAGATTCAAAATCAGCTTCTTATACCAATAAGTACCCAAAATTCAGCTTGTGACCTTCACATAGATCAGTAAGCTAACAAGTAAAAACGAAACACAGAGACAATAATCTCCCATTCGAATTGAACTAATCAAGACCTGAAAGTCTGTTTTAAGCACTGAAAACACATGAGAATCACAGACTGACAAATGAAAGGCAGGACACGATCATAGATAAGATCATCTCAACCAAACAATTAATTCTTCACAAATCAAGAGAAACTCATCCAAGGGAAATGAAGGCCAGACGAATGAATCGCCAAATCTCGCACCTGGCCACAGTAGTTCCTCGAATTAACATCAGCTCCATTCTTGAGCAACAGAGCAACAATCTAAGCGGAGCCAAACAAAGATCAAAATAGTGTAATCTCGCCATCGAAAGAGAAAAGAACATAGTAAGAGTAGAGATAGAAAAATCTCATTGTGGTCTTTAGCGGCAGCGAAACGGAGGGAGTAATTGAGGCCACCGAAAGTGGAGAACTTGGCGAGACAAGGGTTGCAATCCAACAGCATCTTAGCTTCGACGAAATCGCCGTCTCTGGTGGCCGAAACCAACCTCTTGCAGGAGGCGGAGCACCCAAAAGAATTTACCCATTTTGGTTCTCCCTCGGGTCTCGACGTTCCAAGGTGTTGCTTGAAAGTTAATTGAAATTAGGTCAACTATCGCAGAGGTACAAAACCCTCTGTTCCTGGAAAGTTTCGCAAACTGGGGAGGCAAGGGGATGGTTTGCTGGAGAACATATAACTAATGCTTAAAATATTTTGAGCCAGCGAGCAAACACCGTTGCTAATACATGTGAGGCCTAATAGTCACTACATAATGGCTAGTCAAGCGGTTAAAGGTGGGACCTGGCCCGGCTCAAACTGAGACCGGACTGGAAGTTAAATCTGGCCGGGCCCGATTAAACCCATCCCGCTCCGCCTCAGCAAAAGCCTGCTAAAATATGGGTCAAATATGGGTTCGAGAGGAGGAGGTGGTGTAAAATGGACCACCCTGGACCAGGACCCCACCCCGCAAGACCGAACTGGTCCGGGCCTGGTGCCTAACGGCTTCTGCACGCAACGGAAACCTGCAAAAATTTTTTTTTTAAATGAGTTAATTACACAGCAAGCCCTCCAACGGTTTTCTGTTCTAGTATTGACCGTTTCATCCGAGGCAGCGTTTAGTATCGAAAAACGGGTGATATCAAAGAAACAATCAAAATTGACACCCGATGCGGTAGAAGTATGCGTGTGCAACTGAGATTGGGGCCTCATAGCACTCCGGCAGCAAAACCAAAAGAGTTCGGATGAGAAAGTAATATCCGATACGGAGACTTGAAATTTTTTTTTCCAATCATACATGTAGTTTGTATTTGATCTGATTACACTACTAGAAAAACCGCATTTAGCGATGGTTTAATTAGCGATGGAAAAAAACCGTCGCTAATTAGTGACGGTTAATAGTCGGTAATATTCCGGGGAGACTTTAGCGACGGCTGTTAGTCGCCAAAGTTTAGTGACAGTTTACCGTCGCTAACTTAGTGACGGTTGGCCGTCGCTAAACTAAAAAAAAATAAAAAAAAAAAGTTTGGGTTCTCATGTGGCTGTCATATTTTATGATAAATTGTTATCTCATTGAACATAAATAATTACTTTTGAATACGCTACCAGAAAAATGTAAATATTATAGCTGAAAATTGTGTGACATTTCAAATTCTCACACAACAAAAATTATTTCAGTTAATATAATACAAATGTATTTAGATTGTAGATATTTTTTTCCTCACGAAATAATTTTAAGATTATACGAAATTTATTTACGTTATTGAGATCCTTCTATCCAACAAGTTGTTGTATCTTTACCATTACAACAAACAATTTTGTTTAAAGAAACAGAATAATAAAACAAAAATATTAATACACAACGAATGCATGCGCATGCGCTAAATATCATGACACGTAGTTTAACTTCTGCAGACTTTTCATTTGAAGTAGTTTGTTGCTGCTATGTAAGGACTGATATCCGTCGCTAAAGTTTCATCGGGCTCTACATGATAATTTACCGTTGCAAATTTAGTGAATGTAAAACGTCGCTAAAGTTTGTGGTTGGTTATCTTCGCTAAATAAGTGACGGTTATGTGTCACTAAAGTTACTGACGGCTTAAAGTCCCTAATTTAGTGAAGGTTATGCGTCACTAACGTTAGTGACGGCTTACCGTCGCTAATTTAGTGACGGTTATGCGTCACTAAATTTTAGTGACGGCTTAAAGTCGCTAATTTAGTGACGGTTATGCGTCGCTAACATTAGTGACGGCTTACCGTCGCTAATTTAGTGACGGTTATGCGTCACTAAATTTAGTGACGGCTTGCCGTCGCTAATTTAGTGACGGTTATGCGTCGCTAAACAAGCCGTCACTAATTTAGTGACGGTTATGCGTTGCTAATATTATAATTGTATAATTATAATTTTTAATTTGATTAATTAAGTATACAAATCTCTAAATATTTTTTGAGTAATTAACAAATAATCTATTTAATGAAAATTATATTAATTATTTAGTGACGGTTAGCGTCGCTAAACTTAACAAAATCCAAAAAAATAGTAATAGTTCTCATGTATTAGTCATTTTTTATGCTAACTTGTCATCTCTTTTAACATAAATATTAATTATTTGATCTTTATTTTACTTATTTTTTATTTTACCTCAGCAAAATCACTTATCCTTTTATATGCCACCTGTTTAATTGTATAATTATAAATTTTAATTTGATTAATTCGGATTACAAATCTCTTAATATTTTTTAAGTAATTAACAAAAAATATATTTAATGAAAATTAAATTCATTTGAATTGATTTATTGGCACATAAGACTTAACCATTTTTTAATATTTTATCATCTCATTGTGGCCTAATAATACTAGAAATAGATAATATGTTATAATATGTTAAGAACTAGCGACGGCCAGAAGTCGCTAGTTTTAAGCGACGGCTTACCGTCACTGGGGGTTTATATCTAGAGTTCAGTCGTCAAACTTTCTATGCTTATCATGGTCGACCGCGAGCCCGGCGGAATCGCCACCATCACGATCAATCGATGATCGACATTGCCCAGGCCTTCAAGGCTCTCGGCAAGGACGACTCCGTCCGTGTCATCATCTTGTCTGGCTCGGGTCGCGCCTTCTGCTCCGGGGTCGATCTCACCGCTGCCATGGTGCCGCCGCCGCTATGGACAACATGGACGGCGCCGAGCTCTACGGCCGCGTCCTCACGGTCAACTACGCCCTTCCCGAGCGCATCAAGGGTGGCGAGCAGGGCTGGGCCACTCAACCCAGTATGTTCCTGCTCTTCTCTCTTTTCTGATTGAAAATTTCGTTTCTCAGGGTTGTAAGATATCGGGTTTTCGCCTGCATTTCAATTTTCCTGTCAAGTTTGTCAAATTGTTGTTGAATTAACGAGGAATTGCAGGATGGAGTTCAGGGTTTCATTTGATTGAGTGCTGACCTGATTTCGGTATCCCATTGATTTTCTGGCTTTGTGATTATCCCTGGTTTTGTTGTATTTCAGTTTGGGCGGATGCTGATACCTGGTTTGAGCGCCAGCAGCAAGAAGAGGAAATGCAGCGGATACAGGCAGAGAACCAGGTTGCAATGAAGGCAGCAGAGGAACATGAAGCATGGTTTCATGTTATAGAAAATTTGCGGATGTAAAAATCCTTGTTTAATTAAGTTGGAGAATTTTTTTCCCTACATAACGAAAGCTATTTTTGGTGATTCTCTTATTTTTCCTGAGAACTTGAAAACAAAGTCCTTCAAATCTTGGAATTATGATGCTTCTGTACGTTCTTTGTTTGTATTTATTGAGGGAAAGCTGGAAAAGAGAAATGTTAAACGAGCCCTAAGCTTCTATTGTTTAATCCTGTGGAATATTACTGTTTTTCTGAATAAGGAAGAATTTTATCTTCTGAATCTGCGAGAGTACTGGATCTGTTCCTTTCTAGGTTTTTAGGTCTTTCTTGCAGTTAAAAAATTTTCATTGTGTCCATTTTATTGCTTTTGACCTGTGACTAGGATGTACTAGCAAATTGTAAGCTTTATGCCCTTCAACAAACATTAGCTTACTGTTCAGCATGTGAACCAGAGGTTACCAGTATGACAGCAAAGCTGACCGTGTCCTTTGTTACAGCTATATGATCATTCCCTGAGCTTCCCATTGGCAAATAACTATGACGTTTGTTGAAATTGTGTTTTCAGAAAATGCTGTGACTAATGTTTTCCTCGTTATTTTTGCAGATTTAGTGATTATATTTCTTCTCTTATTGTGGGGTTTTCTTGCTACAAAAGTAATGGCTACTCCTCTTGATATGACCCTTGATGATATGGTACGGAAAAATATGAGTGGTAGAGCAAGGGGGCGAGGTAGGCCCCTGCGAGGCCGTGGGGCGGGCAGGTTTTCTGAAGGTGGAAGAATGACTGGACCCTTTCTTAGAGGTCCACTTTCAGTGAACTCTCGTCCATCACAATATTCAATTGCAAAGGCAAGCTCGAAACCATGGATGCCATCTGAATTGTGCTTTGCTTAGGAAACCAGACTGAGGAAGATTCTATTCCTGTTTTAGAAACTCAAATACAGGATATGAGATACTAACTTTTTCCATGAGATCATCTTTTTGGCTCTGGAATCAAAGCATGATCCTTCTCACTGCTTTTATACCGGAGTCTTCTGGATTTGTATGTAATTTCGGCCTCAATTGGTTTACTTTCTGGGACTCTAGTGCGGATCCATAGATATCTCTTGAAGTTTGGCCAGATTTTAGTCGAAGTCCTTAACATTTTGTGGAGTAGCTTAATGGACCATGTGAAATGGAGCTTGATGATTATTATTACAACCATCTAGAACTAGTGGTGTTATCAATATTTAACCCACTGTGTACCTATCAGTTTAATGTTTGAGGGCTGGTTCCTTAGACTGGGTGTTAGCATGGATCCAAGAAATCTTTGTATCATGCAACCATTAACTGCTCTTGGAGGGTTGACTCTTGATGCATTTTTGTCTGAGGTACTTGGATCTTACTCGCTCTCTCTCCCCCCTTCTACATGATTGACATTATGTTTATGTCATTTCCTATTTCTGTGTAAATATTGGTTGATTATACCCATGGGATCTGTGCAATGTATTCTATTTTTGCATGTGCCTTTGTCTTTAATTGAAGCTATTGGATTTAGATAGTGATCGGCTTTTTGTCATTGATCCTTGCGACATACCACTTTCAGTTGTAATTTTTAGGAGATGTTTTACAGTGGGCCCTTATGATGCTTCTGGATCCAGCTGGTGCCATTGAGAATTTGATATACATTGGATATCTTGGCGATCCTTTGTCTGCTATCCGTGTGACTAGGAGAAGGCGTCTGGACCGTAAAAAGCAACAGTCTGACAAGAATGTTTACCAGTGCTTCATCTTTGGCCCTAAGAAATCTGGGAAATCTACATTATTGAATTCGTTCATTTGAAGGTTTGTTACTACTACCAACCTGGTTCTCTATATGTTTAATTATTTGTGCTCTCTTTTGGATATTAAATTTGTGAAACTGTTTTGCAGGCCTTATCTAGATTCCTTAGTTAACTGGCCCATGCATGTGAAGTAGTCTGCAATTCATATGAATCATGAGATTAAAAGCTGTGCTGAAAAGAGTCTGACTGCTAAAGAAAACTGTTTCCTCAACAGGCTTCTGTAAGTTTGAGTACTGTGTCTGTTCTGAGTTCAGGGAGGTCATGTAGGCTAGGTGCTGCCTGAAGGTTATGATAATATACTGTTTTGTGGTGCTGAAAATGGTTAGAACTGATCCTTCCTCCATCCCTGTTGAATGTTCTGCTTATGATGTGTCACAAGAGGTGACTAAGTGTTGTGGTTGCTACTAGCACCACTTCTGTCTGAAATGAGTAAAACTGAACTGTTTGTAGGGCGTTTTCCTGTTTCTTCTGTTATGAATAGTGTATAAGTCTTGAGGTAGGGTAAGTATCTATTTGTATGATCTGTATGTCAGTTTGCACATAACTGTTCCTAACATGTATTGGTATCAAGCTTAGGATGCCTATTGAGATTTCTCAGAATCTCATGTTTTCAACTAGAATGTTTTAAGATCTAAAGATTGAGAATTGTGCTGTTTTGGTCACTCTTCAGATGTTCCAAGTACTTGCAAGCAAGTTTTCATGAAGACTAGCGTATTTTATGATATTGGAAATGGTAGAGCAGTTCTAAACACCTGAGTAGATTTATGTTAGCTTTCTAGTGAAAATTGTATCTTGTTCTGGATTCTTGGATTCCTCACTAAATATCAATGAATGTTTTCCTTTTCTGCTACATAGGAGAGAGTCCAATGGGGGATTGAACCTTGGAGCTCATGATAACAACCATAGGTCTTAAGCACTATTTTTTTGATACATCAACTACTCCTTTAGAATTTTGAAAGAACCTTATTTGTGAAAGCTTGTTACACCACAAGTTATTTGAGAAGGCTGTACACTTTATCTGTTTCCCAGTCAAACTTTCTTTAAACAAGGCTTAGAGTTTTGTGAAATAGTTTCTTGTTGTTCTATCTGGGTGTGGTTTAACAAGTTTTAAATTGCAAAAGAGAGATAGGTCTACCGTGTTATGCTATATGCCATTTGTCTTGTGAGGTGAATAGGTTAACCATATATGTTAATTTGAGATTAAAGTTGAGAAAGAAACCCTTCAATTTGGCTCAGCCTAATAGAGAACTCATATATTTAGATATTATGCTCACTGTTTGTTTGATGCAATTATAAGTATGAGGATAACAAATGCGTACTTGGGGTTTTTGTAGGTTATCAAAATGGGATTTGTATATTAATTGCAGTGTCTTTATGTTGTATAGGCTCTGACTAAAGTTGCAGAATACTCTTGAAGTCAAAGTGGATCCAGAAGACGAGTTGGAGGTGGTTTGTAGGTTACCAACTGGTAGCCAGACAGTAAGACTCTCTCTCCTTATGAGCATCAATTTATACTAATATACACAAAAGTTTACATGGGTTTACAATAGGCCGATTGCAAAATTGTTGCATTTTCTTTGTTCTGTTATATATATTCATTGGTGGTTTGTGTTTTGTGTGTGCCATCACTCTCTCTCTCTCTTGATGAAAAGAATTTTTTATATGCTGCTGCAGACCTTGTAACTTAATTTTAATGTTACTCATGTTTTCAAGGGAAAAAACGACCATACCAGCAGTGTTTCATTTTCATTAGTAGGAACTGATGTGCCTCTCTCGACATAATTGTCTCAGGCCTTCTGCTAAAATATTTGAATTTTGTGCATTCAGTCTTATGTATGAATGTAATATTCTCCTGGAGTGAGATTAACACTTACCCATGTACTTTTCCAGGCACAGAATAATCATCAGAGAAATGATGGGCTGATTCCTCAACTCTTTACCAACTTACCCGCTTTAAATGATGCTGCTTCTTACCTTGCACTAGAGCTTTGGATTTTGCTTTTTGCCACTGCACTTGTTCACATTTTTTTGAATCCAAGTTCTGCCAGATGGTGAGGGTGTTTGTACCAATCATGAGATTGAAATAGCTTTTGGATCTCTAGCTGCCTGTCTGTTCATCTGAGGATGTTGACTTGGTCCATTTGATCATGTGATTCCTCACTATAATTATTAAGGTTGTACATTAGCCAAAATACATTCTGACATTATATGTATTCTAAATATCAATTGTTATGTTTATGACTATTGGGAGTGTATAACATAACTTTGGATTAATGTTACCTAGTTTTGTGTTTGGGTTGTATGGAATAGACACGTATAGTGGAGGTTTGCTGATGAAATTGTTGACCATGACATAGCTGAATTCGTATGAAAGCATATAATGAAACTAGCGGTCGCTACAATTTTGAAATTTTTACTAGTTATTAGCGACAGCAACGCGTCACTAACTAGCGAAGGCCACGCGTCACTAACTAGAACTAACTAGCGACAGCTACACGTCACTAACTAGCGAAGGCCACACGTCACTAACTAGAACTAACTAGCGACGACTATGCGTCACTAATTGTCACTAACTAGCGACGGCTACGCGTCACTAACTGGCACTAACTAGCGACGGTTATGCGTCACTAACTAGCGACGGTTATGAGTCACTAATTAGCGACGGCTACGCGTCACTAACTAGCACTAACTAGCGACGGCTATATGTCACTAACTAGCGACGGTTACGCGTCACTAACTAGCGACGGCTACGCGTCGCTAAAGTGCCGGCAACACCGTTACCGGAAAATTTATGACGGCCTATTTTGCAACGTTTAGCTATCGCTAATTAGCGACGGTAACCGTCGCTAGAAAATTAGCGGCGAGTGAATTAGCGACGGGTATCACACCGTCGCTATATCATGTTTAGCGACGGCCAGCTTTCACTAATGGCCGTCGCTAAATGCGGTTTTTCTAGTAGTGTTATACTATTCAGCACAGATCACAGGTTTCTATTATTCATCATTTCCTTACCGTTTTTGTCATTTCAAAATGTAAGGCCCATTCCGATTATTTGTAAATACCATTTGATTTTTTAACTTAATAAAACTTACACCGGATGTAGTATTTTTTCTTAAAAATATTTATGACATATATAAATTAATTATGTTTCTAATTTTTTTATAAAAAAAATTCCAAACCGGCCTCGGACCAGGCTCGGGACCGCCCCGCCTACAAGCCGGCTCTGGACCGCCTCGCCTGTGACTTAGCTTGGGACTGGCCCGCCTGCGACCGGGCTGAGCCCGGTCCTCGTGACCCAAGACCAGGACCGGCTGGTCCCGGGTCGAGCTGACCCGGTTCCCACCTCTACAAGCTGTGAGGACAAGCTGCCACTGTCTTAACCAAAACTTAGTGACGGCTTGCTTTTACTAAACTTACTAAAAAGTCTTTTTTTAAAAAAAGGTGAATAAATTAAAATTTTAAAGATAACTAAGACACCACCTACATAAATTGATCTAAATCTATACTATAATCTTTTGCACCATAAATACATTCATTAAAATTATGCTATGTCTGAGACTTAGTAAAGATTAATCGTCACTAATTTGTAAGATTTTAGCGATTGCTAATCATTGCTAAATTAGCAAGAGCAAAATATTACTAAATTTAGTGATGGTTAACTGTCGCTAATTAATAAGGGAAAGCCATCACTAAATACCTACAACATTTTAAATATAATCATTTATTTTAATAATAAGTCAAAGCTACAATGAGATTTTATAATACAAAATAATGGATAAACGTAACTATTCATGTATCAATGAACATGTTTAAAGAAATAATTTTTCAATTATTTTACTTAGTTAATTAAACAAGTTATAAATAATTAGGAGCCATGATGTAGCTAGATTTAATAAAAACTAAAATGTAAACTAAAATAATTCATTTAGTTAGCTAGATTTAATAAAAAGTAAAATAAAATATGAAAAGCTTAACAGCACACAAGTAATTGATAGATTTAATAAAAACTAAAATAAAATTAATTTTGGGATTTTAGTAAGGGCAACCAGTCACTAAATTTAGTGACTGCTAACCGTTGCTAAATTAACAAGGACAAGCTATCGCTAAATTTAGCGACTGCTAACCGTCACTAAATTAGTTAGGACAAACTGTCACGAAATTTAGCGAGGGCTAGCCGTCACTAAGTTAGAGAGGGCAAACATTCACTAATTATGGCCATAATTAAGTGATGGACTGCCTTCGCTAACTTGGTGAGAGTAAGCCATCATTAAATCTAGCCATAAGTTAGTGAGAACTAGCCTTCACTAGTCTATGACCAAATAACTAGGGCAATCTATCAAATCTCTAGCCATCTCTTTTAAAATTTTGTTCTTTAATTTTTAGAAAAATAATTGAGATAATTAATTTTTTAACCATAAAACAAAATTAGCGAATGCAAGCCGTCACTAAACATTAGTGACAGCTAGCCGTCGTTAAACATTTATCAAACTTGAAGGTACACATCTCCACTACATTATATATATTCGAAAAAGTTATTTATGTTAAAAGAGATGACAAGTTAGCATAAAAAATGATTAATACGCGAGAACCATTACTAATTTTTGAGATTTTGTTAAATTTAGTGATGGCTAACCGTTACTAAATTAGAGATGGTAAGTCATCCCTAAATTTAGCAACGGCTAACCGTTATTAAATTAGCGATGGCTTAGCAACTGCTAACCATCACTAAATTAGCGATAGCAAGCCGTCACTAAAATTTAATGACTGAAAACTGTCACTAAACTTTCATCAGACTAAACAGTTATTAATTAACAACTGTTTTTAGCCGTCGCTAATTAAACCGTTATTAAATGACCTTTTTCTAGTAGTTGTAAATTAAAAAGAACACCTTAAGATTTGGATGAAAATAAAGTTTGCCAATTCCATTTAAAAAACACACAATTTACCCCAAAATGTGATTATCTTGTTTTATAGTGTCAACTAGGAGGTGACATCAATTTTGTAAATATTAAAAAAAATGATATATGACTTCTAGTAAATTTAAGCTACCTAATAGTCATTTTGGTAACTATTAAACAGATTAAATCATCAAAAATCCCACAAATTGAACTAAAAAAAGTTTTCTTTTTCCTCACTAGTCTCAATAGTGATATATAACACTATTAAAAAAATGTAATTTTTCAATGGCTTCGTGTTAAAAATTTGGGTTTTTCCACCGCAAAGTTGTTGGAAAATTACGCGATGGGAAAAAAATTTTCAACGGTCCAATATATGGCTGTTGGTAAAAAAACCATTGAAAATTCTCAACGGCCCAACCCCCAACATTTATTTGCAACGGATGAAATGTTTTGGCTATTGGAAAATTGCAACGACTAAAGCGGTAGGAAAAATGGCAACGGCTCAAGCCAATAGTATTTTCCGATGGCAAAGCCAATGGAAAATCTTTTTTAAAAAATAAGAAAAATATATTTTACTGTAAGTGTATTTACCTAAAAATATTTACTAAAAATTTATATTTTATATTTAGAAAAAACTATATTTTATATCTTATATTTACAAACTTTATATATTATATTATTACAAAAAGTAAGAATCACAAAATTATATTTTGTATTGTAACAAAAATATATTTACTAAAAATATACTGGAAACCACATAATTCACTAAAATCAGATTTTCTATCTCCTATTTCCAATTTATTGAAAATCACTAAATCAAAAAAATTCACAAAATTCAAAAAATCATAAAGTTCAAAAAATCAGATCAAATCTATAGAACAACTTAATAATTTCAAGTGAACAATCACAATTTAAAAAGTTATAAAAATCACAATTCAACAATTTCAGATTTAAAGAACAATTCTAAAATTAAAATTCAAAAGTTTCAAAACCCAGATCTGGAGAAGATCGAGGCAGTTGAGGCGGAGGAGGCCGAGTTGGAGGAGCCCGAGTTGGAGGAGCCCGAGGCTAACGGCGGCGGGGAATGGCGAGCCACGGTAAGAAATGAGAAGAGCCACGATGAAGAATGACGAGAGCCACTATGAGAAACAGTGACGAGTCACGACATGCACGACAGGTGACAATGTGCATGGATGATGCGAATAGATGAATAATGATGGATGACGGTAAGGTGAGAACGATGATGCGAGAATCCACAATAGTCGAAAATCGATCAGATCTACACACCTACGTCACCACTTTATCTATGAACGATGAACGGACGAACAGAGAGGACCAAAAAGGATGGCAAGGCAACGGAGAGGATAAGGGACAATGAGGCGATGGAAGACGACGATGATGGAGAGAGGACAAGGAACGGCAAGGCGGTGGAAAGGACGAGGGACAATGACAGCGACGATGATGGAGAGAGGACGATGGACAGCGAGGCGACGGAGAAGACCAAGAGGATGGCGAGACAGGGAGACGAAGTGGACGGCGAGGCGACGGAGAGGACCGAGAGATGATGAGGTGATGGAGAGGGCCGAGAAAAATGAGGCCAGGACACAGGGGGATGAGGGAGTTGAAAGAGATGAACGGTGGGAGCGTATCTATTTAGGGGCGGGAGGGGGCAACCGCCCCCTAAAATTTTAAAAAATTTTATTGGGTACTTGGATATATGATACAATTGTAGAAAATTAAAGTTAGGTACCTATCTGTAAGTTTTATAATTAATAAGGGGTTCCAGTATATTTTATCCATTTAAGGTTTCTTATTAAATAAATTACGTGATAGTCCTTACTCTTTAATTATTATTTCCTTTTAGTCCCTATCCTATTAAACATTCTGTTTTGGTTCCAAACATATTAAAAACATTTTGTTTTAGTCCTAAATTTATAAAAAATATTTCATTTTGGTTTTATTGCATGAAATTTGTTAACTCAAAGTATATCTGATAACAACTTTTTAGATCATAATTTAGATTATCCGGTACGTGCTATAAAATAAATTTAATTTGTATAATATTTTTTTTATAATTAATAGAAAATTCAAATAACAATTTTTACTCTATAAATTGAACTTAATTATTATAAATTTTTGAATTCAATGTGTCTATATATGTAAACTGTCTAATGAATTTTGAGTTGTAAACTTTTGAAATAAACTTAGTTATTATACACTTTCAAATTTTATATGTCTATATATAATATTATTTAATATTTTCTATTAGTAATTATCAATTTATATATGCTAATAACCCGTTTCACGTCACGCCCCTGCCCCCCCCAAGTGTAATTTCTGGCTACGCCTTTGGGTGGGAGACTTATGGGGTTTGAGATGGGAGGGCTAGGTTATGATTTATATACATGAGTTGAGATATATTATAGTATAATATATATGATATATATATCAATATATATGTTACTTAGCTTATTTTTTTGTCCTGTTCGGATACCTTACCTTTATTTTGTCCTAGTGAGATACGTCACCTTTTATTACATGTCCTATTTAAGTACTTTTCATTAATTTTAAGGTTAAGGTTGACGGAAAATGATGAGATGACATTAAATAATACCAAAATAAATTTAAAATAATAACTTTGGTGCTCAAAGTTTTTTCAATTACTTATTCTAACCCTTAAACTTCCACCAAATTAATTCTACCCCAAAACCCTAGCCCTCAAAAGCTCCTCTCCTACCCACTGTCGCTGACCACCTTCCACTCCAATCGCTGCCGACTACCCTTCAGCCACCAACCCAGCTGCCAACCCTGTTATTGACCGTTCTCCTAAGGACCAACTCTCTTCTGCTCGAGACCGACTTAATCGGATGCTGACCATCTTCCCCGAATCGAACGCTGACTCTGAATTCCTTATTCTCTCCTTCCCCAAATCCCTCGTCGGTCTCGTCTTTCCCAAGCCTGCCGCCGAAGCCCAGCAATTGTCCCAAACGTCACTCGCGGAGATCTTCTCCCGATTCCCAATTTCCCACGCTTGGATTTTCTATTTTCAATTCAACATTTCATTTTTTGAGTTTGAAATTGTGGGTTTGAGTCAATACTTGATTCCCTGGGTTTAATTGTTGCTTGGGTTTTTGATTCGACTCTTGGTTTCCTAGGTTTGAAATAAAAAATCAGAGAATGACGAGGGGAGGATTGTGGGAAGTGGTGGTGAATGGAACGGAAGGGCGATTAGGAAGGTTTAATTGAGGTGTTGGCAGGGGCTGGTTGCGGTGTTGGTAGCTGGATGGTGGTTGGCAGCTGGGCTGGTGGCTGGAGGGTGGTCGGCGGCGGCGACTGGGTGGGCAGCTTGTTAAGTGGTTGTAATAAAGATGGAAGATTAAAAGATTTGAGGGGTAAAATTGGCTTAAGTAAAATTTTAAGGGTTAGAATTAATAATTGAAATAGTTTGAAAACTGAAGTTATCATTTTAAGCTTATTTAATACTCCCTCCATCCCAAAAATTTTGCTTCATTTGTTTTTTATAATTAATCTATAATTTTTTATTTTCAACATTTTAATATATAAATATAAAATCTTTGTATATGAATGATAATTCAAGATATGTAGTTTCTAATATATATTTTTTGATTTTTTTTAGCAAACAATAATATGAATAAACTTGAGTCAAAATACAACAAAAAGTCAAATGTATCAAAATTTATGGGACGGAGGGAGTATTATTTAATATCACGTCATCATTTTCCATCCAATTTAACAATCAATTTAACGGAAAGTAGTTGAACAAGATGCACAATAGGAGGAAAGGTACATCGCCAGAACAAAATAAAGGTAATGTATCCGGATAAGACAAAAAAATAAGCTAGGTGACTCATGATAGATTTTACCCCATTATAATATACAGTAAAATCCACTGATGGTCTCTTAACTTATTTTATTGTCCCAAATTGGTACCTTAGCTTAAAATTGTCCTATTGAAGTCTCTTAACTCATATTCCACATCTTAATTAGGTCATTTTTATTAATTGTACTATTAAATCAGATGAAAATTACTGATGTGACATTAATTAACATTAAAATAAATATAAAATAATAATTGTGGACCTCAAACTTCTCCAATTAATAATTTTAGACCTTAAAGTTCTAAATTTAATGTTAACCCCTAATTTCATCCTAATTCTCAACACATTTCTTCGCCAGAACGACCAAGAACAACTGAGCAAATCTTGTTGCTGCCGTGAACCAAGAACAACGAAGCCAGATCACGACAATCGTGAACCCGTCGTCGTCGTCTCCACCATTTCCATCACCTTCTCTGTATTTCTCTCCACCTTCGCTCAAATCTGTCGCTGCCCACCATGAATCTGTCGTGCTCACCGAGGCAAAGGTTGAGACAGAAACGTGGAGGTGGAGGAAGAGAGATCTGGTGAAAGAGATAGTGACAGAGGTGAAGACGAACGATGGCGTCGCGAAATGGGGAGCGGAAGAGACAGGTGGCCGAGTAGAAGATTAACGGCGGCGGAGCGGAAATGGTGAGGGCGGTGATCGAGGATGAGCGTCGGCGATGGGATCTGGAAAAAGAGAAACGAGGAGGAGGAGGAGGGATCTGCTGGCTAGGGCGATCTCTGTCGGGCGATTCAGACGATCGAAGGCTCGCAGAAACGACGATTAAGGGTTCGTGGCGTCGGATTCGGGATCTGACTGTCAGTTGGTGCTACTCATTCTAGATCTGGTGATTAGTGGCCAAGAGTCGATGAGTCAGGTTGGCGGCTGCGGCGAGTCGGGTCGGTGGCGATGAGTCGAGTTGGTGGCGAGGGAGAAGTTGAACAGAAAGTTAATTGTTTGCCAGTTTTGAGTTAATTGTTTTGTAATTTTTTGTTAGTTTTTTTTGTTAAATGTTTTGGTGGTTAGAATGAGAATTTTTAAAATTTTGGATTTGATATTGATCTTCAGTAAGTTTTCAAGGTTTAAAATTATTGATTTGGAAATGTTTAAGGACTAAAAGGGTTATTTTATATTTATTTTAATATTAATTAATGCAATGTCAACACTTTCTGTCCAATTTAATTCTGAAATTGACGAAAACGATCAAATTGAGACTCAATAAATGAGGTAGGATATTTTGATAGAACAATATTAAAATAAGACATTCTTTTGACACACTAAAATAAGTTAAGGGGCACTCGATGAATTTTACATTTATAATATATGATACATTATATAGTACAATATATGATAGATATATACCATTTATTATTATTATTATTATTATTGTTGTTGTTATTGTTATTATTATATGTAAAAAATGTTGCAAAAATATTACTTTACATTATAAAAATTTTAAAATTTATTGCATGGACAACACCAATTTTTCAACGGCCTTCACATTACAATATTATTATGATATATACACTATAAATATGTTTGTAAATGTGTATATTATTATTATTATTATTATTATTATTTATTGTAAAATGTTTTTAAAATATTTTCAATGTCCTTGCGTTTGAATTTTCTAACGCTAGAATTTTCATACAAGAGCTAAACATGGTTAAAGTAACTAGGGGTGTAAAACGAATTGAGACTTATCGAATAGTTCAAACTCAAGCTCGTTTTTTTCATTTTCAAATCAAGCCTAACAACCTTCGAGCCCGAACTCGAGCCATATTTTAGGTTTGAATCTTTAACGAATCGAGCTCGAACCCAAATATGTTCGGCTCAAACTTTTATCGAGCTTAACGAGCAGATATAATATTTATATAATATAATTTATTTATTAAAACAAAACATATATCCTAAAATCCTTAGATTCCTACTGCCTCAATTCAAAGTCTCGTGACTTTCGCCTCACGGCCTTCACCCACCCTGTCCCTCACAGCCTCACCCTCACAAGTCGCGACTCACCTTCGCCTCAATCTCATCTGCAGCCTCGCAGTTGCCCGTGCGGCCCATTTGTCGTTGCCCCACCGTCGGTTGCTGCGTCCACCGGCTATCATCATCTCAGCCCTTCTAGCCGTATCACCGTTGTAACTAGGGTCTTCTCACCATCGCGCCGTCTGTCATTGGGGCGTCAATTCTGAGCCTTCTATCCATGGTCCGTCTGTCACACCGTCGAACCTTCCCTCCATCGTGCCGTCATCACGCTGTCGAGCATTCTCTCCGTTGAGCCTCCCCTATCTCAGTCGCACAAGCGTTGCCCCCACCAACAGCCAGCCGAAATTTGCCCTAACGCCCCGGCTCCTGTCTGATACTTTGTTCATACGGTTATTGCCTTCTTGGTTAGTAGATGTGTTTTCTTTTTAACATTATGATGATTTCATATAATTTCATAATTGGAATAATTTCACAGTTATTTTTCCTGTATTTGCTCTTTTGTTTACTTTATGATGCAGAATGTTCAATTTCATAACTGGAATAATTTCATAGCCATATTTAAATTTGAGAATGAAATGGTTGTGCCCCAACCCACCCAAAACTGAGACTGTGTCCTAAGTTCGCCAAGCATCCTGAATATATGATTGAATAAAGCTTGGAGTAAAACACTGGCGGTCAACTACTTAAATGATCAATGTTCTAGACAGATATTGAAGGTTTTGGTCTAGCATATCAGTGTCAGTTGTAAGAACCACACCATGATGTAGTTAATAATCAAGTGGAAGATTAGCCATTTTGTGGAAAGAGTGGGAATCTGAGGGCTTTTGTCTTTGGGGAATGGTATATTTCATCATGACTGGTTAATATAGAGATTTGAAACTAAGGATAAGTGGTTAAGAAAACTCCAACAATGGTTGCTAGCTGGTAATCACCCAAAAGATTGTGAAAGTACAAAGGTCATGTACACTGTAGCTTGAAAAACCCCTATTAGCTGGGAAAAAACAACTGATCGAATATAAAATAAGCCCAGTGGTACAAAAAGCAAATAAACACCAAGTAAAATAAATTTAGTAAAGAAAATTGAAAAGGGTAAGCCTTGGTAAGCCTGGAACCAAGAGATAACCCCAGTTAAAAGCTGGAAATTAAGGTCTTTTAAATGAGTACAACAGATTAAGGTCTTTTCAATGAGTAAACTAGTTTTATGCATAGCTCAACTCTTTACTTGCAAAGTGAACTTTCAGCATACAACCACAAAACAAATGAGAAAAAAAAACGCCAAGAATACACTAAAGAAAAAGGGATAACCAATTAAAAAAATTTTAATGAATATTCTCCCTTCTAACTTCCAAAACATAAAGTTTTCTATTCATGAAAACCTTCACATTCTATAAACAGAATAGGTCCTGAAAATCCTAAAAAATGTACTCCAGACCAGAGTTAGAGTTAAGTAGAAATCTTACTATGTAAAACTAATCAGATGGACACTCATGATATTGCATTGTTATTAAAGTACAAATTCAACAAATAAAGGGAAGAAAAAAAAAAAGACTTGAAAGCATACCTTTGACCTCAGGCTCCTTGCAAATTGCCTTATGGAAAATCAATAATTTTTTTGGGGTAAAGGGAGGAGGGAGGAACACATTAGGAATTATATCCACTTTAAAATTGAAAAAAATGGAATACATTTATTAGCTCCCATATTACAATCAACTAAGTAAGTCTAAAGTCTAAACACCAGCTGATTAAGGCCGGCAATATGAACCAACATAAAGCAACTACCCCATGTAGTATCCTAAAATTTTTAACCCTTTTAGAAGCAACTTTCTAGTACCATCAGAAGAAACTTATGTATGAGAAAAAGATCTGTTACAAGTAACTAAAAGCTAACTCTGACAATAAATAAGATGAATTGTAGCATAAGCTGCAAAAAATAATTGGTTCAAGTTTTTTAGGCCTTTTTTTTTTGTGTATTCTTGGTTTTTTTTTTTCATTTCTCTGTCCTGTTAATGATAGGGTGCCCGGATTTGTAGATTGTTTAGAGTTTTAATTTTGTGCTTAGCTCATGCATTTTCTAAGTGATTTACTGTTGACACTAGCTTTTGTTTTTAAGCAATGTCTTTCTCAACTAGTCAGTTTCCTTATGTTGAAGAGTCAAACTTTATTCCAACATTAGAAGATGATCTTATTCATACAAATATTGATAAAGATCAAGTTATGGTGGAGGAAGTGGGGGATATTCCTGAATTGGAAGAAGGAAAAGTTGGAACTGAAAGTAAAGAACAAGAAGAGGGCGGTGAAAGTCCTAGTGGTGCACTTGAAAAAAAGAGTAGAGCTCCAAGATCTAAAATTTGGGCATCATTTACAAAAGCTTCAGATGTGAAAGGAATGACATCGGTCAAATGCAATTACTGTAGTGCATCTTTCTCTTGGCAGAAGAATGGAACAACTTCCCATCTTGCCAGGCATATGAATAGTTGTCTTAAAATGAAGTTGCATTTAAAGAAACAACAACTCCTTAACTTTCAGCCTAGTGATACAATTGTTACTGCTAACTTTCTAGCCCTTGCACTGGCTATAATAGACGGAAAATATGATCCCATGAAGATTAGGGAAGCCGTTTCTCAATTATAGAAGAAGAAGGGTTTAATTTCATGATGAAAGTTGCCATCCCCAAATTTAAAAGAATTGCCTGTGTTACTTTAAAGACTAATTGCATGAAGGAATATGAGCATGAAAAGAAGAAATTGTCATGTTAAGAAACGTTTTAAAGATTAGCTTAACAACAGACTTGTGGAAATCAAAAAGTCAAAAAAATTGGATATATGGTCATCACTGCTCATTTTGTCAACTCCAAATGGTGGTTGAATAAGTGAGTGTTAAATTTTGTTCATATTCCTCCTCCACATATAGGCGACGTTATTTCAGATGCTATTTACAAGTGTTTGAAGGAGTGGGGTATCAAGAACAAGGTTTATAGCATTTCAGTTGATAATGTTTCAGCAAATGATTCTGGCATCAACAATTTGAGGGAAATTTTTGAAGCGAATAGGAAGTTGCTGTGTAGAGGGAAATTGTTTCATGTACGATGTTGTGCGCATATTTTGAATCTTATTGTCCAAGATGGGTTATCGAAGATTAAATTTGCAATTCAAGATGTAAGAGAATCTGTTTTTTTCATCAATCATAGTAAAGCCCGATTGAAGATATTCTGTAAAATTGTTCAGCAGTTGCAGTTGCCAGCTCGAAAGCTCGTTCTTGATTGCAAGACTCATTGGAATTCAACATACGAGATGCTGGCTTGTGCTTATAAGTTCAAGGATGTGTTTCCAATGTTCGAAAAAAAGGAACCTCATTATAGTTCATGCCTAATGAAAGAAGATTGGGACAAGGTTGAGGTTATTTTAGAAATTCTGGAAGTGTTCTCCAATGTGACAAACATCATCTTTGGAAGTCACTATCCAACATCAAACCTATTTCTTTGTGAAGTCTATAAGGTGAAACAACTGCTGGATGCCCGGGCTGATGATGAGAATTCCTTTGTAAAGGGTATGGTTACCCAGATGAAGAAGAAGTTAGACAAATATTGGGGAGAGTACAACATGATAATTGATATTGCTGCCATTTTGGACCCTAGAGTGAAAATGAGGGCTGTGGACTACTATTTTCCTAAGATATACACCCGAACAAAGGCACAATCTAATATTGAAAAGATGAAGACTATTTTGCAAGAACTTTATAATGAGAATGCAGAAATGCATAAGGTGAATGATCAAGAAAGTGTAGCAATTAGATCTTTTAAGTCTTCTGTGACCTCTGTTTCTTCGGGTTCAGGTTTTAGGGAACTTAAAGGGTATGTGAAGCAAGTGGAGACAGTACAGTCCCAAAAAACTGATTTTGATATATATTTTACAGATGGGTGTCATATCTGTGTAGAAGGGTTAGATGATGCGTTTAACGTGTTGAAGTGGTGGAAAGGAAATCAAACCAAATATCGTGTTTTGTCGAAGATGGCATGTGATATTTTGGCAATCCCAGTGACCACAGTTGCTTCTAAGGCTACATTTAGTACGGGAAGTCAAGTGATTGATTTATATCATGCATCGCTTTCAATTGAAACCGTTCAAACATTACTTTGTAGAGAGGATTGGCTTAGAAACCTCTACAGTGTAAAGAAAAGGAACAAAGTATTTGAACTATTTTTAAGTTATATAAAGCTAACTGATCTATAGTTAACTTTTTTTGAAATGTTTTAAACTCCTACAATTTTTTCAGGGAGTAAAGCAACCGGTGATAATCAACCGATGATAATCAACCTACCAATCTAGGATATGGCATTATGTTTTCTAGGTATGTTTCTTGTGTGATTTATCTCAAGAGCTTTTTCTCTGATTAACCTACCGTCAACTCACTGTAAGGGAAAATGAGTGATTGGCTAGATTCAAACTTGCTTTAGGGCCATACAAATCAGCATCTTTTTACTCTTTCTTAATCATATATGTGCTTTTGGACTAATATGTTTGAATTTATTTAAATAAATGTGCACATATATTGTATTCATTGTAGTGCATATTCATTTATTGTGTTCAGTCCTGTATGGCCCGGGATATGCTTATTTTTCAGAAATCATAGAAATTACGTCCGTATTTACAAATTGTTCATATTTCTAGCTTCGGAAACAAATTAAGAAAGTTAGATTTGCTCAAAACCATTGCACAAATTTCAGCTTACATGACACCATAGGATTCAAGCTAGATTCTTCTTTCAATGGTTCAGCTATTGAAGGTATGGAATTGATAAAATCATAACTCTTGTATCTATATGCACTTCTCACGTCTTTTTCTTAGTTCTATTGGCTATGAAAATTTTCTAAGTATATTAGTATCCGCACAATTGCCGAAGTTTAATAATGCTACTCATGTCTATGTTTATTTTTGTAGCTTGGAGTGAAACTATTGCCACCAAGAGAAGCAAATTTCTTAGGAAATGGTTCTTAGTAAATTTTGTGAGTTCACTCTAAGGCTTCAAGAATGGTTAATGGTGGTGATGCATATTTCATGATCTTTTGCTCTTGTTGTTTGTCTGGATGTAAAGTACTGCACCTTTGACACAAACTTTTATAATTTGTTATTTCTGAATATTTCATGAGCTCAGTTATTTAAAGTTTGTATAACTTATTTTGAACTCGGATGAATGTCCTTGGTTATGTGATTGATGAGATGCACCTTGATCATATAGGTTTTATGTTATTTTTTCAAGTGCAATTAGGTAATTCGAATCAAGCTTGCTCATGAGCTCAAATATGCTTTTCAAGCTCAAACCGAGCTCCTCTGTTCGAGCTCATGAACCAAGTACATCAAGCCTCTCAAGCTAACGAATTGAGCTTGAGCCTATTACGAGTTGAGCTGGAACCTTGTTTATAAAGCTCGTCGAGCTCAAGCTCCTACTCCAATATGAAACGAGCTGAACTCGAGCCTGGCCTGTTCGAGCTCGATTCGGCTCGTTTACACCCTTAAAAGTATCACTTCAATTCTTGCACCTCATGGCTGATAAGGTAAATCATCAATCAAGTCATTGAAGTTTATTATTTGAGTCAACCAACCCAATAGAATTCATTTTGTTCAACAATATAACTAAGGGTAAATTAAATACCCATATGGTTTGGGCAAAAATACAATTTATTTCATTTTGTTCTAGAGACATTCATTTTTTTTCTAAAGACCTATCATTACTAAAAAACATGAAATTTCCAACTTGAAGAGTTGTTGGAAAAAGAGAAGACAAATTTTCAATGGTCTGGCAGTTGAAAATTTGTAAATTTTAAAGACTATATTTTTCAACTGTCTGGATGTTGGAAATTTCCAACCTGGTTAGGCGTTGGAAGTTTGGCCCTTGGAAACTTAAGAATTTCAACTTCTAACGTCAAGGTCGTTGGAACTTTCCAGCATGAGAATTTCTAATGGGCTCACATTGGAAATTAAAATTCTCAAGTTTTGAGTGGCCAAATTTCCAACGGCTCACTACTTTGAAATTTCCAATGGCCAGACTATTGAAAATTCATCTCCTCTTTTTCCAACGGCTCTTCACATTGAAAATTTCAAACTGTTCAGCCGTTGGGAATTTGACTGTTGGAAATACATGTTATTTACTTCTAATAGGTCTCTAGAACAAAATGAAGCAAATTGTATTTTTGCCTAAATCGTATGGGTATTTAATTTACCCTTAGTTATATTGTTGAACCAAGTGAATTCTATTGGGTTGGTTGACTCAAATTATAAACTTCCATGACTTGGTTGATGATTTACCTCCCGTCTTGGCCTAAACTCAAGAATCTTTGGTTATGTAAGCAACATATTTATGTCACATCACATCAAAATTTTAGAGGCTCAACTAGTCACCCCGAAAACACATTCTACTCTTTCTATCGGATAAGTTAAATATGCTTCATATTCCTTTTATTTGTATGTATTTATGTTTTAATATTACTCTTCATCGCCTAAAATAAATGTAAATTTGTCAAATATTGTGTCATCTTAATATTGGAGATATGTATGAATCAGATATTAGATATATACAAATACAATGTACAAAGAAAGTGAAAGATATGTACAAATAATTTGGCCATAAATTATTTATATTTTCATTCAATTTATCCATAGATTAATATTTTAGTAAATAAAATGAAAATTATGTTACAAAATTTGACTAATAATAAAACAGTAATGTAGTGATGTATATATATGTATATGTGATATGAGACAAATGTATATTGACTTTCACATTTATTTCCTTTCAATTTACTCAAATTTTTATTTTTTTAATTATTTTTTTGTTGCTTGTAATTATTTTCTCTGAACTTATAATTATTTATTCTCAATATATATCTAAGAAAATATTAGGGTATCATTTGAAGAAAGGTAAAAAACTAAGGGATAGAAAGAGCGTTTGACTGTAAACCTGGACTCTACCATTATTTAACTTCCCTGTTAATTCCTGAACTTGCCCCCAGCCTCCGCATAGTTGCATCCTCTTCTCATTCCCCAGTTGCCGGAACGTTCACCATCGTTGTCCGCCGCCTTCATCCTTTTCAGTTATGACAACGAACGCACCTCCTGCACAGTGGCACTGCCACCGCCTTGCGTGCCTCCTCCTTTAGAACCGTCATCTCCTTCCCCAAGCCCCTTGCCAATGATGTCACCTCCCCAAACTGGAAATAGAAACAAAAGCAAGTAACAAGATGACGGCGATTGTTGGGGGTGCGATCAACGGTGGTGGAGCAACAGCAGACACGGGTGAGCCTCCATGAGGTTGGGCTGTCAAATTGACAATGTTTGGCTAGAGAAGTAGGCACGATCACCAGCGACCAAACTGCGGAAAGGATATGGTGGTAATTTACAATTGAAAAAATTACAAAAACTTACCTGATGTTTGGTGAAATCTACAGTACCTACAGTTTGGTCCTATTATTTTAAATACCTACATTTACCCCTACAAAATTAACACCATCATTAACAGTTACCAAAGAAAAAAGGAAAATGCTTCTTTTACCCTCTGCCTGCCTTCTTTATTAAAAATCTTGCCCCCTAAACTTATGCACTAACGAGGAACACCATCTCCAATTTTGCCCCTTCCTATCCTTTCCCCATTTGTCTCCTCCTTCGCCTGTTCCTCCTCCGCCCGGGCCACCCAGAAACCGACTGTAAGCTCGAAAAGCAGAGAAACTAGAAAAAATAAGAGAAGAAATTAGAGAAAAAGCAGAAAATGGATTTAGTTCATGAAAAACCACATAAAAAAACAAAAAAAAAAAAGACAGAAACCACAGAACAAATCCCTCGAACAAATTGGGTAGGTCTCTGTAAACCCAACATCTGCCTCGGCCTGTGCTCGGCTTCGATTTCGGGGTTTCCTATGGGTGGCCTGAAGCTTGAATGACCGATCAGCCAACCCATCAATTTCAGCTCCACTCTTAACTCTCTCTCCCGCTGCTCTGCCGGGCGAGCGAGCAAGAACCAGACCCACGATAGGTCTCTCAGTCCAACCCGAAAAATGTCCCGAACCCTTGCATCCGACCCGACTTGAACTCGCCCTCGAAGGGCTGTGGTTGTTTGTACGCGGGGGTGGTCGGAGTCACGCGCCTTGTGGACCATTGCTGGCCGCTACGATGGGCCAACGGAGCCACCGCAAGAACTAGAAACTGCGGGTTGTTAGCTCACATTTGGACGTCCTTGGGGAATCAATTGTGGCTGTGCGATTTGTCCTTGGGGAATTAAGAGCGCTGTACGAGAGAGAAGGAGAGAAGAAGAGAGAGGAAAGAATGACAGAAGTAGAAGGAACAGGAAGAAAGAGAGGTGGGGCAAAGATTTTAAAGAAGGATAGTTAGAAGGCCAAAGTTAAGCATTTTTTAGTTTATTTCATAACGTTGAATCGCGGTGTTAACCTGATAGGAGGTCAAGTGTAGGTGGTATTTCAAACAGTAAAGATCAAGCTGTAGGTTTCAAAAAATATCCGCAAAATATATGTAATTTTTGGTTTAGAATCTTAAACAATGGTAGAATTAAAATTTTACCCCTAAGGCGTTCGTCAGGTAAGTCGCATTTAGAATGATGCCTTTCTACTTCTACCGATGATATAATATGGTATCCGACATTTTGTTTTTATTTTAAATCTATTAATTTCTGTATTTTTTTTATTATATATTAGTCTTTAATTAACATTTTTGAAGTGTTCCATATTAATGTCCATTGAATTAAAACCGTTAATTTACGTAGAAGCAGTTGCACAAGTACAGTTGCGACACAATGAACATGATTTATATGGAGGGAAAAGGCATGATTGAGTTTTTCTTTTTGGAAACCACCATAATACACATATATAGGTACAGAAAGTTTTATATTAGTAGAATTAATTATTTGAAGGAAACAGACCAGATTCACTCATCTGCAGCTTCATCATCAAGAGAGTAGCCATTATATATTCTTGATCTTGTTTTCGCTCCTTTAATTCTTAAAAATTTATCCACACTTAGGTCCCAACATCTACAAAGTTTATTGTACCTGAGGTATGGGCACCTGAATCTTTCATTATACTAGCATCTTTGATGAATCCAAATTGGAGAGATTTCATGTAATAAAACCCATTCTTTGTCATAATCTATATACATATATATAAAGTAGAAACCTACTCATTCCCCAAGACTAATTTCTTTAGCATTAATTTCATAATGCATTTGTAGCATTAATTTCGAAATTCATTTGTGATAATCAATACTTAGGTAATTATATAACCCTCATTCCAAAATTCACTCATTCCCCAAAACTACTTCTTTTATTATTAATGGCATAGTGCATTTGTATTATTTAATTACTTATGCCCTCATATAGTCTTAACTCCAAATTTTAGATTTTAAATTGTACTTCTTGGTGAGCTATTTGTGTCAAAGTAAGGAGCTCTTAAAATTCTATCTTTCATATATTTTAGTAAATGGATTTAAATTCCTAACCTCTTAGTATAATAAAACAACATTAGCTTTTGTTTCCTTTTTATTGACTCATTAATATTATTGCCCTTTAATCAATTATTTTAAATAGATTCCATCTCTTTGTAGCCATTTCGTAGTTTTAATTTTCATTAGAATGCTTTGATTACAATTTTATTTGATTTCAATTGTATTAATATTATCCATTTAACTTCCCTAAGAATACTTCTTTAGCATTAATTTTATAGTACATTTGTAGCATTAGTTTCAGAATTCATTTGTAATAATTAATACTTAAAATCCCTATATAGTCATCACTCCAAAATTTACCTATTTCCCAAGACTACTTCTTTTATTATTAATTAACCAATTTTTTTAAATAGACTCCATCTCTTTGTAGCCATTTAGTAGCTTTAATTTACATTTGAATGCTCTTATTACAATTTGATTTGCTTTCAATAGTATTAGTATTGTCCATCCAACTTCCCCAAGAATATTTCTTTTAGCATTAACTTCATAGTTCATTTGTAGCATTAATTTCATAATTCATTTGTAATAATTAATACTTAAACTCTCTATATAGCTCTCACTCTTATATATATGTTCTCACACTTGTTTTCAACACCCACTCAATATTATCATTCATTCCTTTCATTTCTTCTTCTCGTCTCTTGCCACATTTCTTCATTTCTTCACTACTTCATATTTTTAAATTTTTACCAATGTCAAAGATGAGGTAGTTATTTAAAAATATCGGTAAATTTTTTTTAATATTTTTATTTATTTGTCTTTGAATTCATACAATAGATAAATATGTTCTATTATGAATCTTTTTTTATTTGTATAGTCTACTAACGAAACATGTTACATTAATGAATTGTCTTCTGAGAAGACTAACTAAGCTATTCAAGTAAGGGTGAGTTGTTTATGGGTTATTTTTAATTTTTGAAAAGGTGACCAATTTATCAATACCAATTTTATACTTGTGGATGAGAAGGTATTCTTCTTTTTTCTTTATTTTATTGAATTTTATAATTTTTTCTTCTCTCTCTACTATAAATATATGTTCATTTTCTCTTATTGGCTACTATATCTTTTGTTTACACATGAAGGGTGTAGTAATTCATGGGTCTATTAAAAATTTCTTGCTATATAATTTTAAAAAGAAGCATTGTGAAAAAAGTATGTATATCTTCAAGAATTCCACAGTTTTTCTAAAGAAGAAGATTATCATATTATAGATATACACTCATTTATGATCCACCTTACTCATAATACACAAATCTATGATGTAAACCATGAGCCATGTGATTTTCCCATGTACAAATTTGAGTTTGTTGTTTTTGATCAACTTAGCACACGCATGGATCAAGAAAAATTTCATATATGTTTCTTTAAAAGTTTTTAAAAATATAATTGGATGTTACATGTACTATCTATATGTCATAATTACCATTTGTTTTTGCATGCTAGATGTTGTGGGAGTTGTTGTAGAGGTTCATTTCCCAATATTACTTCTTTTAGCATAAACTTCATTGTACAATGGTAACATTAATTTTAGTATTCATTTGCAATAATTAATACTTAGATCCTTATATAGCCCTCACTCCAAAATTCACTCATTTTACCATTAATTGCAAAGTTTGTTTGTATTATTTAACAACTTAGGCACTCATATAGTCACGGGTTTACCGTTTAAGGATTATGGTTTTAAGCCACCAT
>SMDT01000360.1:0-179727 GCA_005392925.1 Aquilaria sinensis | reverse complement strand
GAATGTGCATCTAAGGATGAGCTTGCTGTTATAGTTAGAAGCCTGTATGAGATAAAGGCTGCAAATAGAAATGATCATTGTTGCAAAATGTTTGTGGTTGTTGTAGTGATATTGATAGCCATTTTCTTGGTTGTAATTTACTTTCTTTTGAGGTTTAAGGTTGGCAAATGCCATATGCAATTGTTGAACTAAATGTATTTTGAGGGGCAACCCCTTTTTGTTGCAATGAAGTGGCCGAAAATGGCTTTTGGTTGACCAATACTAATTGTTCGGTTTTAGTTTGCAATTAATGTCATAATTTTCTGGTTGATAATTGTTCGGTTTTAGTTTGCAATTAATGTCATAAAGGGATATGTGCAGAATTAGTAAACATGAAGGAACTATGTTTGCTGCCCATAAATGGTAGTTTGTTTCCAATTTAATAAACCATATTCTGTGCTGGCTTTGAAACAAAATAGGAGCTGATGAAAGTTCCAAAATACAAGTTTGAAAATAATTACAGCTGCTATCCAAGAGAACTATTCCTATGTAGCTGATTTTGCAGAATCAGTAGCAGCTCCAACAAGAACCTGATTTGGCAGAATCAGCAGGCTTTGCCTATTTGGTATCCAAAACCTGTCAAAATTAACTGGAATGAAGCAGCTGCCAGCAACTCATAACCTTGTTTCTGAAGGCAAAGCAGGCTGAAAATCAAAATATATGAGGTAAAGTTCTTGTGTTGCCATGGAAGAAAAACGACTGAAAAATAGTAGTGTATTAAAAAAAAATCCCTACGAAACCTAATCTTTCATCATTCCCAGAAAGTTGCAGATAAAACAAAGCATTGTAAACAGGAAAATCCAAGCACAAGCACTCTACTAGACTCATTTAGCAGCTCCTGTAATATTTCCAGGCAGTGAATGGATGAAAGCAAACTACATATGCACCTACCTTTATTAAGTCCTGAAACGAACTACATATACGCTCAACCAAGCAAGACTTGTACACGAACTTAGTTAAGAAAGACTTACACACTAAGAATGATATATTTTTATTACGAATCCAAGCACAAGCACTCTACTAGGGAATGATCAGAGATTAGGTTTCGTAGGAATCAATTTTAATTCCAACTAATGTATCTAAAGTTAAATGGACTCTTACATCTAAAGTTTCACAGCCTGTGATTGAATTTATATGAACTCCTATTCCATGAGGCATCTTCCTTTGGTTGATACGTCCCTTGCCCTTGCCTATACCTCTGTTATCGGTTTTGGCACCCAATAAAATATCATGACTCAATGTGCAAAAATACAATCATCTCATGATTGGCCTTTTGGGCACAATACTAACAGAGAACACCTGTTTGTGTCCTCTAGGCTATAGGAAGAAAAGGTCAAGAATATCATAAATAAATGAGCATATCATGAAAAAATGACCATTTTGACCAGAATATCATAAACAAAAATTGACAAATAAGCATATCATAAACAAATGACCATTTTGCATGGCATATTAATATGCAACTTACTACTCCAATTCGAACATTGGAAGTAGCCGACTGTTGAGAATGGGCATAGTCCATTGGAATCCCAACTTCATTTTCTCTCATTTGATTATGCTCTTGTAAATAAAGCATATTTGTACATCAATTTTACAAATGCAGATATTAAATAAATATGCTCTAAATCAAAAAAATGTGGAGTAAACCTGAAAGTTACTTGCAGTAGCAGCATTACATCCTTTCTTATTATGTCCTACTTGCTTACAAGTGTTGCAAGTCATTTTCCTTCCTTCTTTCGTCAACTTGTTTCCTATCTTCTTTGACTCATTTTTTGACCTGATTCTCTTTTTTTTTTTTTTCTTTCGGGCATTTTTCTTATAGCTAGAGGCTCAATTGGACCAAAACCAGTTTCCTCCCACATCTCCTCACTTGACATTACGCTTACTGAATAGGCATATGCTTTCATGAACATGTCTGTCTTATACCAATCAGCAAGATAGTCTTCAGGATTATGACCACTGAACAATAATGCTCGACAAGCATGAGCACGTGGGATGCTCGATAGCTGCCAGCCTCTACATTCACAGCACTTCAAGTTTAGATGAACAGCAAATTGAGCCCGACCACAGATTACCTCAAACCCATCATTTCCACTACTTCTACACCGCCACCTAAAACTTTCATAAATGTTTTTGTGTAGCTTGTCCAAAATTCTTTTGCTATATCATTTGTGCCACTTTCTACAAAAAAATCTCATTTTTAGATGCCTATCCATGACATAAGTTCTAATCTCCACCAACATGGAAATTATAGGCTTACTCCTAGCACTAATAAGCATAAAGTTAAAGGCTTCACAACAATTTTTGTCAACCGAATCACATTTAAATGTGTTGCTGAAATAAGCTTTGCACCATGACTGAGGATCAATTCTAGTTATAGCTCCAATTACACCCTCTTTTAACTTCTCTAACTCCTCAAGATTACGCTTAAAAGCTGCTTCATTTGTTGCCTTAGCACATGCATAAAATGTAGTCCTCAATTCATCACCTTTGAACCTAGGATACCAGTTAGCATATATATGTCTAGCACAAAATCTGTGTTCTACCTGTGAAAAAATTTCTTGAACAGCATTTATAAGTCCCTACAAATAATAACATACAACAAACAAATTAATTTAATGCTTTATACAGGAAATAATAAATGAAACTAATATAAAAAATCTTGATATAAAGGTAGGTGCACACCTTTTGCTGATCAGACATAAATGTCCAATCTTTGGCATTACTAATCTCAAGATCACTTCTCAACTTCTGTAGAAACCACATCCATGAATCCCAGCACTCCACTTCAACAATAGCCCATGCCAAAGGGTACATCTGGTTACTTCCATCTTTCCCAACTGCTGTCAACAATTGACCTTTCACAACACCTTTTAGAAAGCAGCCATCAAGGCCAACAAAAGGCCTACACCCTTCAAGAAAACCTTTTTTCACTGCTGCTAAACACACGTACATTCGCTGAAAAACTGGAGTACATCCAACACTCTCATCCGTCACTTTAATTGCCACAGTGCTCCCTGGGTTAGCAAGTCTAAGAGCATTTGCATAGTCTCCCAATTTGGCATATTCTTCTTTCACATTTCTTTCTAACTTGTTCATAATCCTCACCTTAGTTCTCCTGCATTGGTTGACAGAGAACTCTAAACCAAAATCAGTACTGATGTGATGCTTTATGTAGCTGGGCTTAATCCCTGGATGACCTACAATCAGCTCTTTATATTCATCAGCCATCCAAACAGAAGTTGCCCGGCTGATGTTATGGTTTGCATAATAAGTGTGTTGTTCTGTAAATCCTTTCACTTGAAAATATTTTTTCTTCCATTCAACAGATGCAAATATCAACCATGGACAACCATTATCTTTGCATTTTGCTCTTATTCTTGTTTTATCATTCTTCACATAAGCAAAGTCTCATTGAGTTTGGATCGCAAACTTGACCAAAGCGCGCTTAAATTGACGGTGATTCTTGAAAACCATACCAAGCTCAATGTGACAAACATTTGCTTCCTCATCATACCTTAGCCACTTCTTCTTTTTTCTCACAACAACCTTCCCACCTTCACCATCACTTTCACTCACAGAATTTCCAGGATCAGAATCAGCAAGATATTCACTGTCATATTCATCATCACCTTCAGTTTTGCCACTACATGTCTTCTTGTTTATCCCTTGCCTCTGCCCCTGTCCTGTTTTGTATTGATTAATCCGTGCAATAGAAGAATGCTCTATAAAACCTTTCTCATAGTACTCTTTTAATCCATTTATTGCATCTAAAAATTCTTCATCTTCATCAGATTGTAAAGCAAGGTCAAGTTTACTTAATTCCACATCACGCTCTTCATCTAAATCAACACCCTCATCTTCATTTCCATTTTCACTTTCAGATTCAATACCACCAGCTGCTGTATTCTGTTCGCTACAACCAGTTTTATTTTGTTCCAAACCAGCAGCTTCGTTTTCTTTGAAACAATTAGTTGTATCTTGTTTTTCAATATGCTTTCCACTTCGTGTGTAGTTTTGCAACCACTTGCTAAAAATATTTATCAATATCAGCGTGTGACTAAGGCATAGCATTTCCCACTTCTAAATTCTCACTTAAATTTTCATGTCGAAACGCCACAATGGCCACTTCCTCATTTTTCCCGCAGGGCCCCTTATTATCATGCTCAATATATATAAAAATTTTGCCTTCTTTATCAGCACTACCCACCATTTCCATTGTTGATGTGTCATCATATAATACACCCAGCCCATCATCACTAGCTTCCCCATGTTTTCTACAATAAATTGTCTTCACATCACTACCACAATAACCTATTTTCTTCAACTCTTCTTTCACACACCAAAAAGAAATCATATCTTTATCGAACCTATAGTTCCATATATTATAATCGACATATTTACTCCTCTTCACCAATAAACCTTCCACCATGATGAATCAACAATGTAAATTCTGCCATTAAGATTTCCAAACTGCAACACAAAATTGGGCATAAGACTTATGAATTTTTTAAAGATGAAAATAAGTATCATAGTAGTATGTGTATATATATATAAACTATGCCAACACCCACGTTGCCCACCCCTGAAATATTACGGCCATTACCATTTACTACTTAAAGCAACATATATTTAAGGCAAACATTTATCTATACAACAACCCCTCTGCCAAACAACAATATAACTTTTCTGTTTGTCCCCTCTACTGAACAAACTAGCCACAAGCATACAAAAAAAAATACCTTTTCTATTACACTAGTCCAAATCTTGCCTTTCGCATGAAAAACAATAGATGCTGTCTCCACTTGTCCCCTTTCTGTTTTTCTGAATTCTGCCCTGTTCGAACCTTTTCGTTTCGTCTCTCTAGCCTATTTTCCTTATTGATCAATTCATCCTCTATTCAATCCAGCAAAAAAACACGCGGGAGACCATTTAACATTCCCGCCACACACAAGTACATGACCCAGGGTAGAAAGCAAATGAGGGAAAGTTCTTTAAAGTAATAAAAACCACAGCTAAATTTCCTTTTCGAGCCCACCGTATTACCCCCTTTTCATGCATATGAAGTTATTTTCTCCAATACAATAAAAATCGGTACAACAAATGCCAACAAAAAAGACAAAATTTGGAAAGGAGAAACATAGAGCAAGAGTAGGGTCCCAATCATGAAAAGCAAAACTGATGATGCCAGACCACACAAAGCTCCGGAACTGTTTACCAAACTAAAGAAGCTCGGGAGCTGTGTGGTTAGCATTTGATTTCTACCATCTTAAGAAGACTAAACAGAGCACCTAAGTTTAGTAAGTTATGGCTCATCTGCGCTGACATCGCTGGTTCCACCAGTGGCACCGATATCATTAGAAGGTTGGCTAACATTACCTGCATTTAATTCCTTCTCACTAAAAAGTTCCTTCTGCACCGGCACGTTTTTTTGCTGCTGGGATGACATAACGTTTGCAATAGCCTTGAATGCTGCTGACGTCTGATCATTATCGGGAACTCCATCCTTATCTATGCCTGATACAGTTGGTTCCTCCGGAGAGGTATCAGCTTCTTGCTGTGGAGGAGGAACAAAAAATGGAATTTTGCCCCTCTGCCAGTCTTGGAGAACCATCTTAGCCCCAGTCATTAGATCCGGCTCACCCCCCTGGTCACAAGGAAATCTGATCAATAAACTTGAGCAAATACAATACAAAATCATGAATCTTAAGTTTAGTCGTTTAGCAACTAAAGCTTGGTTGGTTGCAAGGTACACAATAAAGGAGATTTTCATGTAAGACAGTAACCAGAAACGCTGTGTTCTTGCTCACTATTTTATATTCAAATTTACTGCAATTTACGAGATTCAAGGTGCCAAACTCCCCCACCACCCCAAAAAAGAAAAATCAAACAGTTCATTAAATGCTGAAGTCTCCCAAGTCACTGCTAGGACTTAAGGGCATAAGCCACACACTCTAATTCACCCCACATAGACATGCCCTACTCTGGCATCTTATACTTGCATTAACTATTCACTACATACAACACATCAATAGAATTCCTCAAAATTGTACAAAAAGAAAACCATGAAGCAATCACATCTAAGACAATTTTATTAGTGTAACCCCCTACACCTGGAAAGCACAAAAAGTTTTTGCTTATGAACATCCTTCAACTGGGTCGAGTCGTAGAGTCAAATGATGCCGCATAGTCTACCAAGATAAATGTCATCACTTTCTTTTCTAATGTCGAAGAACTAAAAAGGCTAATTCCCATAGTTCACTCTCCCTATTGAACCCATAATCCAGCGTCTTCCAAATTTCAACTCACATGCTAAGCCTAATAGCTCTGTGACTTACTAGCTTTTTTATGAATATAATGGACGGATAAAAGATGAACAAATAAACATCGGAACATTTATCTTTCTGTGTGTGCAGGATCCCACACAAAAGATGAATTCATATGCACTTTGATGATCCATTTTGTACGTTAGTACCTGAAGCATGTGAATATTGATTAACAGTGATAATGAAAATTTAAAACTATAAGACTTACCTTCAAAAGCTTGCCAGTTGATCTGCAAAGCTGAACCAAAAAATCATTTTCATCATCCCTGAGCAACAGAAAAAGTAATGAAGCCTATTGAATACAACCTTTTTAGACCTTCAAGAAAGAAAACAAAGAGACTGGTGGAACAGTACATAATGAAATCTCCAGGATAGGATGAAGGGGTTTCTTTTCTGTTTGTTAAACACGTGGACAATAAAAATTAAATGTTAAAACAAAGACCTTCACCTGGTATAAGAAATCATGCATATGGGTCATTAGAATATCCAGCAAAACAATTTTGAAGCCCTAGCCAGTTAGGCGAGTCGAAGGCCCCAGAGGGAGAAAAGGTACTATTCAAAAGCATGGTTGTTGGACATGTCTAGTTATTCTGTTAAAGAAGGTCCAAGTGATGCTTGGTAAGCATACATCAAGATAGTACGACAAGATTTCCTAGAATAGAGTACAGCACGTTCTTAGTGAAACTACAGTGGTACTTGTTAAGAATCAATCCCTACATAAGATATGATTTCATTATTCTGCACAATCCAATAAAGAGTAGTGCACTATAACATTTTTACTGCAATTGCTCATCTGATGATTGAAAGGAAATGCAGCAAGGACAAGGAGAGGCAACCTTGTCTGAAGCAACATATTTTTGGAACCAGAAGCAGCATCACAAAACATAAAAGTAACTCACCATTGGCTAATCTTATATGCTCTTTCTAGGTGCTCTTTCTTAACACGTTTCAGCACTTCTCCAATGTGTTCAGCAGCATCCTGCAAGTTTGCAACTCGCACCTAGAAAGAGACAGCAAGAAACTAAGCAGTTTACTTGGACAAGAAAAAACAATATTCTTAACAGATCAAACCAGAAGTCCAGAATCTTATATATATTATGGGCATAAGAATGCATTGACGGTCTAACATGCTCAGATAAAGGACTACATTGAAGATTACAAAAAAGATAACCTATCAAAATGAGAAAACAAATTATTGCATGCACCAAAAGATTTTTTCACTTTGAACACTCTGTTGTGAAGTTTTCACATCAATATGTGCAAACAACACCCAATAGCATAAATGCTGACAACTTATGATATAAATACTATGATGGTGAGTAATCACACACTCATGCTAGAAGTGAAAACAAAAATAGAGGACAACAGCAGCAGCCACATTCGTCTCTACAACTTCATAAACGACTTACTCTTCCAATACACAATTCATGGAAATTCACCTCAACCATCAATTAAAGAAAAAAAAAAAGACAATATCACGCCAAAGGAAGCCATAAGCCATGGAAAAAATCAACAAATGCATACACATGAAAAAGAAATCAATCGCAGGGGAAAAACCAAAACTAAAGAAAAAGGAAGTGACATACCACACCCTTCAGTACTATATCAGTCTCAGAGTCACTGTTCTGATAAACAACGCCAGGGCAATCAATCAAAAAGATCCTCTTTGTAAGTGTTATATATTGCCAAACCTTTGTCTCACCAGGAATTGGAGCAACCTTGCAAACCTGTTGGAACAGAAGCAAGCAAATTAAAATAGTTCTTAAATGGTCACAACTACAAATCATTGTATTTTTTTTTTTTTTTTGCAACATTAACAAACACATTGAATGGTGGTGAAACATTAAATGAATCACACACTACTTAAGATAGCAAAACAACAATAGGAGAAACCTATAAAACAAAACAGCTGCAGGAAAAAGAAGCTATTAATGACAATATTACACTTTTTGTCCGAAGGGTGTTGATAACTGAAGATTTCCCAACATTTGGATATCCAATGAATCCAACTGATATCGCTTGCTTGTCACTTTTCAAGCGGGAAAATTGCCTCAACACGGATAGGAGAGAACCCTATGATTGCAAAAAACCAAAAAGAAGATAGAAAATCAATGTCAAAACTTAAGCTGCAAGCGGATCATTAATGATCAGTAGAAGAAGTATTGTTAACTCTGCTGATTGAAACACCGGCCAAACATGCCAAGTGTAAACGAAGTAAAAAAAGATTTGGATACGTGTGTCATCTAGGGGATGGAGTATTCATGCATCAAATAATGCCTTGCCAATAGCATTTGAATGGCAATCAGATGATCGTTATAACATCATTACCTTGCCGAAAGATTTATTGATGCTTGCATGGAATGCTAAACTCGGATATTCCTTGCATAATATTCTGAGCCATCCTTTTGTAGACCAGGCAGGAACAAGATCACACTGGAAAAAAAAAACTTTGCAGGGTCAATGACTGGGGAAATGTTCTAACATGAATTAACTTACGTGAAAATGGTTGCTACAAAATGCAACCAACCTTATTCAACAGAAGAATCATGTGCTTATGACTGCAATGCTCTTTCAGATATTTCTCCAAATGATGACACCTTGTACCTTGAGGATCCCTAGCATCCAAAACCTGCATGCCAAAAGAAATATGAAAGGACATGTATGTACAAGTCAGCAAACCAGATCAGATAAAAACAGTAGGGGGCATAGCAACGAAGAAGCAAGGTGCCAATCATTGCACTATGTGAGAATGTGCATCCAGAAAATCCTATGAAAGTCAAGTCATTTGATTTCTCAACAGGGAAAATGTTTCAAATTTGTGGGAAAAACTCAAGGGGCTAGAATAAACATCAAAACAGCCAAAAGCAAAAAAATGTGAAGCTAGCCTTGCCTCACTCATTTCTGGGACAAAATAAAGCCCAATTCCAAGTGGGCTAACAAACATAACCCGTCAACACCTTCTGGATGTTAAGAACAGGAAAGAGGCAAGGTAAAGGAAACAATACTTCGGGACTTCTCTAGTAAGGGATATAAGAACCACTAACCTGAACGACAACATCTGATGAGTCAATTACTTTGTACAGTTCACCCCAAATCCGCTTGCTTTGACCTTTTTCAAACATAGTATGGCGAACCAGGTCCCTAAATCCATCCTCCTCATTACCTTCTACAGAAGTAGATGAGCCATATTTTTGCTCAAAGGCATCTGCAAATAGAGAACAAAAAAGATAACAACTTTTTAGCTCAACAGCAAAGAACCGGGAACAGCATTTAGCTGCTAGATTTTGTGAAGTTTTTGTGCAGTTTGGGGAACAGCAATACAAGGAGGAAGATAATTTGTTACCTTGGGAACAACCAGCCTTCTCCACCAAAGACTCATAATCTGCAGCCAACAAATTTGGACGTTTTCTCTTATTCTTAGGCCCAAAAGCATCTTCAAAAGGCACAGTCTCAAGGAGAGGAACTCTTTTTTGCTTCAAAGACATACAACAAAGAAATTATGCCATGGAAAATAAAGCAAAAACTTTTTATCAGGAAATTTGAAACTCTTGGGAACATATCTAAATCCTTACTAATTTCATTGTTTAAAGAACAAAGAAGGTGGTAAAAGACAATACTAATCGAGTATCAGCTACTGTGAACTAAGGAAAGTTCAGAGAAAGGATTATGAGGTCTAATGCGCTAAAGACGCAACACAAAACCGGATTCACTATCATGGCAAACAATCAAAATGACCCAGAAAAGTTCCTACCTTTTGTTTCTCATGTAAGAGAGCCAATGGCAAGTTCTTCCCCCTTACAATGACATTATAGCTGCTAGACATGCGGTTTTGGAGCTCTTCACGAAAAATCTCCAATTTCTTCTGATCTACAACATGCTGATTTCCTGGAATAAGAAAAAGAACAATCCAGGTAAACAACGATTAAAGGAGTAACACAATGAAACAATAAAATCTGTTGCTTTACACATACCGAACCAGCGGCGATCAGGCTGGATGCGAGTGTTGGGCAGCTCTTGGGATTGGAACTCATGGCGGATAACCCTGCCCTTGCGGTTGCGCTTCGGCCTCGAGTTGTACATCTGAAGGCGGCGCACGGTGGCGGCGCTTCTATTCCCTTTGTTCCCGGCATCCGTCCGGTTCGCGTCCAGCGAGTGCTTCGGCTTGCCGGAGACGTTCACTTTCTTCTCATTGTTCTTCATCTTCGCCATGTTCGTCTCGCCGCTTTCACTTGGCCGCGATTTTTTGTGCGGTTCGGGGGTTTTTGGAACTCAGACAGAGCGCGCCTAGGGTTCTTTGTGGTGGGAAAACTGACAGAAAAAGTACCTACAGTTTTACTAATTGGCTTATAATTCCCTGAAGTGTTTTTTGTCACATATGGACCCCCTTCCTCTCTCTCTCTTCTCTCCATGCTAGGGGCTAGAGGTGTGCACTATTCGACCAAATCTTAGAAACCCGGAAAACACCCAGTTCGGTAGAAGTTAACTCGATACAAAGCTTGCAACTAAAACGCTAAACTCAACCATTTTGAACCTAATACCCAAATGGTAATTTCAATTCAACATTGCCAAACAGCCCCATTAGTAACTTAACAGATACTCCATCGGCAAAAGAAATCAAGACCAGATAGATCAAGACAACCATACATTCAGATAACAATGCACAATTCTCAATCCTCAGCCTCAAAATTAGGTTTTTGTTCCTAGAAATTCGATTCAAACTACAATGTCCGACAAAATTGATTTAAGCTAAAATGAAGAAAACCTAGAAGACCGTGATTGAAACCCATCTAGAGTATTCATCAATCATGAAGTCGAACGATGAATCGGGCATGAAATAAAGATGAAGAGGAAAAAAAAACAGAAAAGAAGGAGAAAGATCCGAAGAACGGCAAATTCAAGATATTACCTGGCAACAACCCAAAGGAGCAAAGAAGAAAGCTGCTATGGAAAAAACCCTAACAAAACCACTAGTGTTTCCCTTTGGCTCAATTGTTCCAACTCAACTTCTGGCTAATTATGCCATTGATGTTATTTAAGTATGTGCAATTATGCCACTATCATGTCTAATCAACAGTTTAATTCATCAAAACCATGATCAATTTCCAAACCTCACTTTGACCAGGCTTTGACCACATGGATAATGTAATCGTGCTAACTGGATTAAAGTGAACCAAACTAACTCTAAGTTAGTCTAATTATGCCATGAATGTTATTAAATTGGTCCACTTTGGCCATTTCCATTAATATGTTGTACAACTCACTTCTTCCACTGTTTGTATTGTACATATTGTCTTAAACTGCATTATTAAATTATCACATTGTTTAGCATCAAGCCATAAAGCCAAGTCACTATTGATTATAAAAAACATTGATTGATGGAGAATAAAGGCGAAGAAGAGTTATTGTCAACTACCACAAGCTCATGACTCATTAACGAACCCATCTTAATATTCTCGACTTGATTCCCAACAGTTTTTAAATAAAATTTCAGTCACGGAAGAAGTGAATTATGCAATTTATCAGCAAAAGTGCAATTTATCAACAAAAGTGGTATAGTTTGACCAATTTAGTCACATTGGCACAATCGCCTAAAATCAAAGTTTAGTGGCATAATTGAGCTAGAGGTAAAGAATAGTGGTTTTGTTGGTATTTCTTTGTAAAAAATGAGGGTGGAAAGAAAAAGGCGGGATTTTTACTGACCTGGCAGTCTGGCATCAAGGATGGAATGTGTGTTGTGTAGTAGCGTGCACACATACCTGCAATCACAATTCTACCCTCCACTTTATCTTTTTTATTTCTTTTTTTTTCAGAAACCATGTTAAATTTAGTAATAAAAAACTTAATTTTGTTGAGTGCTGAGCTAAGTTGCACAAATTATCTTGAAAATAGGAGTGGAAAGTGAGAGCAATAGTGGGAAAGTGAGCAAGAGTGGGAAAGTGTTACTTTTTAAAATTTAAGTAAATAAAATGATTGTAAAAGTAAGAGCAAGAACGATAGTTAAAAGCGAAAGCTAGAGCACAAGAGCAGGAATGGTGACCCAAAATAGAAGAACTATGCAACTTAGGTGGTGAGTGTGGCTAGAGTTACTGAATTGGTTGAGGCTGGAGTTATTTAATTGGTTGGTTGTGAAAATTGGCTGGAGCTCTTGAATCAATTGTTCTAGGGGGCAAGGCTGGAATGTTTGTTTTTTATGGCATTTTTTATGGATTAAATTATATATTGTTTAATTTTTATTTTTATTTTCCATCATTTTTTTCTGTCTGAATTAATGTCACCTAAACTTTATCCGAATAAATATTTTTTTAGGAAGTAATTATTTTTTATAAATTTCTTTTCATTCCCAACAGAATAAAAGATAAATGAATATAAAAACTTAATTTTAAAAAATATATTAATAATACTTTTGAGTTTTTTCAAGTGTAGCTTTAATTGACGTAATAATTGGGTAAATAATGATTGAGGATGAAAACCACTAATATTTTTAAAGTGGTAAAATCTCCTACTCTTCGTGAAATTAGTAGAATATTACGTCAAGAATGGGATATTCTGTTTTATTAATGACTCAATAATACCCAAAACATTTCTCCTCCTTGTATATATTACATAAGATACAAAAAATTATACATATTGTAACTAAGTCATTTGTTAGTGGAGAAGCTTAAAACAAAAGCCCTCTTCTAACTCATGGAAAATGGGCCCATTCTTAGTTTTCTTAGGGCCAGACCGCTAGTGGGGATCATACCTATGTCCAACCAGCTTTCTCTCAACAACTTTTTAGCTATTCCATCAAAATTAGAAAGTTGTCTGAAATAGACAAAGCTTTTTATAAGTATCAAAGTGTGTCCAAATGTATGACTACAATCTATATACGCAAGTTTTTTCCTTTTTGAATTTTCATATATACGTATATGAAATTGGTACAAGAAGACATGGATACACTTCTTGATAATGGAATTCGAAAACAATCAATGAGGGGCGACATAATAAGATCTATAAGTCAGTTTTTTGATCTAATTAAAGGCAAAGATTTGGCAAACCTCTACTTGATAAACAAGTCAATTGTTCAAGGTGTTCTGTAATTGTTGTTGGCCCCTCATTTTCATTACATCACTACAGGTTGCCTTGTGAAATGACTATATATATATATATAGCTATATAGTTTTCATTGCATAAAACACCCAACGACACTTATATAAAAGGAATAGGGGTCTATAAAAGGAAGCGGTAAGACTATGTTTTTTATATATTTTTGTCTGGAAATAATTTTATTTAACAGTCAATATTATACATGTATAATAATCTATTGAAAATATAATTTTTATGATGTTATTATTTTTTATAAAATTTCCTTTTTCTTAGACATTAGACAAATATTCATAGAAATTTAATAGTATTATAGAAAAATTTTCAATGAATTATTAGACCTACATATTATTAGCTTTCAAATTAAATTAGTTTTGGACAAAAAAAATAAAAAAAGTAAGATATTTTGAATATATTGACTTAAGTTAATAAAACTTCTTAATTTGTGGATAACAATGTCTATCCAACAAGTTTATGAAGACTATTTATTTTACATTTGACCTGCAATAGTAAATGGTCTATACATTTGACTGGTTTCACAACCTCCAAATTGTCTCCATTTAAATATATTAAACTTATGATTTTTTTAGAGTTATATAATTATTTTATAGCCAATTCCTTTCATATTATTAATGATGTATTATTGTGTATTACTTTTATTTTATTTTTTTTCAGAATCAATGTCAGATGAATAATGTAGGCATAACAATAACTTATAAAATATTTAGAAAACAACTAAGTTTTTATTAATTTTTAATCCAACCTAAATAAATAAAAATTAATAAATAGTCAAATTTTACAAAAATGCTTTTAGAAATATTATTCGGACTTTTCAAGGTGTAGTGTTTCAATAATGATACAATTCAGATAAACAATCATAATATAAAAATAAGGATTTCTCACACAAATCAACCATATGCATTTATGTATAATTTTAGTGAGATAGAGAAAATTATTACCATTTTACATATATACTTCTTAAAATTATTATTATATTTTATAATTAAAAATATGATAGGGTCATAACAGATATAATGTAATTTTTTTATCTTTATTTTTACATATATATATATATAATACATATAATTTACAAAAATGTTAACAGGGTTGGCACCCACCAGCCCCCTATTGCTTCCGCCACTACACTAGAGGACAATGGACAACAAATGTCACAAATCTACTATGAGCTCATAACGGTCTGAGGCCTAATATATGCGCATATACTCGAGTCCCTTGGGACCCTTCCTCATCCTAGTCCTCTCATGGGACATTGTCCTGAGCCTAGCGAGTTCTGGCCCCAAACCCGCTCTAGCAAGCCTTGACTTGCCAACAATGCCAGGTCATCACCTAAGCACATAACAACCTCCCCTTGAATACTATGTGCAGGAGTAATCCAGGTGTACTTGGTAGAGCCAAGTTTGGTGCACTAAGGTACCACACTTGTGCCTCAAGTTTAGGACCAGGCTAGGCCACTAGGTGTTACTAACCTTTCACCCTTCCTATGGTGAACTTTGACTAGTACATGGCCAATCCAGTTTGGGTGCACTAGGTTTCCACTCTAGCTCCTCAGGTTCAAGGCCTAGCTAGGTAACTAGGTGTACTAAACCTTCACCCCTAGGTGTACTAGGCTCCCACTTTAGTCCCTCAGGTCTAAGACCTGACTAGGTGACCAAGTGTTACTAAGCCTCCACCTTCCTTGGTGAACCTTGCATGATACTAGGCTTGGCACTTGCTACACTTCAATGAGTTGGCCACTACTAGGAATCATGCTTGCTCTAACTGCTCCTTGTGTTTCCTAGCACATATTAAGGTCCCAAATGCACTAAGGTAGCTTAACTACCTTGCACCTCAAAGACCCCTCAATGTGCCCAAGTAACTTAGCTTGAGTTCTAAGTCACCTACCTACTTAGAGCTCTTAGTGTTCCTCTTGATTCCTTAGGGTAACTTGCACTTACTTGGGTGTTAAGCAACCTCCCAAGCCATGCCAAGCTCCCACATTATCCAATCTAGGCTCCCCATGGGCCCTTGAGCTCACATTGTGCCCAAATGCACCTATGTGCCTCTATTAGCCTCATAGTGCCTTCTTTGGCCCTTAGATATTTTCATTAACTTCCTATAGCTCTTGTAGCTCTTAAGCTACTCTATGGTTAGTGACATACCACCTCAAGTCATCTTTCCAAACTATAGCAAGTTGTGCCATAAGTTACCCACATTAATCATGCCTTAGTGCACATGCACTTCTCTTAGTTGACTAGGAAACGGTTCTAATTCACCAAAACTAGTTCACCATGCTCCATGCTTAAAATACTTGGTTATTCATTATTAATGCATTTAAACTACCTTAGGGATGACTACAAGCCTCAACTAGGGCACCAAAATACCCTTATAGACACACATGGTTCAATTGTGCTCACACCATCTTCTCCTTGCTTCATTTGATCCATTTGTCTCTTTTTCTTCATTCCATTTCCATTATAAATCTTGAATCAATCTTAGGAACATGTCTAGGATGTTTAGAAACCAATTAGGAACCAAAAACACCTTATTTGGTTGAGTTCCAAAGCAACTATGGCGCTGCAGCGCGAGCCTGGCACTGCGGCACCAGAGTTGATTTGATGCTGTCTAAAAATGAGTATCCTGGTGGGCACTGGCACCTAGGCCTTAGGGGCACGACCTGGGCATGATTTATTTGGTGCCTAGGTGCCCAGAATGGCACCTCAGTGCCAGAAACTTCCAGCTTCATCTTCCTTGTGAAATCTATGCACAATTGACTCAAACTTTGTTCTAATCATATCTAGGCTTGCAATTACTCATCCCCAAGGCCAAATATGATAGAAATGCATTTCCATTTTTAGAAAGTTTTTAACTTTTAATTTATCTTAGTACCCTCATTTAAGCTCTCACTGCACAAAATCCAATAAAGAATTTTTTTAATCTTCATTTAAACTCTTATTGCATAAAATTCAAAAAAAATCTTTTTTTAATCATTATTTAAACTATCACTACACAAAATCCAAAAAGATTTTTTTTTAATTTTAGTTTCACGGGAAAAATTAGGAAAAATAACATAAATTACATACAACTTAATTTCTGTGCCTAGATAAACGTTTCAATTATTATGGGACGGAGGGAGTATATTACACTAATATTCTAAATATGAACAATTGGCTACTGTGGATGAACAGTAACTTGGTTTTGGGCCTAATTTAGCTTACTCCCCTATACCAGACCCATAATGGACAAACGCCACTTCTGGTCCCTTAATATTTGTTTTTGCCCCCTATGGTCTATGTCCTTTTCCCTCTCACGATCATGCCTTAATTTTGGAGTTGAGGCAAAATTATGACAATGGCAGGACTAGCCAAACTACAGGACCTAAAAGCATATTGTCCAATTATATTAGAAAAAAGGTTTTCCATCTTTCCACAATGTTACATTTTTATCTGCAAACTTTGAAAATTTTTAAAATATGAAACCATCATATTATTTTGTGACAAAGTACGAGCAACCTTGCTTCCACTAATCTATACAATTATTACGAGTATGAACTGTTGGCATAGCACCATGAATCTCACTTAACACTAATTGTTGAGTTAAGTAACACCTTTTTTGGGCTTTCAGCATGAGGGAAGTATAAGGCTGACCAGGAAAACTGTTGGCTAAGAGAAAAATTACATTGAAAAGGCAAGGTTGGCACTGTTCATGAACAATGTTACTATATTTTTTTTTTATTTTTTTGGCATAATCGCTATTTTTCAGTTCCTGAGCTATAGATTTTTCTCATTTCAATCCCTAAATTCTATTTATTTGTCATTTTTGTTCTTTTTTTTTTTAATTTTTACCCCTTTATTAAAGTCAATGTTAAATTTAATAAACATAGTCTTTCTGGTTGCTCTATTAATCCCAAACTTGACTTTGACTTATGTGTCAATACTTAAATATTACAGTTTCTAGGAATGTTATTTCTATCTTTTAAAGGAAGACTTTGGTTGCTATCTTCTAAGACAATTATTTCTATCATAGTTTTTCCATTTCATGGGAAGTATATTTTTTTATCAATGGTTAAATCCACTTTTAATTGCTAGAACTCTAATATTTCATTTATTTGTCCTTAAACTTTATTATTGAATGATTATTTTGCTATATTTACATTAAATACTACCATAGAATGGAGCACTGCAATTAGGGATGTCAACGGATATTCGGCCCAGCGGATATTCGACTAAATCCTATCCGACGGATAGGATTTTTTTTACAATTAAATGGATTTGGAGCGGATTTGGGTTTTTTTTTTTTTGTACCCACCAGATGTGGATAGGATATGGGTTTAGGTCCATCTGCCCCATATCTTACCTGTACACACACACACACACACACACACACACACACATAGAGTAATTACAAGAAAAATTAATTCGATTAAATGAGTACAATTGTAGCTGGACTTTGCAGGTTGAAATGGCCGATTCATTCACACACACACACATATATATACATATAAGGGTAATATAGTTTGAACATATATACAGAATCATTCACATATATACATATATTTTCTGTAAACTCGTTCTTGTTTCCTTCATATTTAAACATTCTGAGGAGTTGCATTAGTGCGTCAAAGATTTCTGTGAGTATCATCTTGATTTGTCAATTCAAGGATGGTGCAAGTTGCAACCATATGTTTAACTTACCGGATTGTATCGTATGAGTACTAGACATTGTAGTTGGATTTAGTTATATCAGCGTGTTTAAGTTATCTAGCTGTTGCACTTCATTATGTGTCTCTTATTGTTGATATTGTTTTGCTAGATGATCAATGTTAATATTTTTCAATTATGGTATTCTGTTATAAAATTATTGTTTTTTTTATTATGATAGATAGCATGCAGCGGGTTGGTGGATTTTATCCAAATCCTACCCGCCTTAAAATGGGTAGGATATGAATGTTAAAATTGTAAAACCGATGGATGGTGGATAGGATATGGATTGAATATCCAACATGATGGATAGGATATAAGTTTAGTACCATCCTACCCAAATCCTATCCATTGACATCCCTAACTGCAATGCTTGAGTGAAAGGAAAACTCGTATATACTAAAACACAGTCATATTTTATTGTATTTTATTGTAGATATACATATATATATATATATATATATATATATATATATAATTTTTCTTATATAATGGCATAAACTCTCTTTTTGCCTATGTAGATTTTCTTTCTTTTGTTTTAGTCCCTAAATTTTATATGTTTGTCATTTTGGTCCTTTTTCTCCTTTCTTTTTTTTTTTCGTCCAAATTTAATGGTAAACCCCTTACTAACTCTAAGGGTGGAGTTAGGATTCTGTAAAACAAGAATTGTCCACATCAGTGCATAACAAATCTATCCAATGTTAACTAAGTAGCATATTTTTCTTCTCTTTTTGTAAGTCCTAGCTTCAATGAATAAAACTCTCAATTCCCTCCCAAGCAATGAAACTCCTCTAAAATGCTAGTCATCCAAGTGGTGACTTCCTATTTTAACAAACAAGTAGATATTATTTATGCTAATCTTGAATCACTAAATGTGCAAGTATTATCTTTATAAGATGACATTTATTTGGGATTAAGAGATGTAGTGAAAATAAAATTTTTAATAAATTTATTTTTTTGGTGAAATTTTTAAAAAGTTCATGCTTTGAAAAAATCATTGAGAGGGAAGAAAGAGTATATCTATAACGAGCATATCTATAACGAGCTTTAACAGTACAAGGGGCCAAAGAAAAGTATTTTTCTTGAATTTCTATTTAAAATTGTTCTAATTTTTATTTCTTTTTTTTGTATCAATAATAAAATACCAATTTTAGTTCATAAAATTTCGCTCTTTACCTTATTAATTTTGAAACTTTATTGTATAAAGATTATAACTAATTTTATGTCAACTCTAAATCTCAATTTTTTTTCATGGAAAAGTTTATTTTATCAGTAGTTAAACTTACTTTTAATTACTAGGACTCTAAATTTTTCTCTCTTCAACTCTAAACTTTATTATTTAATAAGTATTGTACTATATTTATATTAAATGCTAATATGTATTGAACCAACGTGACTTCATAATTTCGCACTGTACTTTTTGGTCGTCAAACTTTTTTTTTTCAGACAATTGACCCTCTATTTAAGTTTCTAAAATATTATTATATGTCTTCTTAAGTCATAAACTTTGGTTATTTACAATAAAATGTCCGAACAATAAATTGCTACCGCAATGTGGCCAATTCACCTAGTATTCACCTATTTCTAAGTTTAGTGGGTTGAATTGAATGACAGAATTAACGAAGTTTATGGGCTAATTATGGATTTACACCACTTTCCATTCTCCAGATCCGAAAGAAGGGACCTCAAATCTGATTACAAAAGAACATAACGTTTGGTATCAGCAACTGTGAACTAACAACGTTCAGTTAAGTCCTGTCCAGTGTCCAAGCAAAAGAGCTACAATGGATCGTGTTCTTAAAGCTGCAAGGGCCTCTGGCTCTCTCAATCTATCCAATCGTTCTCTCAGGCAAGTTCCACGAAACCATTCTCTTCCATTTCATCTATATTATGTACATTTCCCGGTGCTTCCCTTGGATGCTAGCAACGCGTATCCGGATCGCCATTATCGCTTTATTTGTTGTCTCTTTTTGCGAGAACCCGTTTGGCATACGATTTGTTTGAATCCCAGAAACTATGATTCTAGATTGATTGGTTGAATTTCCTGCCTTTTGTTTATTTTGATTCGTTCAGCTTGAAAAGTTAAGATCTTTGATGTTCTGCCTCTGCATCCTGGTATTTTTATCGTTTAAATTCATCATGACATTAGTGATGGTAGAGATTCGATTTCTGAAATTCTATGTTGAGTTGCAATCTCAGCACTCAACACCCGTTGTCCAAAACTAGGAAGATGAAAAAATTTATTTGAAAATTTTTGATGGGCATAACGTTCAAAATCTCAGCAATCTACTCCCGTTGTCCAAAACTGATTTAGATCTGTTGAACTCTCTGGACGCATCTATATGTTTGTTTTTATCCATCGGTAACTAGCTGTTCACCTTGCATGCTCAGAGAAGTGCCTGAAGAGGTATATCGTGGCTTGGAGGCAGTTGGTGAGGGTGAAAAGTGGTGGGAGGTAGTGTACTGTGTATTCTTTTTCACTTGGTTTGTGATCTGAAATTTATTCTAGATTGGGTTATGTTGATGGTTTCTCTGCTTATCTGTAGATGGTCGACCTACAAAAGCTAATATTAGCACATAATGATATTGAAGTCCTGAAAGAAGAATTGAGAAATTTATCATCTCTGGTTATCCTGAATATCAGCCACAACAAGCTTACTCAGCTTCCAGCTGCAATTGGACAGTGTGTTGTTTGAAATTTTCATGATCAATATCTTCTATTTCAGTTTATTGTTTTTATCCTCCTTTTTGTTCAATATCTTATTGTATACGCATTCTTGCTGATCTACAGGCTTCCTATGCTAAAGTCATTGGATGTGTCTTTCAACTCAGTGGCTAGAATACCTGACGGAATTGGATCTGCAACTTCTCTTGTAAAGTAGGCACCTCTCTATTTCTTATTCTAAAAACAAATGAAATCAAGGTCCTCTTACTGATCGCACCCACAATGTTTTGTCATCAATTTTTCTGCTATATTGGAAGGGTTTCTGCCCATCTTTTTTTTTTTTTTTTTAATTTTTTGTGTTATTCTGTTTCTCAAATGTAGATGAGCCTACTCAAGAAAAAAATATTATGCCTCTTTCTCTGTCATTTATATAAAGGAAATTTATTTTTGTGCGAGTTCATTTTTGTACAATTGTATCAACTTGCTTAGCTCACTACCATTATTCTGTGTGTCATATATGACAAATAGTTCATTCCTCCCCGTCTTTTTCATCAATTTCCTACTCTTCCTGTAATGACCTTCATTCGCATTTGATTTTGCAACAACAGAGATATTGCATTTTCTTAGCTGCTTTTTTCAATGGAAGACATGGTGTAGACATCTGGAGATTTACTACTAACTTCTTTTTTCTTGAAAGAAAGATCCATGACTTCTGAGTAAATCAAGGGCCATCAGCTTTAGCAGCCTGCTTAAAGTGGCATATGGACTAGCGGGCTCTTATTTATTAACCTTTTACTTTCTCCTTCAAACATTTCAAGTAAGAAGTAACAGAGAAGACTGAATGCCATGAATTATTTTCCTTGTATCATCGAAACTTATTTCCTTGTTATTCCACAATCTGGCCTGTTGGCTCAACCAGATAATTTGTAATGAGTGGAGACTAGAAAGCCCTCACCACAATATAAAGCACCGACAAACTCCTTGGCTTAGTACTGTGGGATGACACTACTCTAACAGATAGGATGAACAAATCATATGAGTAGCATGTTTATGTTTTGAAAATTTTTTCATGCAGGGTTTGTATGGGTCTACTCTTAAATTATTAACAATTACATTTTTCTCTTCAGGCTTGATTGTTCAAATAACCAGCTTGTGGAACTTCCAAGCTTCCTTGGCAATTGTGTGGATTTGTCAGAATTGAAGGTATTGACACAGATCCGATAATTTTGAGTTATGAAATACAGTTTTAATTTTAAGACTTCCAGTGCTTTCATTTTCATTCTCATTTTTCTATTATTACATCATTGCTTTGAGTTGGTGTCTGAAACTTCTTGATGATAAACATAAAGGTTATAACAGGACACATAATCTATTTCTTCCAGTCACTGAAAATATAATCTCTCGGATAATCTGAAGCCAAGGTTCTAGCAGCTGGTTCTAGCCACTTACCAGTTGCTAATACTATAAAATTCTTGAGGTCATTAAAAGTCATTCACCAGATTGTTGATAGTGGAAAGCCCTCAACAATATAGAACTATAGAGTACACCTTAAACCATTCAGGATTCTGTTAGCACTTATTAAAGTCAACATAGTCATGTTTAAGTGTGCAGCTTTCAACTGAAATTTAAATGCTGTAAGGCTAGTCTGAAGGGTGGTTTTCACGTTATATCTTGATATGATCATTCTTATTGTTTTTAGTGGCATAAATGTCTTGCTCAAACCAATTGCTAGTGCTGCTTTTCTACAGGCATCAAACAACTTGATCCAGATGTTGCCAGATGATCTTGCACGTTGTACAAAATTGATGAAGCTAGATGTGGAGGTATATCTATTTTTATGAAACCCATACAACTTCTCTCAGCTGCTTCAATCTCTTCTATTATAGCTTAGAATGTCTTGAGACTTGATTTATTAAGCCTATTCCTGTGAAGCTACTGTTTTAGCTCTATGTTTTCTGTTTGTCCCAGGGAAACAGGCTGAAAGTTTTGCCTGAGAATCTGATTGGATCGTGGACACTGCTCACAGAACTCAATTCATGTAATGTGGGTTATTAATATCAGACGATCTGTAATTCTTCATCCTACTCCTACCGTGTACTAAAAAATTGATGTCTGTGCTCATTGTTCAATCCTTTGCAGCCAGAAACTTACTAAGCAGTCTACCACAGAGCATTGGGAGTCTTTCACGTTTGGTCAGGCTTGACCTTCACCAAAACAGTGAGTTACCTTGGTATTCAGTTGAATCATTATCTATTTTATGTCTTTGGCATGTGGTACATCTTTCATTCATGGTCTAATGCAGGAATTTCATCAATTCCACAGTCAATAACGGGCTGCTCTTCCCTTGCAGAATTCTATATGGGGTCAGTTTCTCATCCACTCCCATATTTTGGATGTTTTGAATTGCATGAATGATCATATATGGTGTAAAAATTACTTCCTGAATTGCTCTTATTACTATTGTCATATGATATAAAATTTTCATCAGGAATAATGAGCTGTCAACATTGCCAGAGGAGATAGGGGAGCTTTCTTGCATAGGGACACTAGACCTCCACTCTAACCAGGTGGCTATCTCATTCTTATCTTCTTTTGATTCATGTGATGGACATTCTTCTTATCTGTCTGCAATCTGCAATATTCAGCATTTCAGCTTTGAATATGTTATATTTTTTTCAGCATTTCAGCATTTTTTTCATTATTCTAAAACATATAATAATGTGACTTATTTAATTTTTTTTCTTCAATAAATTATTTTTTCTATCAAAAAAAGGGCAGCATAGGTTCTTTGAAACGTAAAATTATAAATTTTTAGTTCTGAAACAATAGAGGCAATTGTATTTTTCCAGGTCATTTTAGAGAGATAAGTGTACTCTATTTTCCCTTTCCTTTGTATTCCTCTTTTGTCGAATTCTTTATCTTTGTATATTCTTGTTGAAATATCCAACCCTAAACCAGTTGACAGATGAATGGAGAGGCCTCATCATAATATGAAGAACTATCAAACCCTTTAACTTAACCATGTGGGACAATATTACTTAAGATGCTAGTTTACAAACTTTTCACGTGGATCATGATTGAGCCAAACCATTCAGTTATGGGCAACATCAAAACCTAGGCTCTGATGTCATGCCAAAGCATCCAATCCAAAGTCAATTGCCAATGGATGGGGAGGCTTCACATGATATAAAGCACTAATAGGCCCCCTTAATTTAACCCTGTGGATTACACCAGTAGCAATATTTTCTCTTTTTCTTCCTCTGTTTCTATCAAATATTTTGCTACAAATGGTACATTGACATTTTCTTTCTACCAAATGTTGAGAAAATTTTGGGTTGCTATTGCTTTGGCTTTTTCTTGAGTCGTTGAAGGTCTGTGCAGTACTAATTTAATGGGATTTGTGGCACAAAAGCAAAGCTAGAGTTCTGTGTGGAAAATAGTACTTCTTTCATTGTATTCCTCTTTTCTCTAACTGTCTTTACTGTTCTTTGTGAACCTCAATTAAATTTTTGCTTCGAGGCCTTCTAATGATTCTCAACATGGTCAGGGTGCAGTTCATAGTAATCTTTTGGTGGACTCCTCTGGGTGTTTTAACTGAGATGCAAATGCAAATTTTCTGAAAATGAAAAGATTGTTACTTTGCATCACCGATTATTTTCCGGCATGAAGACATTATATATATTGGTTAATTTGCTTGATGCAGTTGAAGGAGTACCCTGTTGGAGCCTGTAAACTGAGTCTTTTGTTTCTGGATGTTTCAAATAATTCTTTGGCTGGTCTACCTGCTGAGCTTGGTAAGTTAGTTAACTAAGAAGTTTTCTCAATTTAGCTATGGCAGATTGAATAGAAAACCAGCTGAACATGTATTGGATCCACTTTTAAGATAACTTACTAGTTCATGACAGAAGTAAATAGAGAAAGCGCTCATAAGAATAAGACCAAGATGAATTGTATGTACATGTATCTACTCTATATATCTGTCTGTCTGTCTGTATATATACAATATATATATATATGTGTATGTAGATTGTAATGTCGTTGGTGGTTCCTGCTTTCACTTCAATCTGATAACACAAACCTGAAAAGTAAAATCGTTATTGAGATAATTTGACGCTTGAAATTTGGGAAAAGGCAACAGCTTACCAAAAAAGAGAAGGGAAATATCTGCCTAGAGAAAGAAAGAACGAAGAAAAACAAAACACAAAAATTAGGGACTATGTTGGTTCGTGAACAATAGTCTTATCTTCCAGTTGTGTTGGTGTTCTTGCTTTGCTTCTGGAGCTTGTATTTTGCTTCTTCATTTTTCTCAGAATCAGAGCTTTTTCATTTTTCTCATAATTGGAGCATTTCAGTCCTTTTGTGTCTTATGGGGGGATTCTCCTCTGTGCATGAGAGAACTTTCTTAGCTTCAGATTCCATTCTTTTTGTTCCCTTGTTGATTCAATGTATGCTTCTAACCTTTGGTTCTTGGTACTTGCAATTGTCGACGGGAGAAGGTTCCTTTTAAGGCACATTAGAAGTTCAGTTAATTAAATTGCTGTAAGAAGATAAATAGGATAAAGTTCTAAATATGGCATTGGTGTCAAAAGCTAACTTGTGGTTTGACACAGATGGCAGTATGTTACTTGGACTTGAATCATCACAAAAAGGTGTAACTTGCAGTATTTTGTTTGTCATGCATATTTTGGGTTGCGATTGTTATTCATTTATACTCTCCCATGGAAACATTATATATCTTCTTGCTTTTTGGTATAAATGTTTTGTAGATCTGCAGTCATGCACTAGAGGACTTTCCTCAATTTTATGTTATTATTGCCACCTTGTCTACCCAACTAATTATGTTCAAATTTTTTTTTCTTTGGCAACAATGTCTTTTTCCACTTCTGTATGCTTGTTACTTGCTTGGATGACTCTTCTATAAAAGAACATTTTTAATTACTAATATCATAAATGATGGAGAGTCATTCAATTTCCTTTCAGGCAAAATGACTACTTTAAGGAAACTTTTGCTTTCTGGAAATCCTCTGCGAACCCTGAGGAGGTATGCGTTAACATCAAATGTTCCTATCCTTGTGGTTTCATTTAATTATGTGTTCCACCATTGACACTTCTACAACACAGCTCGTTGGTATCAGGACCTACAACTGCTTTGCTGAAATATCTTAGAAGCAGACTCTCAGAGACTGGAGGCATGTTGGTTTTCCAAAGCAATTATTCACTCTTTTTCTAGTTTTCAAATGTTTCAAGTTAATTTCAAGAGTTGGAGTAATATTATGTCCAAAGTAAATAGCATCAGGTTTCTTGTGTAGATTCTGATGCTACTAGTGTCAAGAAAGAGGATGTAGTTGCTTCAGCAGCTCGATTGTCGCTTTCTTCAAAGGTACTTGTGCATGATTTGAATTAACTACCTAGAGTAGATGTTGAGTGTTTACTAATGTTTTGCTTCAATGTCGTGTATGTATGATGCATTTCTTTTTCAGCAGAACCTATTCATGATGTTGTCTTGGTAAAAACATGATTAAAAAAAATTGTTGATCATTGAAATAATGCATGATGTCATCACTTCCTCAGCAGAACCTATTAATGATGTCATCCTGGTAAAAAAATGATAGAGGATTTGTTTTGCATGCATGTGAATTCTCAGTTGGAGAAGTCTAAATTCAGCACAAATGTGTTGATTCTGTTAGGTAGGGAAGATGGGAGTGGGCATGGGAGGGAAAATTTTCTTCCAGTGATTGTCTATCTATACATGTCTCCTTTAATCAACCACTAGCTAAAGCATTTCCCCCTTCCCTTTCTTCTATACCCATACTCCCTACATTCTAGTGAAGGAGCCCAAGGCTTTGTTTGGTTGGCTTCATATTGTTTCATGCCTATGCTTTTGGGGGAAAAGGAAAATGGCCTGAAAACGTATTGTGAAAACGTCAAGCATTTCTAGCCAAAACAATCTACTTCAAGAGCTACTCACTTTGTTCTCTCTATTTCTGGACCTCAGGAACTAAAACTACAAGGCCTGGGTTTAAGCACCGTTCCTTCTGAAGTATGGGAATCCTGTGAAGTAATAAAGGTTGATCTTTCTAGAAATTCCATTCAAGATCTGCCTACAGAACTATCCACATGCAAATCACTGCAGGTAATTGTTGTTTTACCCACCTACCACTGTGATGTATTTAGTATTGGTTATCGATGTAATTATTGGAAAGGAAAAATATCAGAATGAATTCCACTTTTCATCAACTCCTGAAGTTCTTAGAGACTTTCCAAATGTTGTCTTTCCACTGTTGGTAGAATATAACCATTCATGTGCATGCTACAGAGATGTTTAAAAGACAATATCATGTCAACAGATTTCATTCTGCTTTCTGTGAATTATTACTGTACCATTTATTGCTGAACGTTTTGAATTTGCAACAAACTAGTTGGTATTGGGCTCACTTAGTTTATTGATTGATTATGGAATTGCAACATCGTGACATAAAACCTAGCAGCACACAAAATTGGTCAACATTTCTCGAGTTCAGTCTCTGCTGCTGGTTTTTTTCTTTGTTTGCAGACTTTGATTTTATCAAGGAATGCTATTAAAGACTGGCCTGGTGAAGTCTTGAAGTCACTTGCTTCTCTTTCATGTCTGAAGCTGGATGGTAATCCTCTGAAACAGGTAAGTAATCTTGTGATTTCTTTTTTCTGAGATTCTTATTTGTGAATTTGATGCTGCCATGAATGCTTTCTGCGTTGGTAAGGGAGAAAAGAACCAGTGAAGCACCTAAAGTTCTTATGTCATCCCTATGTTGGAGAGAGATACTAATGTACTTGTAAAGAGTCAATTTTAATGATTATATCTGTTTCCTGTATAATGCACCTTGGAAAGTTACGTGATGCCTCTTTAGGTTTGGGTGAAAATACACTTGAAAAATCTTAAGATGCTTAGAAGCTTAAAATATCACGCACGGTTGGGCCAGAAGTTATATTTTTGTGGCTAGGATGGAATTTTGCTATGTTTTACTTTTTAGCTTCTAGAATGTTCATATTCCACTTCTACTGGAAAATCTGAAGAACCTATGATTTCCCTGACATGTAGATTCCTTCAGATGGATTCAAGGCAATCTCAGGGATCCAGTTATTGGATCTAAGTGGAAATGCAGGTTCATTGCCAGAGCAGCCAGCATTTTCTAGCTTGCCTCATTTGCAGGAGCTTTATTTGAGGTCATTCATCTGGAATTCTTTAATTAGATCCAAATTTTCCAAATCCTTTATACGAATGTACAATTTCATGCGTGCCTTGGATTTTTTGTTCCCTAGGATATGCTTTTTAACTGTGTTGGTATGTTGACAGACGAATGCGACTACAAGAAGTCCCTTCAGATATTATTAGCTTACAGAAGCTGCAAATCCTAGACTTGAGCCAAAACACTCTTCAATCCATTCCGGAGGTAGCATAAATTTGAAAGTATATTGCAGACCGATCATATAATTTATGTTTGTTCTGTTTTTGCCTAGCAGTGTTCTTGAATTGGATAAATTTAAAATGTTGCTACATCTATTGTGTCAGACTTTTTCCCAATGTTAAGAAGAAATAGTAGTGTTTTATATAAGCGGAGTGTATTGAAACATGTGGGAGATGTACAATAAATAAACTCAGTACTTTTTGTACAAATTATATGCTGACCAACTATTCTGTTGTTTCTTCTTAAAGAATGAGTCTCCGAATTAGACCAGGTAATAATATAAGGATAGAATAGAGCATATTTTGATTTGTTTTTATTATTCTGTTCAAAATTAGGTACAAATGGTGGCATGCATATGAATATCCAAAGTTCCAAGTTGGCCATTTTATAACTTCGTAATCTTAATTTGAATATTTATTTAAATAGTTTGATCCCATTTGGACAAGAAATGTCATAGCTTTGTCTTGTGTAGGGCCTCTCCAAAAATAACCAATTAGTCACCCAGTTCAGTATTTTACCATGGTACTGAGGCACATCACCCCATTTCCCTATTGTTAGGTCTGTTATCAAGTCTGTTTGACGGCCTGTTCTCTACCGTATTGTAAGGGCTGCAAGTCATGAAACAAAAGTTTCTAGGTCGATGCATTAACAATCTAGACTTGCCGTTTTCTGGAGTGTTTGATCTCCATTTTCTTAATTCACAACTGACTGACCAAGTATTTCAATTGCAGGGTTTTAAGAATCTTACGACTTTGACTGAGCTGGATTTATCAGACAATAGCATTTCATCTCTACCGGCAGAGCTGGTTAGAATATTTTGATTTCTTCGTTAGGTCTTTGTAAATGTTCCTTGATCAATGTGGTCTTTCTCCAGACTAGATTTCTTTAGCCTTACAGGCAGTGTTTCTTCATCAGGGTCTGCTTGAGCCAAGCCTTCAGGCCTTGAGACTTGACGGAAACCCTCTGAAAAGGTATGCTGCTTCCCAAATTATACGGATGTTAAGTCACAAAATTTCATAAATGACTGAAACTTATAGGCACATTGATGTTCGAGCAAGCACTAACTCCTACTGGTTCCATATTTCACTGGCGATTTTTGATAGTGCACGTTGTGATTCGGTTTGTCCTTTTGATCACTTCTCAGTATCAGGAGACCAATATTAGACAAGGGAACCAAAGCTGTTCTGAAATATCTGAAGGACAAACTTCCAGAGAACTAGTCCAACCCTGGCTTGTGGTGTTTACTTGTTGCTTGTCATAGAGCTCTGTTTGTGCTTGCTTTCGGGGCAGCTTTGAAGCTTGACCTCGACATAGTTGTGCAGTTATGTGTTTGCCCATGACAAGGTTCGGGTGGAAAAAAAAAGGAGTTTGATACCGCTGTAGTTCATCACAGCGATGGATATGCCACGGCCGGTAGGTCAATGGGTCTCTTGCGGTTCAAGATGTTCATGTTGTGCACAGGCTGTGGTGCGTCCATCACACGGGTTTCATGTGATGGTCTGGATTTCCCAAACAAAAACTTATAACAATTTCCCTGATCTTGCAGATGGTTTTGTTTGCTTTTGCGTGTGTTTGTGTTATGTGCCGTCTCACTTTCCTGCTGGCATTGGAAGAACAATCTGATGCTTGAAACGGAATTGTCTGTTACTTGTACGCATTTTGCAATATTACGCCCAATCTAGCACATCTCACACTTATTGTGCTTCCACGGACCAACGTTCAATTAGCTCATGATTTAGCTACTTCTCTGCTAACCTCGTTTGTTCTGTCTTATTGGATGTTTCTGGTTATATATATTTTAATTTATTTGAATTATGCTTTCTTTATTTCCAAGTTAATTAAATTGTCTAATGACAAACCCACTTAAGAATTTCATTTATTTACATACCTAATTCGTTTTATATTAAGTTTGATTAATCTAAAAAGACTTGTTATCATTTTTATGGATTTTTTATTTGAAACCTATATTATTTGAAAAATAATAATAGAGGTATAATAATCTAGTAGAACAATGTTTTTTTATAATATAATTTAATATCTATTAATTTTTTCTCTTTTTAGATTAAGTAAAAAATTTATAAAAATTTAATTAAATTGTAACAAAATGTTATTCAATATAGTGTAAGCTTTCAAATTGTGTTAGTTCTGAACAAAAAATATTTAAAAATGAAAATAAGAGATTTTAGCTTGACCAAACTTAATGTAAAATGAATTCAGTTTCTTTTTCCTAAAATAACCTTCTCTGAAGCAAAGCTTCTATATATTTGTTTTTTGGTGCTCAGAATTTTGATGAGGGGAAGCTTGAACCTAGGAGACAAAGGGGTTGTAGGAGTTTATATCTCTACACTTTCACCAAAATGAATTGGCGGTGCGGGATTAAAAAACTTCTAAATTAAATATGTAGTTTCTAAAGCTTTAGGCTGTAGTTGAGTTTTAGCCGGAAAATCACTCACTTCGACCAAAAAGGAGAACTAATAACTTTGTGTAGGAGTTTGCGACTTGTGAGCAAACCCCGTTGCACGTTCCAAAACATTCCATTATCTACCAAGTCATTTGCCCCTCGAGAATTTTGATTCTGTAAAATGGAAGAAGCTTGTTTGGAGTCCGTTTGCACATTCCAAAACATTCCATTATCTCTACTTTCGATTTTGCGATTTTTGACAGATTACTTACTTACTAGGTCCTATCTGAGTAAGTTTAATTCGGGACCCAGGGACCTATACTGGGGGCGGGGTGTTACATTGTTCCGGAAGTTTTAAAAAAAGTAAATAATACCAGTTATCCCTAAACTATATTCATATTGCTTAATTGTCCTAAAACTCTCAAGCGTTGCACAAATTATTCTCAAACTATTTAATTGTTGCTATTTCATCATGCCGTCAACTAAACCATTAAATATGGATAGAAAAGTTGTGTCACATTAGCAGCCATGTTATTTTTTCATGCCACACCAGCAGTCATGTCATTTTTCCATCGATATTTAACAGTTTAATTGACAACATGACACAATAGCAACAATTAAATAATCAACGCCTAATAGTTTCGGGATAATTAAGCAATATGGATATAGTTTAGAGATAACTGGTAATATTTACCCTTTAAAAAATGCATAGAGATCAGGTGCTAACTTGCTTATTTTGTTAGAAGTTGAGGATTAAATGTGAAAATTTTCCCCTTGAATGATATGGTAGAAAAAAGAAGAAGGGGCTTTGCCATTAAAATATAGGGTGGAGAGGAATTTTATCACTAAAGTATTTTTCTAGAGAAATTTGTCATTAACGTTTTTGAAATGAAGAAATATTTGTTATCAATGTTTTGGAATACGGAGATATTCACCACTATGGTAGTTAACAGTGAAAACATTTCGCTATCACAAAGAATATTCCATCAGGGTGGGAGTGAGTTGGATATTCCACCGGCCACATCAGCTAATATGTGGCATATTTGCTATCAGTGTTTTCAAAACGGGTATATTCACTATTAATGTTATTGAAACGGGCATATTTACCATCAAGTTTTGACACTGATAATGGTAGGGACATCCAAAAGGGGTGAATGGACTATAGGTTGTCTAATAACAACAGATCGAGTATGAGACATGATAGGCAACAATTGCCTGACAATTAGGGCCAACAAGCAATAATTGTCTAGTAATTACTACCGTTGAAGTTGATTAAGTTTGTGGGTTTGGGTTGTTGTTGTTGGGGCTAAGGCTGGGCTGATTGCAGTGATTGTGTGAGCAAGTTAAAGGAAAATCATGGTGGAAGAATTTATCGGTGTACTTTTCTGGCCTTCCGTTTCCAGCGGGTTGAGGAAAATAAGTTAGAGATGGTGACTTTGGTGTTGGAGATGAAAGATTACAGTGGAAAATAAGAAAGAAATATAACTTGAGTGACTATACAATAATTTTTCCTTTTTACCATTTCTACCCGTGCCTCAACATAGGCTTCACGTCAACAAAATATTATCACATCATCGCTCTGTCAATATGTCTAGACATGTCACTAATTGTATTGACAAATATGCCCATTTAAAAAATTTTAGTGACAAATTTCTCCGAAAAAATACTTTAGTGACAAAATTACTTTTTGTTCTATACTTTAATGGCAAAATTGCCCCTTTTATTGGTAGGAAAATATAAAGATGGAGGTGGTGAGATATGTGGTAGGAAGATAATGACACATGTGTAATCCTCCCACCCTTGTTTCTTCGAGCTAATATTACTAGTTAGGTGTGCCTATTCTATTTGAAAGATGGTGAACCTTGACTTGAGATCATCTATTTTTTGTTTTTGAGTTTTCAAGGGTTGTGAGGTGTTGCAAGTTTATCTAGTATAAATGAAATGGAAGGATTTTAAAGCGTAAAGGAGCCTAAGCTAGAGGATTTGAGCTGTTGGGTTTCGAGAGCCAAACAGCGTAGCGGAATTTAACCGAAACCCTCTAGGATCCAAGTGAAACGGGGTAAACCGGGTGTTCGAAAATTTTCATACCTAATTTTCGGTTGAGATCTCTCACTCAACTGTAGAGTGGAATCACAAAACCTGAACAGTTGACGTGTTCAGGCTCTCTATGGTATCCACACGAGCCTCTCGGGATCACTACGTTTCTACCACGTCTCGGCAGATGCATTTCTCTTGCGCTCGCAATGCTAGCTTGCGTCCTCCAAGGAATTGCAAGAGAAGAGTTTGGCTGTCCTTTTTGGGAGGCTAGGGCAAGGAGACCTGCGAATTTTTCACTAAAAGTTGCATTTATAGTGAGACTCAACTTCCAGGCCTAATGAGTTTCAAAGCCCTAATCCAATTAGGCTTTAATTTAGGGCTTAATAATGACTCAACTATTGGGCCCATTATTAATACGAAATTATTGTGAAACCAAAAACCCAAATTATTAGCCCATGCACTCTAATGATCCAAATAGCTCTATGTGTGCGACCCAATAGGTTCTTACCACGTTGGCAATAATCATAAATCACATTTATAATCATAAGCAATGAGCGATGTCTAACAACACATCATTGCTATTCAAGTGACAAGATTATCGATGATTCGACTAAACCTTTATGATCATCACCGATATATGCTATTGTCCCTTTGTCCAAGATATCAAGACTAAGCACGAGACATGAAATGTGTCACTCTCGTATAGCCCAATCTTTGGTTTCTTGATTACCGAGTAGACCAACTTAAACTGATGACATTGATATCGTATATCAACTTATCCGAGCATGGCCATGCATTTTTCTAAGTCTCACTCTATCAAGGGGCCTGAAGATATTACTCCCGTTACATAGGAGGGACAAATCCCATCTTGATCATACAAATCCCTCCGCATGATATGTGACATACCCAATGACCTCCTTCAAGTTCACTCAGTTACGAGCAACAAAGGAAAGTATCAAAGTATGTGACTCACATGTAGGGAACCTTGATGATCTTAGGTCGAAGGACTACATATACCATGATCACTATGAGAATCACTTATGACACTCATATAACGATCCATGTAGTGTTCTCATGGTGGGTCGGTCCAGTACACAAGTTCTCCAACTTGTACCCATACGTAGACTACATATCTCATATTAGTCTCCACATATGCTAGTCGTTATGTATTATTGCAACCCGCTCCACAATAATACTAGACCAGGGACGTTTGAAAATATCATTATTCTAGGGTTACAATTATGTTTATTACGTTACGTAGAAACAAAACAACAAACATAATTGCTAGATTAATGTTTTAATAAAATATCATGACTTAATGTGCAAAAATACAATCATCTCATGATTGGCTTTTTGGGCACAACACTAACATGATCAACTATATTATAAAAGTTATACAAGTCAAAATTAGGAATATCATCTTCGAATTTTTTTTTTCCAAAAAAAATTCCTTTAAGTTGTTGTGAGCCTTGAGTTCACATGAGGCACAAAGAACTGGAGTTCATTTTTTTCTTTGCTTGTTTTATTCCGGATTAGAGTCTACTAAAATCTGTTCTTGTAATTGTCATTTGACTTTTTTTAACAATAAAATGGAGCGCCCATCATGCTGTTTGAAAACAAAAAACACACAGTATTTAATTGATAGGTAAAGTGATCGGGTAAGCTGGGCCTAAAGGCTTGGTAAACAGCAGATTGTGATTCTGCATATAAAGACAGAAGCCTCGAGATGTGCTCCCGGGGGAAGCCCTTCGACACTCAAGTTAGCTTTCTGTTGAGGAGTTGCAGAGGAGAAGAGAGGAGAGCCAAAATGTCGTATCTTAAGATTGGTAAAGGATTTATATAGCCAAGATGTGCTATGGGTAATTCACTCTTAGGATAAAAACCCCATAGCTTATCCTGTATTCACGGGATACAGTTTCCTTCCAAGAAAAAATTCTCTTGGGGTTTATTTAGGCTTCTAGGAATGGCCTAACCTTTAGACATCTAGATCTGGGCCCTTCAGCCCGTTTCCTATCAGTAGGCCCCCCTTATGAAGGAATGTAAGCTGACGACCCCATATTCCTGAGTACATCATTACACATTTCCCGTGAGGTCCCTTTATTTCCTTTGTTGTTTTATGGGTACTTCCAGGCGACATCATTTAAGGTGAGGGTGCGATCCCTCCCCCTCTATTGGCTTCTTGGGGAAGTCGGGTTAACATCATCATTTTGAGCTTTTTCCCCACCACTCCTATGCGATTATAACACATGTCAAGCATGTCAGTTGAAGGGAAGGCGAGGAGATGTGCATTAAATGCTCTTCAGGGAAGTGACTGGGCATGGCTATCTTGGCGGCTGTTAGTAGCCACATGCCTTTCAGTGATTGTTCTATTATTTGTAGTGGTGGTTTCCGAGGGAAAACCCAAGGGTCGTAGGTTTTCTTATATATACCGTAAGGGTTTCTGCCTTGCCCTTATCACTGTTTGGCTTATTCTACTGTTTTTTCTTGTGATTCCTTGTTTCTTACTTACTGTTACTGCTAGGATTCTCTGGAGTTTTTGCTTATGACATTTCTCTTCTTCTTGCTATGTTCATATTTCTTTTTACATTCAGGTAGTAGGTTCTATGTTTATCCTTCTTCCCACTAATGTTTTTGTCTTTGTTTCTCTGGGTTTTCTTGGGTTTTGGCTTTTGGCTTTTTTTGGGTTTCCACCTTTCCACTACCTCATTGCGTTGGCCGTAGCCTTGACATGTTCTCACCGGTTTTTCAAGATGGCTTCTGCAAAATCATCATCCAGGGCTGCTGTCGACATGGGTAATTCTTCCAAGGTTCCATTCTTCCTGAACATTGGGGTGATAAAGGGGATTGTTACTCAGCACGACAAAGGCACACTGGCGACGAATCTTGCCTGATATTTTTGGCATAATGGTATTGTTGCCGCCCTCTTGCGTGTAAAGGCCCTCAAGGATGAAGGTTTAGAAAGGGGAAGCAAAAGAAAAAAAATGTGCTTTTTGTGTTTACAGACCAGCTCTAGGTGGGCCTTCGTCCTCTACACCTATTGATAGAGCAAGTCTGCAAGCATTACCTGATTCTACAGTCGTAATTGATGTCAAACTCATTCGTCCACATTAATGGCATCATCATTTGCTGTAAGTTAGCAGGGGTGTTTCCCCTGTTGGAAATCTTCCTCCAATTTTTCATGCTGGACTTAAAGAAAGACACCGGTTTCTTTAACATCACCCCCATTAATTGAGGCGAGAACAAATCTTTTGCCTTTGTTTCCTGCAATGATTCATGGTCAGGGTGGAAGGAGTGTTTTTTCTTCACATTAAAGGACCAAGCATAAGGATTCCCTTATGAGTTTGCGGACACTCCTCAGCATGCCCTGGTTGGGATACTGCCCATATATGAGGGTTCGGATGTCCATTACTCACTCTTCGGGTTAGTCCGTTGGCTAGAGGTGGTGGTGGAGAACAACAATTTGTTGTAGTTGTTCTCCATCCATTACATAAAAATATATGAAACCAACCTTAGGTGGGCAGGGATCAGCAATGCCCACCAGTCCTACTCGGGAGTAAAGGACCTTTGTAATTTAAAGGAGGGTCAGGAAGGAAAGCTAGTCGAAGCCTACGAGGTTTCCACTAGGGCCCGGTGAGGCTTTCTATTAAAGAGTTGTGCTCCAGCTGCTACATTTTTCTTGCCTTTTTTATGTATGGCTATGATGTTTAACCAAGTTTTTCTTTTTGTATAAATGAGTAACCGCACTAAGGAGTTTTTGAAGAGGTGCAAGGGTATTGCTGGTGCTTTGTCAGACGCGTGTAAGGCCAAAATACTCCCTGCCAGTGTGGCACACACTACAGCAGTTTCGTCATCCAGGTCACCATTCAAAGTGGTGGAACTTCCCGAATTCCCTCAGAGGCCCAACTAGTCCATAAGAGGACGAGGCTTACTGGCCCCTCTGGAGACGATGCTTCCCATAGAGGCAGTGTTAGGTCATCATTTGAGCACCTTTTCCATGCTGACTTTATAAACTTATGGTCATTTTGTGCTGATTGTGGGTGTTTCCATCTAGTGGCTTCAGAGAAGCACGCGAGGTCGTTTGAGAATCCTTCTATCAAAGACTCAATGGTGTCCCAGAATTAAAAAGGTAGCTCTGAAGCCTTCAAAGGACATGCATTCTGTTTTGTCTCCTCCCCCTATCGGGTTCCGTGTGAATGTCGTCCTTGAGAATGCCTTATCTGGTCGATGGGGGCCACCTGAGCTAAACTTGGATAAGCACTTCTAGCTGTGTAACTTGATCCCTGCACGGAGTAGGTGTAGAAAAGGGATTTGGCGCTGAAAGGGATTACGCCTGATCGGGTCTTTAACCCCTTGTGGGCAGTGAGGATGGGCGAGTCGATCTTTAAGGATTGATCTAACATCTGCTATCGTATCCTAGAGGGGTTAAAGACCCCCAAGGATCAACAATTTTTGGCTCATCCCCCTCAGTCGGAAATGGGCCAACTGATGAGCATGTGCTGTAGTTGTCTCCAAGTATACTCATTTCCTTGTTTTTAGTGTTTTTAGTGTTTATGGTGTTGTTTTTTCACTGATGAGTTTGAGTTTTGGCAGAAGGCCATCATTGCCTATGATTTGAGGGAATGATGGGTGGATCGCTTTGAGCTTAAGGCATTGCACAAGAATGCTAGCTACCTTCAGTTAAAACTGAGTAGCAAACGAAGCACCAAAAAGGCATTTGTGAAAGACATCCAGTTAGAGAAGATGGCTAATGGCGTGAAAAAGGGTGTTGCCAAGGAGCTAAAGTTTAAGGTGAGGGAGGTGCTAGTGGCTCTAAAGCAATGTCTGGAAGAGGAAGCTAAGGCTCGAAAAGAGGTTGATTTTCTGACGGCCTTGCTGAAGGCAGCAGAGTCCAAGATAGGTGCTATCAAGGTCACTTTGCCGATGGACAGGTATTCTCTACTAGGCTTGAGAACCGTTTTGGCCGAGGTTAGCTCGAGCATAGTCGTTTCTACGATGTCCCTTATAGAGCACATTGAATGGTTCAGCTTCATTGGGAACAAAGGCCACTTAGAGTACCAGTATATTCGGACCAAGGCCAATGTTCGTGTGAAGGAGTTCGACTTACTTGTCTTGAAGGAGGAGAAGGGACTTAAAAGGATTACCTTTTTGGAATTCAAGAAAGGCTTTCTTTCTTACTGCTTTCAAATCGAGTGAGCAAATTCAAACCCTAATTTCTGTTTTCTCCTAGCTTATGAGGATCTGGGTTTGAATTATGAATCTTGGCCAAATGAGGGGAAAACTGATATTCCTACCTTTGACAAGGATGTGTTAGTGACGAATTTTGATGAAGACCCTCTTTCAGACGAATTTTAGGAGACTTCATTGTTAGCCCTTATTTGCCTTTTGCTTTTGTTCCCTTAAGATCCTCCTTCATTTTATGTAAGGTCTTTTATAAATAAATTCTTTGATGAAAATTTTTATTTTTGTGATGCTTGTTTTTTATGTGAATGACTATAACATTTAGTGACTTATTATGATTTTTTTCCCAAGTAAGGGGCCCTTGTAGTGGAGCCTCATCAAGTGATCTGAAGTGCTCGAGAGATTCACAAAGCCTTATTTTTATGTGACAAGAACGCAAAGCGTTATAAGTGTCTCTTTATTTGTAAGTAATTGTAGTATATAATGTGAAGTAATCGTTTCTGCGATAATCTAAGCAAAGTATGGAGACAAATCGTTCGAATGATAGTTTCTGGGTAACTATTTTTCTTCTAAAGTTGCCAACTCATAGACTCCTTCTCTAAGCTTCTTAATGACTAGATAGGTCCATCCCAATTTGGCCTCAATGCCATGTGCCCTAGGTTTTTGCTAGTCAATTTAGCTTTGATAAAAGCCAGACCCCCACTTGAATATCTTTACGTTTCATCCTTTGGTCATGAGTTAAGGCAGTTCGCTGCCTAAAAGCCTTCATGTGAACCCTTGCTTCTTCCCTTAGTTCTTTTAGCAAATCCAAATTTTCTTCAAGGGCTTTTTTGTTCTAAATAGAGTCATAGGCTTGTGTTTGCGGGGTAGTGCAAGAGATTTCCATGGGTATGAGGTCATTGGTTCCATAGGTTATTGTGAAAAGTGATTCTCCTGTAGGCTGTCGAGGAGTTGTGCAATAATCCCATAAAATCTTGGTAATTGTTCCACCCATCTACCTTTAGCCTCCCGCAACCTCTTTTTAAGACCTTCTTTGATCATCCTGTTAGTGACATCTACTTGTCCATTGGACTGGGGAAGAGAGACGAGGGCAAAATAGAGGCAGATGTCTTTGTTTTCAACAAACCGTCAAACTTTTTTGGTTGTCAAATTGCTTTCCATTATCAGTGACGATGGCTTGTGGGCACCCAAAATGGAAAATGATATTTTTCCATAAGAACTTAGTGATTTTGGGGGCCATGATAAAGGCTAAGGGCTTTGCTTCTACCTACTTAGTGACAATACAGTACTTAATTTGCTTTGCGCCATGGGCAGCGCTCTAATCAGATATAACCCCCAAATGGTAAACAACCAGGGGTCCTCTGCTAAAGAGGCACTGGAGGTGGGCAACCTCTGTATTCTTGAATTGAGTTGGCATTTACGGCATGTACAAATGAACTCCCTGACATCTCTTCTGATTGTAGGCCAGAAGTAGCCTTGTCTTAAGGCTTTTTGGGCTAAGGCATTGACACCGATATATACTCCATAGTCTCCCTGATGAATCTCATGAAGAACGCAATGCCCCTCAAGCAAGCTTAGGCATCTTTGTAGAGGAGAAGTGAACCTCATTCTGTATAACTCCCTTTCGATAATGAGGAAACATTCTACTTGAATCTTGATTTTCCTTTTTTCTTCAAGAGTTCCATTCAATGTACCTTTTTCAAGGTAAATTTTGATTGGCTCATTCCAATCATCTTTGAGTGTCGTATCATGTATCAAGCGGACCTGAGGGTTCTGTAAGTATTTCTGTTGCGACCTTTTCTCATCCCATTGAGAGGGCATTAGCCCTAGTATTCTGGCCTCTGGGGATCTTTTAAACATGCATAAGGTTAAACATCTTCATTAGGTTTCTTGTTGTGCTAAGGTATTTGTAAAGAGTAGGCTTTTTTACGCCTACTTTTCCCGTAACTTGATTCACTATTAATTAAGAGTCACTGTATATCTGTATATTCCGCACCCCCAGCAGACTAGCCATTTGTAGCCTTACAAGAAGGACTTCATATTTTATGACGTTATTAGTTATAGGGACACAAAATATAATTATGAGCTTGCCCTCTAAGTTAAGCAGGCCTTTAAGTACAATGTCTGCTTCCTGGCATTCAAGACCCGATGTCTCGTCCACATACATTTCCCAAGTAGGTGTCTTATCGTGCCCTTCTTGGGTTTTTACGCTTGGTGTCATCTTGTCCATAAAATCTGCTAAGGCTTGTGCCTTAATAGCTTTTCGAGACTCGTAGTGGATGTTATACTCCCTTAATTCAATGCACCACTTAGCAAGTTTACCAGATTTTTCCAGTTTCAGTAGGATATCCCGTAAGGGTAATTCTATTATAAAGATTATGTGGTGAGTTTGGAAGTATGGTCATAAATTTTGAGAGGCCATGATAAGGGCCAAAATCGCTTTATAAAGTGTAGGATATTTGGGTTAAGCCCCTTAGAGGGTCTGACTAATATAGTATATGGGTTATTGTTCTATTATATTTTCTTTGATGAGGACAGTGTTGACAGAGCCTTCAGTGACGGTTAGATAAAGCACAATGGGCTCATCAAGGTTCGGTTCTTTTAATGTAGAAAGGTGTTGCAGACCAAATCGTGAGACGAACCATCTTAGTGCGGTTAGCCTCCCAGCTAGCTTCTGGACATCCTTCTTATTCTAAGGATCAGACATCATAAGGATGGCCTCGATTTTATTGGGCTTAGCATCGATCCCCCTTTCGAAAGCCATATAACTAAGGAATTTTCCAATGCCAATGCTAAACATCCACTTAGTGGGATTCAATTTCACGATATACTGACACATTATCTGGAAATTTTCTCGGAGGTCATCAAGATATTGGTTTATGGCATAACTTTTGATAATTATGTCGTTTATCTCTATATTTCTCCTTATCTGATCTGTGAAGATGCGATTCATCAACCCCTAGTAGGTGGCTCTAATGTTTTTCAAGTCAAATGGCATTCGCTGGTAGTAGTAAATGGCCTTGCCTGTTGTAAAAGCTATTTTTTCTTCATCTTTAAGACACATCCGAATTTGGTGGTAGCCACTGAAAGCATCCATAAAGAACAGTATTTTGAATTCAGATGTGGCATCGGCCAATTGATTTATAGATGGCAAGGGATAGGGATCTTTTGGTCAAGGGTCGTTGAGATTGGTATAGTCGACGCATATGTGCCAGTCTCCATATTCCTTTTTCACCAACACCATATTGGCGAGCCATTTACAGTATTACACTTCCCGAATGATTCTAGCTTTCAGCAACATTTCTATTTTTCCCCAAATGAATTCTCACCTCCCGAGCACCATTTCCTATTTTCTTTTTTGTTGCACTGGTCTGGCGAAGAAGTCCACTTGCAGGCTATGGATAATGATTCTTAGGTCTATTCCTGGCATCTCATTAGGGGACCAAGTAAAGACATCTATATTTTCTTTAAGAAACTAAATGAACATCTGTCTTACCTCAGATGAAAAGTTTTTGCCAATCTTGATTGCCTTTCCAGGGGCCACCTCCACCAGCTCTGTATCATTGGGAAAAGTCGTGTTGTCCTCATTTTCTTGGAGGGCCTCTCTACACTTCTTGGACTCCGCTGGTGCGATGGCATTTTTTATGAGCCTTTGCAAAGTTGCCATGTAACCTTGTCGTGCCACCATTTGGTTGACAAACACAGTTGCATCTTCAACGAGGATCGCAAAAAGTACTGTTAGCTTCCTGACATCGGCCTAGATGTGAAATTGCACCTGGGCTAGTTAGCCAAGGATGGTATTATAGGGCGACGAGATGTCTAGGACAAGAAATTCTACATCATGGGAGTCGTAGGCAAGCTTGTCGTGCCCTAAACTGCCCCTGGCCCATTTGGGCCTGATTTTTTTAAAACATGCAGCGGAAGTTTTCATTACACAGAAGAGGCTTTAAAACTCACTAAGACTTATGGGCACGAACCCCAGGATACTTATCGGTACTAGCTCGTTAAGTTCTTTAATTAAGGTTAAGTTGATGTGCTCTCAAAAACAAGCTAGCACCTATGTGGATTTCATGCGTTCATTTTCATGGTCTTTACCGAGCTTAGCCAAGAATATGCATGGCAACTAAAACACCAACTTAAGTTTAAAAACTTATTTTCATGCATATGCTTTGCATGCTTATACGTTTTGGAGTTCACTAGTGCACATAACCACTTAATGCCTTTAAATGCAACTAATGCTTAGGCATGTATTAATTCACATACGTGCACTTAAATTTCTTATTAGCCAAACTTTACACAAGCATCCAATTTCATGCTTTTTCTAAGTTTACTTGCATGTTCTTTACTAAGTGAGCATACATAGCCAAACATTGCATGCTTTCAACATAGACATGGGCTTATGGGCCTTTTAGTACTTAACATGCATATGGCCCAAAATTAACCAAGAATAAAATCAAATTTTCCAAGTTCTTATTTAAGCCCAAAACGTACATTTAAGCCCAATTTCAACATGCTTCAAGTTTCATGAAAACATAACCCATAAATTCATGCATGGGCCTTGGTAAGTCCACCAAGCAATAAAAATACCCAAAAATGTCCAAGTCCATAATACAAGCCCAAAGCCAAGTTTGGCCAAATTTTAGCTAAGTCCATAATTTGGTCACTAAAGTTAGACCAACAAAAACATGCTTAAAAGCAAGCCATAAATCCACAAAGCCATGGAACACAAATTTCCACCTTAATAGACCTTGTTCCCACAATTCTAAGACTTCAAGTCCTGCACAGAAAGTCCACATTTTTTTTTTGCTTGTTTACAAGCAACTTATATACTTAGAATACTTAGAATATTTTGAGCAATACCATACACAAATCCAACCTTAGAATACAGAAAGAGTACTCAAGACTCTTAGCTTGATCTTTCAAGCAAACCTTTACCTACAAAAGTAGAGTAGGGCGGGTGAGTTATAAAACTCAATAAGGATTCCGTGGCATCCAATGCCTAACTTATGGCCTCCAAGGCCTAACATATGCCAAGAATGTAATGGCAAAATAATCCTTATTCCTGCAAAGAAAACATAAAGACAAAGAAAACAAAAAGATACATGCATATAGCAATAATATCATAATCGGGGGTTAGCATGCACAACAAATCAAAGAAGCACACAAACACACACCACTTAACACTTTGTTCACAGAAGGGCAGCAAGCATCCCTCAAGTTTTAATTCATTAATTTCATATACTTAATGTTTTCGGAGAGCTCACTTAGCATAGGAATTAAGGTGGCCGCCTTAACTCCTAGCCCATAATGCTTGCTTACTTAACTTAGCTCATGAGCAAAACAGAATTGCCGAAGCAATAACATAACTTAAGCCCTCTTAGCACTCCTAGGATCACATGGTTCTTTGACCATCACCTAGGGGCCCGAATACTCACACAAAAAATCCATGGAACTATACCATGCAATAAAGTGAGTATAGGAATCCTTACCCACAACACCGAAAGCTTTAGAAGCTTATTTTCCTTCGTTTTCCTTGCTTGTTGACTCTAGAAATTGTTTTCTAGCATAAGAACCAAGATGGGCCAAATTTTATTAGTAACCATAAGGTACCAAGAACACTTGGTGATTAACTCAAATAACACAAAATACCAAGAACACTTGGTGTACACTTACAGAACCTCACAGAAGAGGTAAGGCCAATTTCTTGTGCTTGATGTTCTTCAAGCTTCTTCTTGATTTCTTGCTTCTAATGAACTTAGAAACTCAATCACACAAAGAGCTCCTTGAGTAGAGCTTAAAACCTCCAAGAAATGGAAATGGCCGAATTTTCCTCCTTGGTTTTCTTTGAATTCTTCACCTGATTCTTGCTCTTTATGGTCTTAGAGCTTGAATTCAACCAAGAATACTTGGTTTTAATTTGAGGAAGGATTATTTCTAGCTATGGACGAATATTTAGATGAGGAAAAGAGTTGGAAATGTGTTTGGAATGGTGAGACTTGGTATGGAAGAAAATGGAGAGAGAAGGAGAGAGTTTGAGAGCAAATGGCTTTGAATGAGTGGATTGATTATGTTTTAATGTGTGGGAAGGTGATGGCCAGCCATATGGGAAGGAAAATGAGTGTATAATGTGCTTGGAAGAGTGGGAGACAAGGTTTAATGGAAGGAAGACTAATTGGAAGACTTTTGTGTAAGTTGGTAGAAAAAAGTCAAAAGTAGGAGACATGTAGGTGAAGAAAGAATCCAAAGTCTTGACTAAGGATGGGAGGTGGATTAAAATAGTAGGAAATTAATCATGTGTTTGAAATGAGTGGGAGACAACATTAAAAGAAATGAAGACTAATTAGAAGACTTTTAGGTAAGTTTGTAGAAAAAGTCAAAAGTAGATGAAGAAAGAATCCAAGGTGATGACTAAGGATGGGAGGTGGATTAAAATAATAGAATTTGGAGGGAGGTGACATAAAATATTGGGAATTGGAGGGGCATGGCTGGCCAAGGCATCCTAGGCCATTAAAATGGCCTAATTCCCCCTTTAGTCCTCCAACTTTCTAATTTTGGGCAATTGAGCCCAACCACTAAAAATCCCTTTGTTCAATTGAGTCCCTTATCTTTAAAAACCACCATTTTCATTACTATTTCTCTTGGCCTAAGCCAAGATTATTTTTAAGATGTTCAACACTCAATTATGCACATGCCATATTGTCTCCTCAATTTAATTGAGCTAAATTCCCGATTAAGGAAAAATTCTTATGCTCCAAATCCATTTAACCTGGGACCTAATCACTTTGGATTGTCCGGGCATTACAAAGCTTCCCATTATGATCTCTTCCTATTTGCATCAATGGAACCTTAATGGTCCCGATGGTAGAGACCTCATCTTTGCCTATCCCAAAGGTAGGCCCAATGACAGGCAACAAGATGGATTTCTTAACCATTATTTTTTCAATAGGTCAATGAAAATGATGTTGACGTTGGCTCCCGTATCCAGGTAGACCCTTTCTACATCAAAGTTTTTGATGCGCACCCTAAAGACAAATGGGCCCAAGTACAGGACCACCACCTAGGATCCATCAGCCCTGGTTATGACCCGGCCAGGGTCAATTACATCTAGTTTTGAGATTTTGCGCTCCTGTATTTTCTAAGCCACTAAGGCCTCTCATTTGAAGATCATGTAGACTACCCTCACTAGGGGTCCAGGATTTCAGTAGTCTCTTGGAGAGCAAGGCTTCTTGGGCCTTCAACCCCTGTCATTGTCTCCCTTGTTGTCTCTCCTAGGATGCCTATTTTATTGTCTATGACAATGAGATGTTCACTTGAATAAGTACTTCTTCAGCTTTCCTTCCTGAATCATCTCTTCAAACAACTTCTTCAGCTGCTAGCACTCCTCAGTATTATGCCCTTTATCTTTATGGTATTTATAGTATTTTTTAAGGTCTTTCTTAACTTAAGGAGGCATCGTTGGGGGCCATCGAGGAATTTGTTTCTTCTTCTTGAGGGAGTAGAGGATGTTCAACCTTATTTTTCTCAAGGGCTGAAGGATAGGCAACAGTCGTGAATCTCCTCTACTTTTCTTCCTAGATCCACTTTCCTTAGTTTTGATTTGGATTTTAGGAATTGTTGACCATTTAAGTTCCTCGGCATGTATGTATCTTGTAGCTCGGTCGAGTAATTCCTCTATGTCTCATACAGGGTTTCCATGAGGTCCCAAGCTAGTCTCAAATCTCGGGCTAATTCCTAAGTGATGCTATTAAATGTAGCTTTGGAGATAGCCCTTGTACTTGTACTGCCTCAGCATTGAATCTGTGGATGTAGTCCCTTAGGGACTCCTCACAACCTTACCAAATTTTTAGTTGGTGGGCTATCATCGTCTTTGGAGTTGGCTGGCTTCCCAAGAAGTGTCTTAGGAACACTTGGGAAATGTCGCTAAATAAGGAGAAATGACACCCCTTGTTGGTCTCGAGCTAGGAGGTGGTGACACCTGTTAACGTAAAGCTAAAGGCTCTACACATGATGACATCAAAGGCCCTTTTAAACCTCATGGAGGTAACATACCTCTGTAGATGGTTTATGGGGTCTGTAAGGCCATCGTATAAGTCAATTTTTGGCAAGCAAAACCCCTCGAGAGTGGGGGCATTGATTATCTCTTCTGAGAAATGTTGGAGCTGTAATACATGCAAAATCCTAAGTAATTAAGCCTTGGGCTATAAGAATTCAAGGCTTAAGAATTTTTCCTAAATTGGGAATTAAGCTCATTAAGTTTGAGAGACACTAAATTAAGTGGGACCAAAGAGTATGATGAGTGTTGGACACTCTCAGAATTTAAACTTGGCTTAGGCCAAGTAAAATGATGAAAATTTAAGGTGAATGAGTTAATTGGACAAAGAGGACTTTTTGTGGTTGGGCTCAATTGCCCAAATGCGGAATTGAGGGACTAAAGGGGGAATTAGCCGATTTTAAAGGCATTGGATGTCATGGCTGCCACTTCCCCTAATTTTTACCATATTATAATCATTTCCCTCCTACTACAATCTTCACTCACATTAAAATAATCCCCCCATTCACAAAATTCACCCAACTTGTCTCCTACTTTTGACTATCTCACCCACCACCCACACAAGTCTTCCAACTTATTTCCTACTTTTGACTATCTCACCCACCAACCACACAAGTCTTCCAACTTGTCCCCTACTTTTTACTATTTCACCCACCACCTACACAAGTTTTCCAACTTGTCGCCCTACTTTTGACAAATTTTCCCAACTTTCACCAAAGTCTTCTAATTTGTCTTCTACTTGGTCTCCCACTCACCTTCATGTGAATCACATGATATCCCTTATTCTCTCCCCTCAAATTTCGTCGATACTACCCAAAATACACTCCCATTTATTCCTCCAAACTTTATTCAACACATTTCACTTTCTCTCTTTAATCTCTCTCTACATTTGCTCTCAAACATTCTTCTAAACTTCTTCTTCCTTCTAAATTTGGCCAAGACTCATTCTTGAGAATCCTTGAGCTTTTACCAAGTGTTCTTGGTGTCTACAAACTCTTAAGAACACCCTCAGCAAGAATCAAGAAACGGATTGAAAGAATGAGATGTTTTTGGAAACCATCAACCAATAGGAGTTTCGGCCAAGTCTTGTTCTTGGAATTTTTGTGTTTGAAACTTGTGTTCTTGATACACATAAGCTTTTAAAGCCTTCCAAGGCAAGGAATTAAGTGGCGGTTTGAAGAAAAGTCAAAAGAAAGCTTAAAGGAGACCAAGCAACACAAATTTGGCCATACCTCATTTGTTGAGGTATTGTGTTCCACTAAGTTTTCTTGGTATATGTAAGCTTTTGAGCTATGGTAATACAATAATATACTTGCTAAATTTTAGGGCATTGTAGGTTCTCAAGCTAAAAATTAAGTTCTAGCTACAAACAAACAAGGAAAAGAGCGTAAGATAAGCTTCAAAAACTTTCGGGCAATAAAGTTGCTAAGGGTTTTATGGTAAGGATTCTTATACTTTTTGAGTATTTGGGCCCTTGAGTGATGGATATTGAATGCCATGTGATCCTAAAAAGGCTACAGAGGGCTATGTTTTGTTGCTTAGACAACTCTGTGCTAGCTAGCTCCATACAAGCATTACGGCTAAGAATTGAATCGGACAACTCAATTCCCAAGCATAAAGAGATCAGATTTTAAAATGAATTAATAAAATGGTTAACCTAAGAAATGAGAAATATGGATCATGCTTGCTCTACCCTTCAGAGGGATATGGTGTTAAGTGGTGTGTGTTTGTGTGCTTCTATGTTTGGATGTGCATACTAACCCCGATTATGATTATTATTGTTATATGTATGTATCTTATATTTTCTTTATCTTAGTGTTTTCTTTGCAGGAGCATGGAATATATTTTTTCTAAGATATACTTGTGCTATGTTAAGCTCTAGGAGCCATATGGAACCCTTATTGAGTTGACTCACTCGCCCTTTCTACTTTATGTAGGAAAAGGCGTGCTAGAGAGACATTAAGATTAAGAGCATTTTATACTCTTTCTGTTGGTAAAAAGGTTTGTGTATGTACATATGTTCTTGCTCAATATTCTAAGTATTATAAGTGTTATGGGTTGCCTGTGTAACAAGCTAATAAGTGTAGACTTTATATGTAGGACTTGGAGTCTAGATTGTGAGAACAAAGTCTCTAAGGTAGAAAGCGTGTTCTTTGGCTTTTTGTGTGGTTTGCCATGTTTGCACATGTGCTATAATGTTGGTCTTGTCTAAATGACCAAACCTATGATAAAAATGGACTTTAAAAACTTTTGGCCATAATATGTGTTAATGGCTTATATATAGACTATTGGACTTTTGGTGGTCATGAACATTTTGGGCCTAAGTAATGTTGATGATGGATTTGCGTAATACTATGTTTATAAGCCTATGCTTGATTATGAAAAATATGTGCATAATAAACAAAGTTTTCAAAGCTTGATTTGGTGTTTTGGTTGTCATGCATGTACTTGGCTATGTTTGATAATGAACTTGAAATGAACACACAAGTTTCACATAAGTACTAGCTCATTTTCAATAGTACAATATAAACATTTAAGTAAATAATTAATGAGCTAGTACTAGTAACATTCTGGGGTTCAAGCCCGTATGTTTTGATAATGAACTAATGCCTCTTATATGGAATTCTGCTGCATGGTTAAGTAATTAGGCCCGCATGGGCCAGGGGCTAAGTTGGGCATGACATGAGCTATCGGTACTCCACGTCAATGCCCATGATAAGGCCTTCATTCGGTCACTTTAGGCCCACATGCACTGCTCCATCTCGTCGAGTCTCTGCAGAATTGCACTAATGTTGCTAGGACCGTCTGAGCCATCCAGGAATAATTGTTTCTCATAGGTTGATGCCCTCGAAGGCTGGCCTTTTCAAGGGGCTAGGCAAGGCCCCTTTCACTGGGTGACTCTCTACAGTTTCTTCTGAGGCTTTGGGTAAAGTCCTCCAGATTTCTTGTTGGACCATCACCCTTAACTGTTCGAATAGGGCGTGCTGTAAAGCCTAGAATTACTTGTCATTTAGGGGCATAGGGCCCTTACCCCTACAAGAGTCCCTTTGGAGCCCCACGAGATTTTTTAGGCTATTACCTTAGTATGTTTCTTCACCTTTGGGCCCTATGGAGCTCTCATGGCGATGGCTTTCTTGCTCAGCCTCTTGCAAGTCCTGGATCTCCAATTGTGATTTTCACGTGTTCACCATATTAGGTTTCTACAAATGGCGCCAAATTGATAAGTAAAGTGATTGGGTAGGCTGGACCCCAAGGGCTTGGCGAACAGCATATTGGAATCTTGCATACAAAAACAGCATTAGAGCTCCAGGATGTGCTCTCAGGGACCTCCTCTGATGCTCAAATTAGCTTTCCATTGAGGAATAATAGGGAGAATGAGAAGAGAACTGGAATATCGTATCTCATGATTGGTGATGGATTTATATAGCTAATGAGTACTTCGAGTAATTCGTTATTGGGATAAAAATCTCATAGTTTATTCCATATGCACGGGATATTGTTTCCTTCTAAAAAAGAATTCCCTTTTAGGTCTATTTTGACCTCTAGAAATAGCCAAACCCCTAGACATCTGGATTTTTGCCGTTGGACTTGTTTCCTACTACTAGTCAAAAAAGCAAAACCTGAAAAATTATAGACTATGGATATTACAGTTTGAATCTACGTCATTCATTCATGTTAGTCTCACCTACATTGATGGAATTATGTGGGTATAACCAAATAACGCCTTGTGATCTTTTTTTATTTTTATTTTTTTTTACTTGCTTTGAGACGGATTGATGCATCTACCTTAATCTTTTTGAGACGGATTGATTCATCTACATTAATCTTGATGGAGCCATCATATAAGACAATTTTGAGTTGTGGGATAAAATAGAAAACCTAATGGCTAGCTTGAGCAATCAACGAAAGGAAAAGGAAAATGCAATTAATCTTGATAAAATCAATCAGGACCTACCTGCAGCTTTATGTTTATTTTCAACTACGTAGAGGATTATATATTAAATGACTTGCTTAAAAAATCTCTAATGGGTTTATTTTTATTTTTTATAAGGGTTGATAGGTACCATAGAAAAATTAAGAAAATTAAGTAGGTAAAATGTCTATTGTATGCAACTTTAAAAAACTTCAACTATAATATGATTACTTTCGAATATGATGTGATGTCATAAATAATAAATTTTAAAATACATGCGTCACTCAAATCAGAGCTTCTACTTAATTTGTTTTATTGAGTTACAGCTAAACTGGAACGTGGGACTCTACTTAACTATTTGGCAGTACTTTGAAAATTTAGTCTCCATCACGTAGAAATAATTATCACAACAACTAAGTGATGAGAAATTAGTGGCAGTACCCAACAAAAATTATTTCTGTTTAGCGGTTTTCACAAAAAATTTTACTTTTGTGGAATTAGTATAACCATTTTCAAATCAATTGTGAAGCCATATTTGCTGAAAGAGTAGTATCTTCTGTATTATGTTAATTTTGATTTCTTGCGCCCAATATTTCCTAATTAAAAGCCCTACGAAAGCAAGGGCCCCTCTGTAAATCCCCCTAATTAAAAGCTGTACCACCATTAAAGGAAAATTATAAATTGATATAAAAAAAAAAGAATACTTTATTATTATTATTATTATTATTTTAGAATTTGTAGATTTTTTATTATTTTAGAATTTGTAGATTTTTTTTCTAACAGTTGTCAATGAGGCCACCAGAATTTTATGTGGATATCCACCTTAATGTGATTATTACCAGCCATCATTGGCTTTACGATATAGCTAATGCTTAATAATAACAATTCTATGATACTGGTAATTGGCACCAAACCTGCTTTAGAGAAAAAAAAGCAGATTCATTTCTGATTTGAGCAAGCAACCATAAAATTTTGGATATCTTTATTTGGCAAAAACAGCACCCATAAAGCTGCCAGGTTGCTTGATCTACGCTAATTTTTTTTTTAGCAATATATATATATATATGAGAAATGGCAAAAAATTATATACACCAATACGCATAAAAGTACCCATATTATTTGTGTCAGAAGCAAGCATCACTTCTGTTAAAACTCTTATTTTTGCAGAACAAAATGCCTTAGATTGCTTTCATTTTGGGCCCCTTTTTATTGGATTTTGTGGTAACAGTTACAATGAGGCTCCTATAATTTTATGTGGATATCCAACTCAATGTAATTACTTACCAGCCATCATTGGATTTACTAGCTAGCTAGCTAGTGGTCACTAATAACAATTCTATAATATTGGTAATTGCCACCAAACCTGCTTTAGGAAAAAAAAAAAAAGGAGCAGATTCATTTCTATTTGGGGCAAGCAACTTAAAAATTTGGGATCTTTATTTGGCAAAAACAACACTCTTAAAGCTGCTAGGTTGCTTGATTCACTCCACTTTTCTTTCTTTTTTTTTTCTTTGAACAATATATATATGAGAAATGGCAAAGAAATATTATGCACCAATACACATAAAAGTACCCACATCATTTATGTGAGAAGAAATCACCAGTTCTTTTAAAACTCTTATTTTTGCAGAACAAAATGCCTAAGATTGCTTTCATTTTGGGCCTCTTTTTATTGGATATATATGCCAGAGTTAATTCTCAAACGTTTAATGTCAAAGATTTTGGAGCAGTTGGAGATGGAATTGAAGATGATACCCAGGTACATAATAAACAAATCTCTGCATGTGATCTTTTCTCATGTGTGTGTGTGTGTATTATTTTTTGGTAATTTAATCATATAGACTATATATGGATTTTATTTGCTTTACAAATTATTTGCTAGGCTTTTGCCAAGGCATGGAACAGTACTTGTAATTCAGATTCAGGGTCCCCAACCATGGTGATTCCCAGGGGCCCGGAAACGTTTTTGGTTTCTCAGATAAGATTCACTGGACCATGCAAATCCTATGTTTCTTTACAGGTATGCACAAACGTAACACACATATACACACAAGCAAGCGTGCGCACAAACACACACAAACAAATCTTATAGTTACTTATTCGTGTGTCTGTGTGTTTGTTAGTAGATGTGAGTATGGTTCGTGTTGATTCAGTTTTATGGTGAAACTGAACCAATTTAAAATAACATCAGTTTTAAAATTTTTCTATCTAATCTGAGAACTAAAAACTGAACTGAACTAGAACTATGGTTTTAGATTTTTTTATTATGATTCTCAGGTTTTTCGGTTTATATTATATACATATAATAATACCAAAATTCAATAAAACTACATTTATAACCAATATATGAAATATTTAACATAATATACAATTAAATTAGCATTTAAATACATGTACTTAGACATATTAAAAAAAGTTTAACATGTTGTTACCAAAATGATTCAAAAGAGTTGATTGTGGTATGAAGTATCTTCCATCTCAACCAGTTGACTTCCCTATAGTAATTTTAACATTGACACGACATTCAACATTGGAACTTGAGCCTTTAGGACCTTTTTTTTCCAGTATCAAAACTTGAAATATGTTGATGTTATGAATTTATAGTTTCTCATGGTTCACAAATAAATAAAAAAAACATAATAATTATGTCATAGAGAGTAGTACGGAGTAGAGAGATTGAAAGTAAAATGACTTAAGAGTAGTCGGTTTAGGAAGTGAATTAATTCAAGTGAATATGAAGAAATTTCGTGAATGATCCTACATATTCCATATTACTTCAATTTAGGATATCAGTTTAAGGGTTTAATATAAAAATATAAGATTATTATCATAATTCTTTATATATATATATATATATATATATATATATATATATATATATATATATATATATATATATATATATATAATACTATAATTTTTTTATTATATAATTATATATATACTTCAGGTTTGGTTCCATCTCGAATTATGGAATTAGAATCAACAAAAAAATCATCAATTTTCCTATATATGAAATTAACATAAGAATTATAATTTATTTTTATTAATCCTAACCTAACCTAATGAGTATGATTTATGCTAAATTTCAGATTTATTCAACTTATATTCAGTTTTATACGTAGCAGTGGTGTAATAGAATTAGATCCGTGAATTATGATTTATTTATTACTTTAATACTATGATTGAATTTTGGAAGCTGCCAAATGCCAATGAGGACACGGTATGTCATTTTGACAGGCTAATTTGACAGTCAAAAGCGATGGAGACTTTTGAGGGGGTCACATAATTTGACAGCTCAAATTGACCTGTTAAAATGACAAACCAATTGTGTGACTTTTTCCTTCATTTTTAATATTTAATTTTTTGAGTTTTTAATACAATATTTTCTGATAATATTTTCACCTAAAGTTAACAAAATACACGTGCCACTTTGACACAAATTAGCCCTGAATCAACCCTTTTCTTTCATGGTTGACTTGAACCTATGGAAACGTTTTCAAAATATATATTACAAAGTTGTAACTTTTTTTTCTTCCAATCATTTATGTAAGGACATCTAACATTTATGCTTGAAAAAATTTAAAAATATAAATTATTATATTTTTTCAATACTAAAAGGGTCGATTGACAAAAGAAAAAGGTCATTAAATTAAGAGGAGAGGAGTATTTTTCTTGAATTTGGGGTCAATTTAGCTAGCGATTGTGTTATAGAAGCTTATGAAAATGCTCTTTTAGATTTGCACTGAATTTGGTCCATGGGTGGAGGGACAACAATCTTTATCTCACATGCAGGAATTGAACAGTCAAATCCCTTTATATACATTAATATATTTCTACGTTTTTTTCCCTAATAGTACAATAGAGACTTATAAAAGGAATTATATTGTAAAATCTAATTTTTTTTATGCCACCGATCTCATTGGTCTAAACTCATCATTTAGGTACACAAAAAGGAAAATATCTCTTACACAAAGCCAAATTTAAACCTTAGCTGGCCATAAAAAAATGATAGGTTAAGTTAATTGGTCGACAAGTTTATCGGCTATTCTAATTTTGAAGTGTACTATTATGACGACTCAAGTTCAGAACTAGTTGACAAAACATTTACCCACATTATATGAGTCATCCTTTGTGAGAAAAATAAACACTAAGTGATCAAGCTTCAAAACTTAAAATCATATATACACATCAGAAATCACACAACCTTTACATGTGAGATATGAGGTATCACAACTATCATGATTAGCAAGAAATAATCCTATGTGATTTAATTTTATTGAGTATAATATAAATGCTCGCGAAGTTTGTACATAAGAAACTTTAAAGTCGATGTTACATGCCTTGGAATCAAATCAAGTTTATTACATTGTTAAAAATGTACACATGCAAGTGCATCTAAAGATTCTAAACATACACTCACATCTTTTTTTTCTTTTTGGTAGTCTTCAAACTCTTGACTTGATGGTTAGATAGTGAGAAGGCAGTAGCTACTAACCATGGAGGCCAAGTTTGAAGGCCCACACATATATTGAATTAACATATTGAAGTGCAATAGGTAGGAGGAGAGTTGAAAGCTCCGAGTGGTCTAGAGCAATGGGAAGGAAAGGATCCATCAAAATGGTTGGAGTTTGAGGGCATTGATGGGCTCTATCTGAATTGCACCGCTGGGCTTATTGATGGCCAAGGCCAACCTTGGTGGGACAAGCTTTGTAGATATCACCCCGGCCAGGTACAATTCAATTAAATACACGTGTACACAAACTAATATTATATGTGCGTTAAGCGTTGTTTTCATGTTCGTTATTCACTTTTTGTACGTAAATCAAGAAATATGTAAGAAATGAATAATGTAATGACAATTTGAAGAATAATATGTGTTATGGAATGTTATATTATATTTTAGGAAGGATAATATTTCTTTCTTTATTCCTAGGGATTTTCATCTTTATTCCTAGGAATTTCTTTCCTTGTATTCCTCTCTCATCTAATATATAAAGGTCATGTGTGGGTCTTGTATTATCAAGCCCTTAGTTTCTCCTCCTATTATTCTGTAACATGGTATCAGAGCCATAACTTAAATTTAGCATCTTCCGCAGCCATTCCTTCACCTAAACCACCTTTCGCAACTTTCCGTTAACCGCTGCCCTTTTTAGAAAACCAGCAACCACCCAGCCAAATCAAAAACCAACAACACAGAGACATTCAGGAGGCGCCGGCGACCAAAACTACACCAGCGGTGTCGCCAGAAAAACACCCACGCGCCGGCATGTGGGAGTCACGCGCTGCCGTCCGACGACCTCCGGCGACGGCGGTTCAATGGGTCTGATCGGTTTTCTGTCCTAAACAAGTTTCTGGTCTTTGTTTGCATTAATTATGACCATAAGTTGAGTTTCTTCATTCTTCAGTTGTTTTCAGTCAGTCGGTACATCATCAGCCCAGTTTTCTATTAGTTTCTGATACTGTCAATCATCAGTAATCATAAACATGTCAAGACCTGATGACAAAAGTCCTCAAGGGAGTTTGTTGCCGGTCATTGTCCCACCAGCATGCACCCCCACACAGTTCAGCAATTTGCGGATTGCCAAACAGTGTTTAAACAGTAATAACTACTCATTCTGGGCTAGGAATATGGAGTTGTATTTTACAGGTCAAAGAAAGATGTCTCATTTGACTGATGATCCTCAAACATCTGAGAGTTGGAAAGCTGATGATGCACAATTACTCCATATCCTTTTAATTCAATGGAACCTGAAATTTCATCTATATTTTTTCATGTTCGAACCTGTAGGCAAGCTTGGGAGTATGCTAAGCTTTTATATTCTAGTAATATCCTTCATATATATGAGGTTTCTGTTGAAGTGTTTCAGTCCAAACAGGAAGGCAGTCTTCTTGAATATTTTGCAAAGGTGAAACATGCATTGGAAGAAATGAATTCTTTGCTTCCTATTACCCCTGATGTCAAGGAGATGCAATGTCAGAGAGAGCAGTTGGTGCTTATGACATTTTTGGCAGGGCTAAAACCTAAATTTGAACCAGTTCAGTCCCAGATTCTTGGTGGAATAGAACTTCCTTCATTACCTGAAGTTTTCATGAGACTTTCACGCACTATGATAAAGGAAAGTTCAGCAAGCAATAGTTCTGACCGGTCTGCCCTTGCAATACAGCCAAGTACACAAGCAAAAGGAGGTCGTGGAAGTGGTCGTGGAGGACGCAGTAATCGTGGTGGTCATGGCAGCAAAGGTGGACGTGATAGAGGTTCACAGTTGCATTGCACATATTGTGATAGAGATGGACATGAGGAGGAGACTTGTTGGGATAAGTACCCGGCTCTGCAAACAGCACATTTTGCATCATATGAGGAGTCATCTTCAGTTACAGCCCCACAACAGTTTGTCACGATATCTCAAGAATAGTATATTAAGTACCTGCAGTATCAGTCCGTACAGCAGGCTTCCACTTCTTCTATGGCTTCTGTTGTTCATTGAGGTAGCCCAACAACCTGTTATTCCTCCAACCTTCCTAGAAATCAACTCTAGGTATTGGATTCTGGTGCCACTGACCACATTTCAGGTAAAATAACCAATTTTGACCATATTTCTTCTTTACCAGTATCTCACAATAAACTCACTATTACAGATGGATCTACCACCACCATTAAAGGTGTTGGACCCACCTATCCTTGTCACTCTTTCACTTTACCATCTACTTTATTCGTTCCCAACTTTTCTTTCAACCTTATATCTATAAGTAAGCTAACCAAACAACTAAATTACTCAATTTGTTTCTTCTTTGATCATGTCATTATTCATGATTTGAGGAGCAAGAAGACGATTGGAGAAGGGCATAAATCGAATGGAATGTACTACTTCGATAGACTGCAGTCATCAGCTGTTTGTCATACATTGGTCTTACCTTAATTAGTTCATAGTCGTTTGGGTCATCCATTTTTAGCAAATCTTAAGAAGCTTGTTCTAGATTTAGTTTTAGCCTCTAATTTAGATTGTGAGTCGTGTCAATTAGGGAAGTATCATCGTGTTCCCTACTTTCCTCGAGTCAATAAAAGGGTTGAAAAACCTTTTATGCTAGTTCATACAGATATTTGGGGTCCAAGTCGTGTCAGGTCTAAATTAGGTTTTCAATATTTCGTAATTTTTGTTGATGATTTTTCTCGAATGACTTGGTTGTTTTTAATGAAAGATTGTTCTAAGTTATTCTATATTTTATGTACCTTTTGTGCTGAAATTCAAAATCAATTTAATTCTCGAATTAAAATTCTTCGTAGTGACAATGCTAAAGAGTATTTTTCTCACTCAATGTCTAGCTATGTGCAGAAACAGGGGATTATACATCAATCCTCCTATCCAAAGACATCTCAACAAAATGGAGTGGCCAAGAGGAAAATCCAACACATTGTTGAAATAGCTTGTACCCTTTTAATTCACATGAGTGTTCCCAAAAGTTTTTGGGGCAATGCTATCCTTACTGCATGCTTCCTCATAAATCGGATGCCTTCTTCTATTTTGTCGAGTAAAATTCCATTCTCTGTTCTCTTTTCTTCTCAAGCTCCATTTTCTATTCTACCTCAAATTTTTTGGTGTGTTTGCTTTGTTCATCAGCACCAACCTGGCACTGACAAATTAGATCCTAGAGCCTTAAAATGTGTTTTTCTTGGATACTCTCGTCTTCAGAAAGGGTACAAATGTTTCTATCCTTCACTGAATTGATTTTTTGTTTCTGCTGATGTTATGTTCTTTGAAAACACACCTTATTTCTCTAATACTCAATCTGTGTCTGCTGATGCCGATGACTGTCTACCTTTACCATTTGTGCCAACCCAAATAGCTCCTGATACATCAAACACTAGTAGTACATCTTTAGAGCACATTTCTGATACTGATCCCCTACTGTTAGAGCATCTGTCTCGTTCTAACCTGCAGGTTTATACTTGGCGTCCTCGAGTTGACGTACCACCAGGAGATTCATGCTCATCACAACCGTCTTCTTCATCATCAATACCTAAGGGTGATGATTTGGATTTTCCAATTGCACTCTGCAAAGGGAAAAAAGTCTTGTACTTCTCACCCAATCTCTAACTTTGTTTTTTATGATTCTCTATCACCGTCATACTCTGCTTTTGTATCCATCTTGTCCTCTATATCCTTGCCTAAGTCTGTTTCAGAAGTCATTTCTCATCCTAGATGGAAACAAGCTATGAAAGAAGAAATGTCAGCTTTGCGGGCTAATAACACGTGGGACTTGGTTTCTTTTCCGTGTGGTCGGACTGTTGTGGGTTGTTGCTGGGTGTTTACTGTAAAGGTTCATCATGATGGGACAGTTGATTGATTAAAAGCCCATCTGGTTGCAAAAGGATATTCCCAAGTATATGACATGGATTATTCAGAAACCTTTTCTCCAGTAGCCAAATTGACATCTGTTCGTATCATCATTACATTGGCTGCTACATATGCATGGCCTTTACATCAGTTAGATGTGAAAAATGCCTTTCTTCATGGAGATCTTGAGGAAACTATCTACATGGAGCAACCACCGGGGTTTGTTGCTCAAGGGGAGGCTGATCGTGTATGTCGACTAAATAAGTCAATGTATGGTTTGAAACAATCGCCACGGGCATGGTTTGGTCGTTTCAATTCAGTTGTTATGGAATTTGGTTTATAGCAGTGTAGTGTGGATCATTCTGTCTTTTATCGCCACTCTGAAGCTGGTAAAATCCTCTTGATCGTCTATGTTGATGATATTGTTATTATTGGTGATGATGCATCTGGTATTCAATCGTTGAAGGTTTTTCTGCAAACCAAGTTTCAGACAAAAGACCTTAGTCCACTAAAATATTTCTTGGGAATTGAGGTTGCACTGTTTAAGACGGGAATATGTCTTTCATAAAAAAAGTATGTTCTAGACCTTCTGGAAGAAACTGGTTTGTTGGAAACCAAACCGGTTGACAGTCTCATGGAGCCAAATGTCAAGCTTGATGTAGATAAAGGGGAATTGTTGGAAGACCCTACCAGGTATCGAAGACTTGTTGGCAAATTAAATTAACTGATTGTTACTCGTCCAGATATTTTATTTGCTGTAAGTGCAGTAAGTCAGTTCATGGACTCTCCCCGTACTAGCCATTGGGATGCAGTCGTTAGAATTTTGAGATATCTCAAAGGTACACCAGGACAAGGTCTTCTTTATCAAAATCATGGTCACACTCGAATTCGAGGATACACAGATGCTGATTGGGCAGGCTCTTACGATCGACGGTCTACTTCAGGCTATTGTGTATTCATGGGAAGAAACTTGGTGTCCTGGAAAAGTAAGAAACAGAGTATTGTCGCAAGATCAAGTGCTGAATCTGAGTATAGGGCAATGTCATATACTACATGTGAACTGGTTTGGTTAAGACATCTTCTCATGGAACTTGGTTTCGGACATTCAACTCCTATGGAATTAATGTGTGATAATCAAGCAGCCATTCACATTGCTTCTAATCCTGTTTTTCATGAGAGAACCAAACATATCGAAGTTGACTGCCACTTCGTTCGTGAGAAGCTTCAAGGAAGTTTGATCAAGACCCCATGTGTCAAATCAGATGATCAACTTGCTGATTTGTTCACTAAAGCTTTAGGAGGATCTAAAGTAAAATCTATATGTGACAAGCTTGGAGTTTATGATATGTATGCTTCAGCTTGAGGGGGAGTATTATGGAATGTTATATTATATTTTAGGAAGGATAATATTTCTTTCTTTATTCCTAGGGATTTCTCTATTTCTTTCTAGGGATTTCTTTTCTTGTATTCCTCTCTCATCTAATATATAAAGGTCATGTGAGGGTCTTGTATTATCAAGCCCTCAGCTTCTCCTCCTATTATTCTGTAACAATATGAAAAAATAATTTACTAAATATAAAAATATTGTAAAAATTTTAGACTACCTAAAATAGTAAATGTTATAAAGAATGTGAGATAATGAGAGTACATATTTCATTTTTTTTTATATAAGTTCCTTTTGGTCCGTGAATTTCATTGACTCAAACACTTTGTCCTTAAGTTGACTTAAATGGACTTGCCTATCAAACTAAAAAAATTGGTACACTTTGCTACCCAACTATTCAAGGTGTAAAATGTCCTATTTCTCATAGTTTGAAGGATGAGTTGATTCACGTGAAATTAATTACGGGAGCTAAAATGTCCAAAATCAATAAATTCCAATGGACCAAAATAAATTTAGTTTTTTTTTTTGCCACCATCTCGAAATTCTCTACTTTATAATTCTAATCTTTGATTTTTTTTTCACTAATAGGGCTGTATTTCTCTTGCACCGACGGTACGTATTTTACTCTTTAATTGATCTATGTTCAAGAATTTAGGAGATGATAAATCATCTCAAGATAAAGAGACTGTGATTTTCAATGGCTAGCCTAAGTATTGATCGTTTGAAAATGTTCTCCTCTTCTGATTTTAATTTGTAGGTGCTTAGGTTTCAAAATTGCAACAATGTGAAGGTGAAGAGCCTTAGGATTGTGAATAGTCCACAAACCCATGTCTTGGTTTACAAAAGCCAAAATGTGTTGATCAGTAACGTCTTCCTTAAATCTCCCCAAACAAGCCCTAACACTGACGGGATTCACATTGCCAGTTCAACCAATGTTTCTATTCATGGATCAAATATACAATCTGGTAACTCTCTATCTCTCTCTCTCTCTCTATCTATATATATATATATATATATATATATATATATATACATGTTTCTTTTTCGACAAGTAACATTATTTGTTCCTTTGTTTTTTGTTTCTTGGGTTGCAAGGTGATGATTGTGTTTCTATTGGCGACAAAACTTCAAATGTGAATGTGACTTATGTTAATTGTGGACCTGGTCATGGTATAAGGTATGGAATGGCTATAATGACTGATACATGAGTTATAATTTGACAATGGATATATACATGTATAGTTCTAGAAATGGATTATTCATCACAATTATAACTACATTCTAAAAGCTGTGAGTTTTACATTGTTCATGAACAAAGTCAAACACTATTCATCAACAGTGCCTATTCTTTTTTTTTTTCTTCTTTTTTCTATTGGATATGATTGATTATTTTTTAAGTTTGGTCCTCTTTTTTCAAGGAAATTGTGCCTGTGTTGCAAGTTTTCAAGTATCTTCCTGTTTCGCTTTTTCTTATGATTAAACTATGATTTTAGACGCTAAATTTCTTTCCTTTCCCATTTCAGTCACTAACTTCGACCCAGATTATGTTTTAGTCCAAGATTTAATAAATAATAATTACTTAACTATATTCTTTCTATGAGCTTTTTTGGTCTTGAATTTTTTTTTGTTTTTTATCTACTATCTTCTAGAGCAAAACATTGGTCACCTTCAATTATTAAATTTTACTACGTAAAGCTTTTTTATTTAATCTCTTAGTCCTTGAATTTTTTTTGGTCAATTTTTTATTTTTCTGTTAATCTCTATTAATTGAGTTTTATAAAATGAATTATTTAATTCAAAAGTTATATGGTTTAATAAAGTCATTTTTTCCATAATTGCTAAAATTAAAAGCAAATTTTTCTAACTAAATTTTACATCAATATTAAATATTGGAATTTGAATTAATAAAAGGTGAATTTTTTTAGTAAATTCTTCTTTAGTGACACACAAAATATTCATCATTTCAAAGCATGTACATGTGTTATGTTTTGATCATAATTAATCATTTGAATGATAAGAATATGATATAAAAAAAGCCCAACTTAAAATTAAAATAAAGTAAAATTTTAATTTATTAGCATAAGTTTATGGCTAAGAATTATTTATTTATTTATTACTGATATTTATTTTAATGATAAATTTAAGAAAACAAATACCTGCTACACAATGCAGGTAAAAAATAACCTCACAATTACTATTGTTGGTAGTCTCAAAATTATCATAAGGTTTATATTTAATAAGTTTTCTATAGTCCATTTATCAACATTCACTCTAAAATATTTAATAACCTAGTTTTTTTAATAAATTTCAATTTGGTCCAACAAATATTTTTTAAAAAAATTAATGTTAGTGCTTATATTTGCAAAAAAAAAAAAAAGTTGTCAAATGATCCATAATCTTTAATAAAATTTTCAAGTGAATTACTAAAGTTTTAAAAGGTGACAGTTTGTTACCAGCCTTTTTCATGAGGCCAAAGCATGCATTATAATGATGATGATGATGATGAAAAACCATAATTTTTGTGAATATTAATTGCGGGCAAATTGAGACGAATGAATTATTATACTTTTTTTTATGTATAAATGTATTCTAACTAAGTTGTGATTTAGTTATATCTTAAGATTTGACTAGAGTATATAACGCCATAAAAACGAGAATTATTACAGCTCAATTAAGTGCAGATTACAAATCAATTACACAAAATACATTAGTACACAAAGAAAATATATATCATGTAAACTATTATATCTATAAGCATAATTAGTTTTTTACTTAACCAAAAATTTCATGCGAGAATATTGTGTACTACGCCTTAAATTATAAAAAACATTACTATAAATTAATTTATATTATCTTATCTCCCAACATAAATTTACATGTATTCTTGGTTAATTATGCCATTGGCCGCAGCGTGGGTAGCTTAGGAAGAGGTGGAGAAGTGGTAGAAGTGAGTAACATCACTGTGAAGCACGTCAACTTCACCAAAACTACAAACGGAGCACGAATCAAGACTTGGCAGGTAAAAAAAGAAACGTGCAACGTGATGGATTCGATAACCTTTTCATTTCAGGATAGATGTGTAACATCTTGTATAATTTAGGGACTAATTGTGCAATTTCTGACTGGAGATCTAAGAATGAACCAAATTTGGCAGGTTGGTCGTGGGGAAGTTCGAAATGTCCATTTTTCAGCCCTGAATTTTGACCAAGTTCAGAATCCAATCATAATTGACCAGTACTACTGTGACGTTGCCGGCGCATGCGCAACTACGGTAGGTAAAAACTATCTGACGCCAAAACCAGGCAGTAACTAAATTTAGTAGTCGTAAAAAGGTTTTGTTTCACAATAATATTTAAAATTAGCGTTAAAATTTGAAATAAATTTTCAATAATTGTGATAATTTTTCTAAATATCTAATATTTAAAAGTTATCGTTGAATACCCTTTTTCAATCCTTGGCATTAAACAATGATGCTGTCCCAAAATCGAATCAATATCAAAATAATTCTATGATACCAAACTTTATATTTACTTTATGAACCAAGAACAAAAAAGAAATGATTCTAATAAGATGTTGATGGAGTTCTCTAAAGCAACATCTACCCATCTCCACTTGGCACCATTTTAGCACTTTAATTCTGATATAATCTTGTGTGGAAAACCTCTAATGGTGAATTAATTTATGCATTATCTAATTTGGCTCTGCCCTTAGGTTTAAATCATTTATGGAGAAAGAAGTCAGAGTAAAAAACCAAAATTTAAATCTCCTAATAACAATTATAAGCCTTGACTACTACGTTAAAACTTATATTATTGTGATCTTTTACTTGTATCGCCTGTATATCATCATTTGGAAAGTTTTTATTTGAAAGGTTGAGTCATTTGCAACTGTGCCTAAAACTTTTCAATCCTGTGACTAAAACAAGGACGCGGGGGTGCACGTGAGGGACGTGGTGTTCTCGCATGCTTTCGGGACATCGGTGAATGGAAATGCGGTGATCTTCAACTGTAGCAACAATGTCCCGTGCACCAACATTGTGTTGGACACGGTTCAACTCCGTCCCTCAATTTCTAGCAACCAACCTCTTCACTCTACCTGCAACTTTGCTCATGGATCAGCCCTAGGGACATGCCAACCACCACCTTGCCTCCAACCATAACTAATAGTACTAATTAGGGTTGTTTTTTTTTTTTTCTATCTCTCTCCCCCATCGGATCTTCTTGTTTTGTTTAAGAATTGTTGGTTAAACAAATTGTATGATGGTGTGTTATAACTAATTTGTGAGACTGAGTTGTTCATGTTTGTTAGTGGGTGAAGTACAAAACACTTTAGTTGAAATTACGCCAGTAAGATGGTTATTTGACTGGTGCAATATCCACCCAATTTAGTTGGGACGACGTTACCCTTCAAGGTTTTTCAATTCCTAAGTTATATAAGAGAGATATATTTTTTTGTTAGAATTAAGTCTAGGTAAAAGAGTTTCTGATTTCCTGGCTAAAGTTTAAGGAATTTTTTTTTTTTTTTGTATTCAGAAGCATCATTTCAAAGTACAAGTGAAAAATATATAATTATATAATACTGTTGTAATTAAAGAAAAATAAATAATAATTTTTTTAGAACAACTGAACCAACTTATTTATAACATTATGGAGGAAGTGCGAAGACTTTAGTTGAATTCTAAATCTACTCAGACCCTTAGGCCTTAATCATTATACTAGAGGATCCTGGACAGTTCTAGAAATTAAAATCCGTCTCTGAAAAAACATATCATGTTCAAGGCAGAAGACCTGTCAACCATTTTATGCCATGTGTTATGTATATAGACAAGAAAAATTATTTGGACACATGATTTAAAACTTTTGACAGGCTTATCCCTGTAGGCCGTCTAGAAGATAATGTTCTCCCCTGAGGGAACAACCACTCTTTTCTCAATAGCACCTTTTCAATAATGAAATTGAATAGAAATGTCTAAAGTGAAAATAGTCTAAGCTGAGCCTTCTAGGTTTGAACTCGGCTCTATATGCTTGGGTGTAGCTCAAACTCAATAGCCCCAGAATTTTGGCTTGAAAGCTTAATGGGCTCGATAGAGTTCTGGTTTAATTGTAACTCTCAGAACATTAGAGGTTTACATGTAAGTATTTTGATATATTAGGGGTAAAGGCAATTAGTTCACTGTATAATGGTGGGGGTGAATATGTGTTCGATAAACCCAAAATCCAACTTAAACCACCTCTATTGGGTTAGCTTGAGTTAGGTGAAAAATAAGCTCTTAATTTGTGGGTTGATTCCAATCACGGAGAATCACCAATTTTTGAGTCAGTTCTGGTTATATATAAAATCTTACTCATAAATTTATGTATGAATATGTACATTCAAATATGTATATTAAAAATTATAATATTACCAAATTATTCATATACAATGAACAAGTTAAATTTAAATGTGGATTAAGCTGTGTATTATGTTGAATATTTCTTAAACTAGTTGTGGATATAATTTTATTAGACTTTATTAATTGTTATATCTATATGGTAGGAACTGAAAAATTCAAGAATTAAAATAGAAAAAGCAAGACCCATGGTTCTGGTTCTATTTAATTTTTAGTTTTCAGTTGGGTAGGATTTTTTAATCATCACTATTTCGGGTTGGTGCTCTTCCTGCTAAGGACTGTATGAAAGTTTGAAAACCTAAAGGCGCTATTTGCAATCATGACATAAATCTTAGGAGGAACTAGTATTATTTATCCTTCGATCTTGATAAGGCTTAAATTTGATTGAGCTCTAGTGCTGTATGCTAGAACCTCGCCACCAAAATAGAATATTGACTTGGATAGAACTTATATAATGAAAGAATATTTTAAAATATAAAAAGATCCTCTATTTCATTATCTTTAAGGGTACAAGACTAATATATTGCTAGAGTAAAAGCAGAACATTTCAACAATTTAAAGGTCTTTATCCTGGATATTTAGGATGTCTCGGAAAAGTTCTTATTAGGTGTTTAAAAGTTTAAAATTTTATTGACCCACATCTCATTTTTCTCGAATTTATTTAGTTTTATTTTATTTAATGGAATTTGTATAATTTTATTTTCAAAAGCACAAAAATAAAATTAAAATTTTCCCATAGAATATTCGATATAAAAATTTTAAATAACTTTTAAAATAAATGTTCTGTTAGTAGTTTTAGAGGATACAGGTGGGTTTCAAATGTTTTTAAAAAAGCAATTTGTGTTAGGCATCACTCTCCATTGGACTTTAGTCAATAAGTTGGAGGGCGAATTGCATTGAATTTTAGCTTCGGTTCTCAATCGACTAAATTCACCAAGTTAGAGGGTTTTTATTGTAATTTAGGCATAGAAATGAAGGAGTAGTAAGCTGAAGCGCTTCGGGCTCCAATCCATCTCTCGCTCTCTGTCTCTCCCCCTCTCTCTCTTTCTCTCTCCTCGACGCGATTGGTTGACCAAAAACCCAGTGTACAGAAGCTCGCGATCCGTCGTTTACAGGGTCCGATTTCCCGAATTCAAGGTTAGTTGTTGCTCTATCTCCCTTGCTGAGTCGCATCGCTTCGCAGCTCCTCATCGTGCCAGGGAAACTGGTGTGTTCTTGGATCTTGGTTTATGCTTTGTTTGCAGATCTGGGTTTTGGGTAAGTTCCTTGTCTGTCTCGATGTCGATTCTGCCCAAGAGCGATTCGATCCATATTCGGGAGGTTTGGAACGATAATCTTGAACAGGAGTTCGCTTTGATTCGTGAGATTGTTGACACTTTCAATTATGTGGCCATGGATACGGAGTTCCCGGGCGTGGTTCTTCGCCCAGTTGGTAATTTCAAGAACATAAATGACTATAACTATCAAACTCTAAAGGATAATGTTGATATGTTGAAACTGATTCAGCTGGGTCTCACTTTCTCGGATGAAAAGGGGAACCTTCCTACTTGTGGTACCGATAAGTATTGTATCTGGCAATTCAATTTCTGTGAATTCAATGTCAGTGAGGATATATTTGCAAGTGATTCCATTGAGCTGCTGCGCCAATGTGGGATTGACTTCAAGAAGAACAATGAGAAGGGCATTGATGTGAACCGGTTCGGGGAGCTAATCATGTCGTCTGGGGTGGTTTTGAATGATAACGTGCACTGGATTACGTTCCACAGTGGCTATGATTTCGGGTACATGATTAAGTTGTTGTTGTGCAAGAGTTTACCCGATACTCAGGCCGGATTCTTTGATCTGATCAAAATGTATTTCCCGGTGGTGTATGATGTCAAGCATTTGATGAGGTTTTGCAACAGCCTTCATGGTGGTTTGAACAAGCTTGCAGAGCTGTTGGAAGTGGAAAGAGTTGGTGCTTGTCACCAGGCTGGTTCGGATAGTCTGCTCACTGCTTGCACTTACAGAAAGTTGAGAGATACCTTCTTCAATGGTTCCACTGAGAAATACTCGGGTGTGTTGTACGGCCTTGGTTTTGAGAATGGTCAGAGCTAATCAGAATGAAGGAAACTAGATTTGATGGGTATTGTAGACTACTTGAGTGCGAGGATTTGTTTTCTTTGTATACTCTGGCAAAAGCATTGTCATCCCAGTTGTGACTCTTTGTTTCTCTTCCATTGTACCGTAAGCTTTAACCAATTTTATATTTGAGCTTAATGTAAATTATTGCAGTTGGTGTTTCAATAACAACACAAGGTTCAGTGTCATTCTCCAATACCTTTCTCCTAGTTTGGTTGTGATAGCTTTTTCACAGTTCTCATGTACAATCCATGCATGTGATTGTTCTGAAACTGCTGCCATATGAATTCAACATACAATTTATTGTTTCATATCATATACGAGTTTGTTTGTTTGTTTTCTCATTCTTCTTTTCTTAATATCTTATGGTGAAGATTTTTAGATTGACACTTTCTGACCTCTCTGGGGAGTGCACACAGAAGCACATGAAAGTTTGTGTCTATATGTATGTGGCAATGGTGTAGTGCAATTTAAGTTACATTCTCCTTTTGTTTGGTTTTTGGTTAAAATGATGATATATGAGAGTTTGTGGTGGTGGTTGCTAGGCTTCCTTGATACAATGAACTGCTAACCATAAGGTATGTGAAATAAATTTTCTAGGATTACTTCTTTTTCTCCTCCTTGATCTGCAATATTTTCTTTTTGGTTTTTTTTCCTCTCTGTTGTGCCTGTTGGGGTGATAGGTTTTTAGCAGAAAAGTCAGGTGCCCGCTCAAGAATTTGTGTGCTACAAAAGAATGGTGGTTGAGCTTTATTGGTTGAAGAATACATGTTATCATGATTTAAAATTGACATTCTTCATGCTCTTCGTTGTTGAGTATGATATTAATTTGTTCACTAGGCTGAGCAAAGGGCTTGTGTAACCCATTATCTGAAAGATGGGATTTAAGTTTTTTTATTTTTTTGGGATAACTTTTGCATTCTGGTGGTTAGATGAGCTGGGAAAAATTGCACCATTGGCCTTTGTTTGGGTGTTAAGACTGGCTGTCTTCAAGCTTTATTGGAGGCTCATTGTGTCTGAGTTCTATAAGTATCGATTTTTTAAGAAGGGTGCATTTGTGCTTGTCTAGAACGATACACAGCTGCCTGACTTTGACTTGTGTGAATCTCTTTCAATGGGATTGCAATCACTTTTGAAACATTTGGCTTAGTGTTAATGCATCAACCTTCCGTTTTCTCTCCAGTGAATTGAGAGACTACATGATTATCACTTCTCCCATCTCTCTCATGTTTCCTGGGTCCAATCAACATGCCCGATTTTCTACAATCTCACTGGGATGTTACCTTCCTTCAATACAAGCATGCCAGGCATAATTTTTCATACTTTGTAGATCTTTGGTTTTCTGTTTTCACTTGGCTTTTGGTTTGTTCTTTCCAGAATCATAGCTCTTGAAATCAGAATCATTTTTGTGTGAGTATGTGTTTCCAGGTCTGGACAAAATGGTGGTGTCCATGGTGTTGCATGCACTTATCCGCCTTTCAGGTGGACAGAATTTTCCATATTAGAAACAGAATAGAGAGGACATGTATCTATTAAAGCTTGTTCTTGTTTCTGGGCTGGTTTTAACCTAATAATCTGCTTGTTTACAAGATTAAGATTGTACATATAAAATTAACCACGTCGGTGTTCTTTGTTCCTTTGATTTTGTTGTACTATCTGTTGCCCAGTTTAGTTTGGTCATTCATAGATGGCAGTTCCTGAATAGAAACGTGAATGTGAAGTTGGCCTGTTTGGCATTAGCATCAGCGATTAGCGTTAGAGTTTTGAAAAAGCTATCCAAGAGTAGCTTTTAGCTTTTAACTTCAGCGTTTTCATCTCAACAATTAAATGATTTATTCAAAACTCCAACGCTAATGACAAAAGCTATTATCAAACGGGACTGTTATCTTAAGCTTCCAAATTCCTGATTCAAGCAAGTGCATGGTTTGGAGATTCCCTGTTTCTGTTCACATCATGCCTGTATTGCAATATATATAAGATTGTCTTGCTGAATTTCAGTTTCGAGTATCTGTTCTGATATTGTTTTACTGAAATGTTGAATAAACTATCACAACAATTGTTGCTTGCAACAACAGAACAACATCAATAATGGAACCCTCTCTTAACAGACTTGTTTCAAAACCATCCCAAAAACCTGGAGCAATGGGCTGCACCAGAACCATTTAAAAACTACAAAACCTATTAAGACATGCTAAACCAGAACACCGGTGACTCGAATGTTCAACTCAACTCTGGCCTCTGGTGCAGCTGGTATCCTCAAGAAGGCAGCAAAAAATGCCACTGAACCTTGGGCAATAGCTGCGGTGAAGTAGCAGCAAGCAGCAGCTAAGATGATGAGGTCAGGCTGATGATCCGAATGCCGTACTGAAATCCTAAGCTAGATCCATCAACAATGCACCAGATGTTTTGCAGTAAAAACATTGATTGAGATGACATAGCTGCAGCTTGCTCAAAACATAATATGATCAAACATATGGACAATTACTGATCCTGTCGAATGATCACGAACTCAAGTGACAGCATCGACAGAGGAACAAACCCGACCTCATGCATGCTGACTTCACAGAACCAATACCTTTTAATAACCCCAAAATCACCAGAGATGCAACCTGAACGTTCCAGCCAATTTGATGCCCCAAACATAACGCAGGGCAGTTCTAACCAGTAGAAAGACAGTGAAACCAGTAAATCTAGCCTCTTTATCTCCAGTGCCTTTTCTCCCTTTCGTACTTCTCCATACCCTCATCAAGTTCCAGTCGACCATAATAAAACTAGATGGAGTACATCTGTTACAAATGACATAAGTGTTTTCTCCTACTGCCTTCATCAAGATTGAATCCACTTTCTAGGCCGAGTCCTTGTTGAAGAATTGAGATTCTATTCAACCTGTACCTTTTCGCTGTCCACCTCAACAGCTATCATGCAACTCCAACCACCTCAACAGCTATCATGCAACTCCAATTACCGGTGCAAAAGAAAAACAAAAGCAAAGGGTCATCTCTGTATTTCTTTTCAGAATTTAAGAAGTCCTTTTAGCTCTAACAAGAGTAAAGATCAGACTGTTACTCAGCAAATGGTAGAATTGATGGCAATTTCAAGAAGATTTGTTTTGTGTAATAATGGTAGTAATCAAAGTTGTTGCTCTTCACGTATGGCTAGGAGCAAGATAAGAAATGGTAATGGTTTTGCCAAAGGGTGCAAATCCTTTTAATTCCTTCACAGGTTTGATCCTGCTCATCAACTTCACGGCCAGAGCCATTAACATGAGCTACCAGGCCTTCTTCACCTCTGGCTCAGGACTTCACAAGAGAATAAACAATGATCTTATGGTCAGACATTTCATCAAGAATCATCATAGAGGAACTCGACAAAGGGTTGAAGTGCATCCTTAGCATCTAGATGATCCCACTCTGTTGACCCCCACCATTCTTCCGGATGTACAAAGATTGTACGAAGGGAATATGGAGGTGATTGTCGGCCATTCTCAAGCAGGGGAAGAAACAAGGGGATCCTCTTTAGCTTCGGGCAGTTCTTGATGTATATTTCTTGAAGAGCATCACAAACCATAACCCCACTCCTACTGCATATGCTCCTCAGAACTGGTAAATCCTGCAGAACCAATTTCCTAAATTTTGGAAGAGTGAACTTGGTTGTATTGGTGATTGTTTCTTCTTCTGGTTGGCAATCAGATTCTATCATCTCTTCCATTTTCTCACAATCATAAATAATAATCTCCTCCAAGTTTTGGAGGCCATGTGACACCCAGTTTGCCAAGAACAATGTCTTCATCCTTTGACATTCATAAATACTGATTTCTTTTAGAGATGAAAAGATACCAACTGGGGGCATGGAAACAGCAATAGGTCCAGTTCCAGGTCCAACCAGGCCATTCAAATCTGGTAAGTGACAAAGCAGTAGATGTTCAAGGTTGGGAAGTTGGATAGAACATGTGGAGAGCACCCACAACATCCCTTCACTGTCATTGATGGTGCATCTTTGTAAGTCCATCGCAACGTTCATGTTTAAGGATAGATCCAAGCTTCTAATGCCACCAAAACTGAAAATTTCCAAAACCTGAATGCTAGATGGCAGCATGACATGACACCTGCTGATGCTGAGATTGACTAGTTTGATAAAACAGTCTGCTTCAACTTCAACAAAGCGGCTATACTGCTCAGGCCCCACGGTGATCTTGTACTTGGTGGACCAATCTCTTCGGGATATAGACGCAAGAAATGTGATGAAGTCATCCAGCTCACAGAATCTCCCAACGAAGAACTGCAATCTTCTTAATTGAGCAATCTCCTTTGATATCACATTGTGCACATATAAGTGCTCAATCTTGGAAAGTTTTGGCAATATCCCTAAGGGAATCTCTCGTAACTGCCTTGCATGTCGCATGTCGAGATACTTAAGCTTAAATAGCATCTCAAAGCCTTCAGGAAGCTCTTTGATAAGTGTCCGGTTAAGGTCCAAATGCTTCAAAGCCTGAAGCTTTGACAAGTATGGCACCCTGTCTAGATTTCTGCAGCCACTAAGCAACAATACAGTGAGATTCTCCAAATGGGAAGCAGAATCGGGAAGAGAAACCAAAGGATTCCATGAAAGATCAAGAATCTTAAGGTTAGGCATCTTCTCAAAGAAAGACTCGGGAATCATTCTGATATTATTATGAGACAACAACAACGTTGTCAGCATTTGACATATTCGAGATGGAATGCCTTGAGAGAAATCTAAATATAAGTTCCTCATCAGGGACACCTTCTCAAGATCATCTGTCCATTCTTGTTCATCCAGTAGCTCTCTCAAATGCATGCCAGCTTTTACCAAGAATCGAGGTTTTGAATGCGTGATCTGCAAAGCCATGTCCCTTACAAGATCATGCATCTTCACATGATTTTCATCGCACCCTCTTTCTAGCAAGCTGTTCTCCTCAAGCCTCCACAAAATACTATGACCTCTCAAGATCATTGCTTCCCTTGTTTCCATCTCTTCTACAAGTCCTTCTTCAATCCAGTACTTTATAATCTCTTCTTTTGGGATATCATAACTTTCAGGGTACAAAGAGCAATACAAGAAGCAATACTGAATCCTTGGATTTTTCAAGCTATCATAACTGAACTTCAATTGCTCAAATACCTCATTTTCCTCGCCATCGGCAAACCTCCTCCTTTCTCTTAATTCATTCAGTGCATTCATCCATAAACGAGGGTCAGATATTCTCTTCATGCTACCAGCTACAGCAGAAATTGCAAGTGGTAAACCGGCACATTCCTTTGCAATGAGCCTCACTATTGGCTCTAGAGTTGGTGGAGGAGAAGTGCCCAGCTCAGCCTTCATTAGGAACAAGTTTAGAGACCTTTCTTCTGAAAGTGGTTTCACTTTGATCACCTCAAAGTCCATCAACCGAGCAACTTCCATGGAACGACTTATCAACACATACCTGCAATTGTTTGTTGCAGTTGGCTCAGGAATACCAACGTCTTCCAGTAGAAAGCTTTTCCATATATCATCCAGAATTAGAACAAACCTTCCCTGTTTCTCTAATACATCTAATAGTTCCCCTGAGCGGACAACTGGATTCCCTCCCTCCAGTCGCTCTTTACGCACTTGTAAGGCAATGTCGTCTTGTAATTTAGTGATATTAAGCTCCTTTGACACATCCGCCCAAATTAATTTCCCAAATTCACCATTTTCCATGTTCAACAGCTCATTATAAACATGCTTCATGATGGTTGTTTTGCCTGCTCCACCCATTCCACAAACTGCAATCTTTCTGATGTTATCTCCTAACAAACAAGCCAATATGCATTGCTTCACATCATCTTCAGCAAAGAATTGTGATGTCGGCAGCTTGATTCCTATGCTCAATGGATCATCAACTACTAAGCTGTTCAGGAAGTCACCTCTTTCAAATACTGCCCTCACTTCTGGAATCAGATTGTCAACCAACTTACCAACACGAACATGTTTGAGACAGTTTGCTCTTATGGATTTCTCTTCAACACTCTTTGCTTTGCTGATTATCTCACCGGCATTTTTCAACCAATTCTCCACCTCCTTCTTCATGATTCTACCTGAAGTTAGCTGGTTATGAAGTCTCCGTTCCACATCTTGCTTTTTGCTCTCTAACACTTCCAGAATGCTCCTGAGATCATTCACATAGTCCTGGAGCTTCATCTGATATCTCAAACGTTTACCAATGGAACCACCAACAAGTTTCAGAATTTCAATCACTGGTACTATAACTTCCATAACCGCTCTTTGTTTCCCTGCGTATTGTTGTCTTACATGTTAACAAGTAGGAAAAAATGCTTTAAGTCAAGCTGCTTCAGGCAATCTAGCAGATTAAAATCTGTCACCTCCTCTTGAACAGGTTTTCGAACATCAAATGAAAAGACACTTGGAAGATTACAAGAAGATTAACAGAAATTTTACGATATACCCCTTTCGGGGCACTGACTTACATTTGTATGTACCATTTGTATAACTAGTCAACGCCGGAAAGCTAAGAGCTCGGAAAAATGAATGGAGAAAAGGAGGTAAAGCTCGAACCTTTATTGGTTTTCCCTCCGGGGTTGACGTTGGATTCCTCTTTCTGCGTCTGGAACACCGGTTCCGCTGGCTGGTTGGAGAGAATTGTTGGCAAAAGAAGAAATTTCTCAATTCTGTTCGATTAGCTGACCTCCAAACCTCCACATTGAATACGTTATTTGAGTTAAGAGACCTTAATAATCATGTTTAGAGTAAGGGGATCATTTTAGAACAAATTGAATAGTTGAGGGACTAAATTTAAATTTTACCCATAAAAAAACAAATACCTATTTATGTAAGAATAAATAAATAATTGCCAGCAATTAAACTCAGAAGGAGGACAAATAACAAAAAAATATTCCTGGATTTACGTGGACTAATCTTATTGATTAGTTAATGAGAAAAGAAAAATAAAATGGTAAGGTAAATTGAAAAAGAAAAAGATAATGAAAAAAAGAAAAAAAAAACTAGATCAAAGAAACAGCTTCGAGGGGAGAACTGATTTTATTGATTAGTTAACGTGAAGATAGAGATAAAAATAAATGGGGATAGAATGAAAAAAGTTAAAAGAAAGGGCAAAAAAAAGGGATAGAAAAATTAACAAAAAAGGCAAAACAAAAAAAGAAGAAATAGTTGAAAGAAAGGGGGGAGATATGTTTAGAGGTGGCAAAATTTGACCCAACTCGAAGACCTGACCCAACCCACCAGAACCCAAGGCCGACTTGACTAGAAAAGTTAACAACCCGAGTTCAAATATACTAAACCCGACCCGAACCCAAACCCAATTAAAGTAAAACTAAAAAAAACCCGAACTTGAACTTGACCTGACCCGAACCTGAGATGACCCAATGACAAAACCTAACAAGACCCGATTTTAATTTAAATCAATATAAAGTATATGGTTGGTAAAGACTTTAGAAAAATTATGATTTAATATACTAAAATATACTAAACCCGACCCGAACCCGAACCCAATTAAAGTAAAACTAAAAAAAACCCGAACTTGAACTTGACCTGACCCGAATTTGAGATGACCTGATGACAAAACCTAACAAGACCCGATTTTAATTTAAATCAATATAAAATATATGGCCGGTAAAGACTTTAGAAAAATTATAATTTAATATATGTGAATAAGTTTCTTTTATTCTGTTAAGCTGTTTTGTGTTGTAGAGCGAGTAAGTGAGAGTTATGAGAAACGATTAGTAAAACGATGATAGAGAGGTATAAATAATTAGGTTTTAGAAATTATAGTACCTATTCTGTCCCATATTCTTTAAAATATTTAACTTTTTTGAATAGTTTAAATTGAATTTATTCATATTACTTCCTACATCTCAAATTATTTGCACTATTCATATTTTAATAATTAATATATAAAATTTTTTCAACATTTTAATATATAAATAAAAAATTTTATACATGAATGCTAAATCAAGACCTATAATTTTTAAATATATTTTTTTAATTTTTTAATAAATAATAATATAAATAAATTTAAGTCAAACTAGTCAGAAAAGTTAAATATGGTAAAGGAAATGGGACAGGAGGAGATTATTTGTTAGAAAAAAATTTAAAAAAAGTATATATTTAGAAACTATAGATCATTATTTATTATTTAATATAATCATTTTTTTTTATTTATATACTAAAATGTTGAAAATAAAAAATTATAGATTAATTGTTAAATAGTGAATATTACAAAGAATTTGATATAGAGGGAGTATTTTATTAAATAAATTATATATTAATATATCTTCATAAATTTTATATTATTTTTTATGTCTAGTTAAATTAAATTTTAATCAAAATTAAATAAAAAAATTGAATTGATTTAGCAATTTTAGCTTATGCATCAATAAACCGAGTAAACCTGACAATCAAGTTGAATATGATTTAACACCCGATAACCCGACCTGATTGGATCTGAACCCAAATAAACTTGGTCTGATTCAATTTAAACCCAAAATTAACCCGAACCCAAATAACCTGATTTGAACCCAAATACATAGTAACCCAATTAAACTTGAACCTGAATGACCCAACTCACCCAATTGTAATCCCCAGATAGGTTTTTAACCCAATGACTCGAGACAATCACCAAAGGGATCACTTTTTTCAACCACTTGACCTGTTTTGCGTTAATATATTTATACTGAGATATCGTATTTGTCTTGGCGCATGAGTGCGTCAGCGTATACAAGAATTTCACATTTTATTAATATATTAAAAATCTTATGAGAAAAAATTGACTAAAAGTATCATACACCCACCCCATTTTTATTTGGCCCAAATACAACTAAAACCCCCGAACTCAGCGAACCAGGACACCTTCCCCACCTGAACTTGAACTTGGGGCAACTCAACCCCTCTCCTTGGCAAAGTAGGTTAGTCAACTTCTTTGACCGGCACATGCTGCACGTGATCTAACTTATGTCCATTACAAAAAGGAAAAAAAAAGCCACTAGGGATCTTTATTGTTCTTTCTTACACTCTAATCTTTAGTCCCCAACACTCAGGTCACTGAATTCAACTCGTCTCCTTTGGTGTTGGAAACTTGCCATGTGGGAGGATGTGATGAGGCCACGTGAAGGGTGAAGGGCAGTGGATGACGAAGGGCAAAGGACGAAGGATGGTGAAGGGGGGTGGATAGAGAAGGGCGAAGGTCGGTAGACGATGAAGGGTGAAGGGCTGTGAAGGACGAAGGACGATGAAGGGGGAAGGGCGAAGGGTGAAGGGCGAAGGGTGAAGGTTGGAGGACAGTGAAGGTAAAGGGCTATGAAGGGCGAACAACGGTAGATGATAAAGGGGAAAGGCAAAAAGCGCGAACTACAAAAGGTGAGTAGGTCACGCGATTAAGTTTGTTCACTCTCAAACACAGCAAAGGGTGGTGGTGGCGGTCGACAGCATCATTAGAATGGATATATGAAAGAGAGAGAGATGTGAGAAGACGGAAATGACGTGAGCTAATGGACGGCATTAGAGTTTTAGAGGTCACGTGATGACATGTGTTGGTCAAAGGGTTTGATTGACCCACTTTACTAACTTTAGGGGCTGAGTTGCCCTAATTTCAAGTTCAAAGGGGGTAAGCATCCAAGTCAACTGAGTTCAGGGGCTGAATTGTATTTTGGCCTTTTTATTTCAAAGGGAAGAAATTCTTTTGCAAAAGTCATTGCATAAATGTTCTTGTTATTATAACTTACGGTAAGTAAAAGTAGTTGCTTGTATATAGCTAGTCAATGGGTTTTGTTTTTTAGATTCATTCATTGTTTGTTTACTGTAACTCTTTAAGCGTGTTTTTGCTCATTATTTATATATATGAATACAATTAATATTTTTAATTCAAACAAGCAACTATTTGATTTACAATGACTACGACAAAAAATGAAAAAAAAAACTTATAAGGATTTGTGTAGGATTTATTTACTATCAGTAAAACAAATTTCGAGCATGAGATTCTTTTCATGATAGAAAAATCTTATGAGCATGAAGTTCCTGAGATAATTATAACATTAATTTCATGAATGTTTTTTGTTATAGCATTTTGTAGAATTTTATGATTATACCCGACTTTACTATTTTATGATGATGGATAGAAATTAATACGAAAACAATTATGGTTGGAATCTTTCATGTTGAATAACGTTGATCTTGACTCTTGAGGCATCAAAGCTCTAACTTTAGGTCCTTGGGAAGAACTTTCTAGAATGGTGTTAAAACTTTGAATAACTTTTTTAACGTTTAAGGTTAAAAAGCTAAAAACTACTCTAAATAGTAATTTTTTCTTATAAACTCTAACATTAATAACTAACTCTAAAACCAAACATGACCTCACGCAAGAAATAACACAATTTCTATCTTTGACACCTTATTTACAAGAAAGAGATACTAAATTATACATCATGTGTGCCATCATTGATGCTAAACTCATCACAAGTAACTCCAACATACACATTGGAAATTTAAGGGGACAAATATCTAGCAAATTCTTTCATTTGAGCTACCACCAACAACACCAGTCCCTTAATGAATTCATATTTCATTTCTATCCCATTCCTAAAATATTTGGTTGAAAGCAGCAGTAGCAATGGAAGGTGTTGGGGAGAGGGACAGGGACACTTGGGTTAATTTGGATACCTACAAAGTGGAATAAGATACCGCGCATGCAAATGGAAGCGCAATTGGGTAACATGAAATCACCTGCGTTGGGGTCGCAAAGTCCCACATTTACATACTCTGCGTAGTCTTCATCAATATGTCGTTCAGCAACCAGTGTCATATCATCATCATCATCATGTGTGTCACCATATTGAGGAGCAAGTATTGTCTTTACATCATCTGTATCACCATCTTCAGGAGCAAGCTCTGCCGCTTTCAAACCCACTTCTAATTAAACCCCAGCAACAAAGTAACAGGGAAAAGAAAGTTATTTTGGAAATTGAAAGAAAAAAGGGAAAAAAGGGTTTGGTTCATGGGAAAAGATAAGAGAAAATGAGCAAATATAGCACTCATATTTGCCTGTTGGGACAATTTAATCTGCTACCCATGTTTTTTTTTTTGGGTGCAAATTTGCATCCACTTTAAATTTGCCGCCAACGTTACATTTTGGTGCAAATTATCCGGTTAAATTTCCCAATGACTAGCAGTGTGAAATTCTCTGGTTACATTTCCTAATGATTAGTTGTCAGAAATCTCCTGTAACTTTTTCTGATAGCTAGTTGTCAGAAAATGTAGCTAGAACCGTTGACACTAGATTTTTTTCCCCAGCTACAGATTCCAAACGGCAATTACAGAAGCCATTGGAAAATATTTTCTGACAATTCTAAACCTGAGAGACGTTCAGAAACAATGTTTTCCCAAGCAACGGAAATTTCTGTCGGGAATCAAATTTTTTTTTCAAATTGATATTAGAGCATTTAACTTAAAATTGTCATGCTAGGTGGATAGAGGACACTACAATATACAAATACAAAATGACTTTTTTCCAAAACTAGCAATGCAACACATAAGTAATATGTAGATTCAATACCTGCGAGCAAGAGGCATGCAAGACAGATGCATGACAAAATGATAAGAAACGCTACTAGAGACCTCGCCATGTTTCCTCCTGGACCTCGAATAATATGTTGCTGGGCTGGATCCATGAGTGGCGCTATGTATAATTGAGTGGTGGCATTTTAGGAAAATTAGGTAGATTGTATATAATCTTTTAAAAAAATATTCATTATGTTCTCATAAAATTTTTGGTAATGACCTCACTCATTATAGCATGTATGAAAATAGTTTTAATTGCCGCCATTAAGATAATTTTCTGGCTCTTCCCTTGGCTGGAGTTCTATTTGGAACCACCGATCAAAAGAAAAAATTCTCTTGATTAGAAGTGAGCATTATTCGAACAAAACAGAAAAAAATTAAATAGACAGATAACATTCGGATAAAATAGTTCAGTTGCTTTTTTAATTTGGTCGGTTGAAACTAAAACTGAATTTCATGTTTAGTTATTGGATTGTATATTTGAAACCAAATAGATTGAATAGTAATAAGCATTTTTATCATTATCTATATTGACACTACATGTATAAAGCTATTTCCCACTAATTTTGAATTATATGTTGTATCCTTCTTTAATTTTGGATATAGAAGGTAAAATTTTTAATATTTATCTTATTTTCTCATTTCTATGTGCCTAGATCTTAGAAATATGAACCATATATAAATCAAACTGAATAAAAGGAAATGTAATTTGGATGGTTCAGATAGGTTCTAACATATAATTTTAGACAATTTGAATACATTTTGAAAAAAACAAAAAACTAATTGGATCATTGTGTCTGAACCAAATCAATCGAATGTTCATCCTTACTTTTCGGAATTTATGTCTCTAATTTAAATGTTAAGTGGCTTATAATGTGATTGAGCCTAAAGGTGAGTTCATTTTGCATTAATTTTAATATATTATTCTCTGTTATTTTTATATAAAGTTATTATTTGCTTAAACTGGCAATTAGGTAAAACCTTACAATCCTTTTAGTACTCAAAAGTATCGTTACAAGTTATATAAGGGAGATGAAACATATATATCTAGAGAAGGGAGAATCCCTCTGTTAAGCATATAATTTAGCAGTCAAGGTGGTTGACTTTTTGGCAACTTTGACAGCCAATTTCTTTCATTTCTTCATTTCTGTCTTAGTTTTTCTTGCTTTTCTTTGTTTCCTTCAGGTGGGAGTACATTGCGATCATGACAGTTTGGAGCAAGATTGGGCGAGAAGCATTTTGGTCGTGCAAAAATTCCAGCTGAAGTGAGAGTCGCCAGCATTATGAGTACTTTGTCATTTTTTCTCATCCGGCAACGAGTCGCCACCAACTCGACTTAGTTGCGATGCGTTGCCACTTATCCCCCTGTTTTTCCTGAACCTCGTTTTTTGTTGGTCCCCCGCGTCTTCCCACTTGACGAGCTGTCCGTGGAGAAGGGGTTTCTATCTTTTTAGGGTTGGAAAGTTAACCAAACCAAGAGGAGAGCCCTTGGGTATAGATAGGAAGAGGAAAGAATGAGCCCATATTGAACCTTGGATGCTTTTCTTCTCATATTTTCTTGTGAGAACCATCATTGGAGCAAAGTTTGAAGCTTGAAGAAGGAAACTAGGAGCCAAGGAGACTTAGGCCACTAGGATCCATCTTGGGTTTCCTCTTCTCCTCTGCTGTATTTGTGTATTTTCATGGATTATTTGTTTATGGGTTTAGTGGAAAGAAAGCATGGATTTTGAGTAGATCTTTGTATCTCTCTAGGATGAAACCTCTATTACTTGATATCTAATGGTTATTTGATGCTCTTTCATGGATGTTTATCTATTGTGTTTCCTATTCTTAAGCCTAATACTTGTGTGATTGATTGGCTTCTCCACACACTTACTAGTCCCACTTAGTTTCTTAAGAGAGAAAGAAGGGGAATGAAAAATTGGAATAGGGTATAATGGGTATGGTTGATTAGAGATAATCTACAATCCTATTAGGTGTTGAAAAGGGATAAATAGCTTAACCCGTCTAAGATTAATCATGAGATTGAGAAATGTTTTGTTTGATTCTAGGTGAGCAAAGACTTAACTTGAGAAAGTGAGTTTTTGAGTTTTAGGTCTTCTCACCACACAAGGGGGTAAATGTTTTAGGGTGCAACTAACTTAGATAGCAAGTAATCGGGTGGATTCCTAGAGAGATAACCTTTCTTCTTTAACCTCGTTAGTTTAAATTCCTTTAGTAACTCATGTTTTTATGTAGCTACCTACCTTAGAGTTGACTAGGCACTTAGTGGGACCTATTGTTCTTGTCCTGTACACCTTAGCCACTCATTTATTCATTTGGTTTTAGGTTTTACTTGTCACTTTTATTTTAATAGTTCAAGTAATTTAGGTAACCAATGCTCACTTCTTGGTAAGTTCACACTATCCCTTGCGACGATATCTTTCCTTACCTTTGCACACAATGAAATTAATCATACGCTTGCGAGTGATAGAAATTTGTAAACTTTTGTATTCCACAACAAAGTTTTTTGGTGTCGTTGCCAGGGATGGTGATTTGATTTTTTTTTTACCTTGAATATTAAGTTGTTGGTTATTCTAGCCTACTTGTTCTTTTTCTTGCATTTAGATTTTCGTTGCTTTTACATTGTAGGCTCTTATAGTGTATGACCTAGAGCTCTTGCTCTTATTTGATACCCCTTGATCCGGAGATCGAGAGAAGCTTAAGGGAGCTTCATTTGAGGAGCAAAGTTGTTGAGGAAGAAGACTCGAGTGCTTCCGATTCTGTCAATATAGAGAGAAATCAAGGAGAAAACATGAAGAACCTTGGAAGGGAGAGGCATGTCAATGCCATGGACCACAAGGGTAATGAGGAAGTTATGGACAATGGTCATGGTGGGGCGAATGGGAATCATGCAAGAAGGAGAGGTAGACCGGTGCTTGACTATTTTCATCCTCAACGGGTGGAGGATCATGACAACATGATAAGACCGGTGTAGCTTCTAAGTCGAGCCTTTATGATCCTTAGCCATGTTCTCCAATTGGTGGAGGTACATCCATTTGGAGGCGCTCTTGATGAAGATTCGAACAACCACATAGAGAGGTTTGTTCGCTTGTGTGATACTTTTGATTTGGAGGGAGTGAGTGAGGATGCTTAAAGGATGAGACTCTTCCCTTTTTCTCTTGTGGATGAAGCTACGAAATGGTTTGAGTATTTGGAGCCTACCTCGATTCATATAAGGCAAGAGTTATATGATGCATTCATTTGGAGATTCTTTCCCTCTAAAAAAGCCTTTGAGCTTAAGAATGAGTTGTTGGCCTTTAGAAAAAATGAATGAGAGTCTATTGTGGAGGCTTGGTTACACTTCAAAAGGATGGTGAAGAGGGTCCTGACTCAAGATATTGATCAAGTTCACCAACTTCATCTCTTATATAAGGGGTTGAGTTTAAATACTCGGTTGCAAGTTGATGCCACCGTCGGTGGCTTCTTATTATTGAAAGATATGGAGGAATGCTTTGAATTGTTAAACAACATGACCAAGAGCCTTGAGCTTAATGGAAAAAGGGCTCCAAGAAAATGGAGTGGTTTGTATGAGGTTGACAAGGATACCTTTCTCCAAGCACAACTTTTAGTACTCACACGCATGGTGTCTAAATTGGAAAAAAATAAATATAGGATGAAGATGCAACAAGCTATGGCTAGTAAGGATGTGGAAGAAGTAGAAGATGTGAATTTTGTGGGGTATCAGAATCCTTATCCACCAAAGTAAGGAGGAGGAAACTTTTTCCCAAGTAATCGTCAACATGAAGGGTTCAATTAATCCAATCCAAAGGTCCTATGCAACCACAAGGTGATACCTCTAATGAATCGGATGCCTCTTTGAAGGACTTTATGAAGTGAAAGATGGGAGAGTTCATGCATGAAATGAGGGGAATGACTAGTGGACAAAACAAAAAGATTTGTGCATTGGAAGAGGAGATGAAGACAATGCAAGCTAATACCCAAGAGTCAATTAAAAATTTGAAAACACAAATGGGTTAACTAGCTACTTCCATACGACAACTCCAAATGGAGAAGTTTATACCTAGTGATACGGATGTTAACCCAAGAGAGTCATGTCAAGCTATAACTCTAAGAAATCGGAGGAATGTGGTGACACAACCCAAAGAACCACTTACTCAAGAAGATTATCCTCCTCAAGGACCCACCCTACCAGAAAGTGTTGAAGATGTTCAAGTGTTACCACCAAGTAGTGAGGAAGCCCATTCAAAGGGTGAAGAAAGAAATGCACCCATGCGAGAAGAAGCATTAAAACATGCTCCTACTCTCCCATACCCCCAAAGGTTTAAGCATAAGAAGGAAGATACTCAATTTAAGAGATTTCTTGATATATTCAAAAAATTGGAGATCAACATTCCCTTCTTGGAAGGGATAAATCAAATGCCTTCATATGCCAAGTTCCTCAAGGAGTTGATCACTAAAAAGAGGAAATTCCCTAACAATGAACTCTTTTTTGTGAAGGAAGAAACAAGTACCATTATTCAATGAAAGATGCCTAAAAAACTCAAGAACCCGGGGAGTTTTATTATCTCTTTGGACATTGGGTCTTTTCATTGTGACAAGGCTTTATGTGATCTTGGAGCTAGTATTGACTTGATGCCATTGTCCATTTGTAGAAACCTTGGTCTTGGAGAGGTGAAGCCTTCATCGATTTGTCACCAATTGGCGGATAGATTCTTCATCTTTCCAAAAGGTGTTTTAGAGGATGTGTTGGTTAAGGTCGGCAAGTTTATATTCCTGGTAGACTTTGTGGTGTTGGATATGGAAGAAAATCAAAACATGCCAATCATACTTGGGAGACCGTTCCTCGATATCGGGAAGGCCATGATAGATGTGGAGAAAAGTAATCTCACTTTGAGGGTTAATGATGAGGAAATTACTTTCAATATTACTTAAGCCATGAAATCTATTGATGATAAGATGCCCAAGTGTTTTATGGTTGATGTGATTGATTCTTGCATTAAAGAGATAAAGGATTTATTGCTTATGGAGGACTCACTCGAAAGGGCACTTGTTTGTAGGAATCTATGTGGTGAGGAAAACTATGAAGTGATGAGCACCTTGGAGACCTTTGATTCTTGTGGGAAGTTGTAAGCTTAAAGGAGAGGTTTAGAGCAATTTTTATCTTGTGATATCAAGGATAAGCCTAAGTCGGAGTTAAAGCCATTGCCGAAAGATCTTAAGTATGTTTATCTTGGCCATGGAGGGTCCCTCCCAGTGATTATTTCTTTTACATTGACTACTTTGGAGGAAGAAAAATTGATTTGAGTCTTGAGGGAGCATACAGGGGTAATAGTTTGGTCAATCTTCAACATCAAGGGAATTAGCCCGGAAATTTGCATGCATAAGATTCTTATGGAAGATGACTATAAGCCTTCCATGTAAGCTCAAAGGAGGTTAAATCCCAAGATAAAGGAGGTAGTGAAGGAAGAGATTGTGAAGTTGCTTAATGTCGGGATTATTTATCCAATTTCAGATTCCCGATGGGTAAGCCTGGTGCAAGTGGTGCCTAAAAAGGGTGAAACAACCGTAGTAGGCAATAACAACAATGAATGGATTTATACTTGGTTAGTCAGTAAATGAAGGGTTTGTTTCGCTTATAGGAAGCTCAACAAGGCTATCCAGAAATATCACTTCCCTCTCCCTTTTATCGATCAAATATTGGATAGATTGGCGGGGCATGAGTTTTATTATTTTTTGGATAGGTATTCAAGGTATAACCAAATTGCTATAGCACTGGATGATCAAGAGAAGACTACTTTTACTAGTCTTTGGGGTGCATATGCCTTCTGAAGAATGCCATTCAGACTTTGCAATGCTCCAGCAATATTTCAATGATGTATGATGGCTGATAAATGTTAATTTTGTAGTCAAACATGTTGACTTTTTTTCAACTTTGACTATAATTTTCTACCTCACTACTCAATATTTTTGGTCGATTCTTGCTTTGATCCTTCATTTTGTCGGTTGGAGAAGCGGACCATAGCATTGGAATGACACCGGGACGAGCGGAACGAAAAAAGGGAACGTAAAAGTCAACGAAAATTATAACTGTGAGGCCTAGGCCCCAGGAGCAAGGCCTAGGCACCACAGTACAAAAGTTCACTGCCTAAAAATGCACCCTGGAGGCCTAGGCGCCCAAACACCCCCTCCTAGGGCCTAGGCGCCAGAACACCTGCGAGCCTGGAGGCCTAGGCGCCCAAGCACGCCTTCCTAGAGCTTAGGCACCAAGCACCCTCGAGCCTGGAATCCTAGGTGCCCAGGCACCCCCTCCTAAGGCCTAGGCACCAGTCACCCGGGAAAGTGGTCTCCTACCTCAAATTTGAACTCAAGCTTGCTATTAGCCAAGAATTTCTATCCAAATGGTTTGGTGAGTGAAAGGGATATTTCCAAGGAGTAGAAGAACCTGGAACCTAGCAAAAGAGTGGAGCTTCATCTTCATCTTCTCTTCTGAGAACTAGTTCTTCCATATCTACCATAGTTAGTATTTTTAGCTTTTCTTAGTTTTTTTTTTGTCACCATTGGAGCTAGCTTGAAGATTGCTTAAAGTGCTCAAGGAGACTAGATTGGAGACTTTGGATTCAAGATCTTCTAGTCATCTTGGGTTTATTCTTTCATCTTCCTGTAGTTCCTCATGGATGTTATTATGTTTACTTTCATGATTATATTTTATTTAGTTACGGAGTAGTCTTCTTTTGCACTTTCTATGGATGTAGCTACTTGGATTGATTATGTTGGATGAATTCATGGTTATGTGATGTTAGTTTTTTTCCTAAATGTATGTTTATTCTTCTTTTGAGCTTAATGTTGTGTTAGCTAGTTGATGGCCACAATTGGTTGCACTATAAATTGCCTCTAAACTCTTGGAAAAGATTAGAAGTAATTGGACCTAGGAGAAGAATTTAATGGCTATGGACTTATTGGAAAATTAGTCTAAGTCATTAGGTAAAGGTAAATTGAGCTCTAATGTCTCTTTCTAAGCTTGTAATCGGATAAAAGTCTTTATTAAGTTTAGATTAGAGAGATTAATTCTTTTACTTGGAAAAGTAAGAATTTAGTTGAATAACTTTATCAACATACATTAAAAATTAACCCACTCACCTAAGTTCACCAACAAATCAAGACAAATAGTGAACCCATAGGAAGTGTTCTTTCATGATTTGATAAAAACTACAATTTTTACATTACATACTTGCATTCTAGGTTAATAGTATTCCGTTTAGCTAAGTTTAGTCATTTGTTTAAGTTGCCTACATTTCCATCAAACTTTGATTGTTTAGCTAAAGTTTACTTTGAGTAGTGGTACTTGGCAATCAATTTAATCAATCCTCATGGGAACGATACTTACTCACCCCATCTACACGTCCACCGTGCACTTGCGGAATAGTGGTTTCAAAATTTCACTACAATGGCCACCTTTGTGGACATGGTGGAAAAATGCATGGAGTTATTTATGGATGATTTCTTAGTCTTTGATGATTCTTTTGATGCATGTTTGGATAATCTAGCTCTTGTATGTAAAAAAATCAACTTGGCTTTGAATTGGGAAAAATGTCATTTCATGGTTAGCTATGGTATAGTGATTGGTCAAAAAATTTCTTGTGAGGGCATGCAGGTGGAAGATTGTGGCCATAAAAAAATTGCCGCCACCCTCCAATGTGAAAGGGGTTTGAAGTTTCTTAGGGTATGCCGGTTTCTATCAGAGATGTATTAAGTATTTTTCCAAGATTGCTAAGCTTTTGTACAACTTGCTTGAGAAGAATGTATCATTTCAGTTTGATGAAAGTTGCTTGGAAGCGTTCAAGATCTTGAAGGAAAATTAGCAAGCGCGTCAGCGGTGGTAGCACCTAATTGGGAGGAGCCATTTAAAATCATGTGTGATGCTAATGATTTCACCGTGGGGGCAGTACTTGGTCAAAGGGAAGACAAGTTATTTCAAGTTATCTATTATGCTAACAAGACCTTGGATGGAGCGCAACAGAATTATACCACAACGGATAATGAACTTTTGGCGGTGGTATTTATGGTGGACAAGTTTCGATCTTACATTGTGGGTTCTAAAGTTGTGATTCACATCGATCATGCGGTAATTAGATATTTGTTCACCAAGAAGGATGCCAAACCAAGACTTATAAGATGGATTCTCTTGCTACAAGAGTTTAATTTAGAGGTGTAAGACAAGAAAGGATGTAAGAACCTTATGGCCGACCATTTATCTAGATTGGAAGGCCAAGAACAACTTTTAGAGAGACCTATTCAAGAGCACTTCTCGGATGAAAATCTATTCAAAGTAGAGGATAAATTGCCATGGTATCCGGATTATGTGAATTTTCTAGCTTGTGGAGTTTTTCCCCCAAATTTATCCTACTAAGAAAAGAAGAAGTTTCATGTTGATGTCAAATATTATCTTTGGGATGAACTTTTTCTCTTTCGCTGGTGCGCCGATCAAATTATAAGAAGATGCATATCACATGAGAAAGCCAAGAAGATTCTCCACCATTGTCACTCTTCACCGTGTGGTTGTCACTTTGGAGCCTCCAAGACGGCAAGTAAGGTATTGCAAACTGGTTATTTTTTGCCATCTTTATTTAAGGATACATATACCTTTGTGCTAAAATGAGATAGATCCCAACGGTTGGGAAACATTTTTAGGGCCTCCAAGACGGCAAGTAAGGTATTGCAAACTGGTTATTTTTTGCCATCTTTATTTAAGGATACATATACCTTTGTGCTAACATGAGATAGATCCCAATGGTTGGGAAACATTTCTAGGAGAGATGAAATGCCATTGCAAAATATTCTTGAGATAGAAGTGTTTGATTTATGGCGTATAGATTTTATGGGTCATTTTCCTCATTCTTTTGGAAATCATTATATATTGCTTGCAGTTGATTATGTTTCTAAATGGGTGGAGGCAATTGCCACCCCTTCTTGTGATGCTAATGCAGTTGTCAAGTTCCTTTAAAGGAATATTTTTGCAAGATTTGAAGTACCTCGGGCTATTTTCTCCAGTGAAGGATCACACTTCATCAACAAGACTTTGGCTCAAGCTTTAGTGAAGCATGGTGTACGGCATAAAGTGTCTCTCCTTTATCATCCACACGCGAATGGCCAAGCCAAAATTTCAAACCTGGAGATTAAGAAAATATTGGAGAAGATGGTAGGCATCAACCAAAAAGATTGGTCACAAAAGTTGAGTAATGCACCCTGGGCATATCAAACGACATTCAAAACACTAATTAGAATGTCTCCGTATCGACTTGTGTTTGGGAAGGCTTGCCATTTACAGGTGAAATTGGAGCACAAGTCATATTGGGCGGTGATGAAGATGAATTTTGATTTGAAGAGTGCCCAAGAAAAGAGAGCCCTCCAATTAGATGAGTTAGATGAAATTCGCCTTGATGCTTACAAGAATGCAAGGTTTTACAAGGAGCAAATGAAGCTTTGGCATGATAAGATGCTTGTGAAAAAGGATTTCCAACCGGGTCAAAAAGTGTTGCTTTTTAATTCAAGCTTAAGACTTTTTTTGGGAAAGTTGAAGTCCAAGTGGTTTGGGCCATTCGAGGTGGTTAAGGTGATGCCATATGGAGCGGTGGAGCTCAAGGGCCAAGATGGATCCATATTTCAAGTCAAGAGACAATGAGTAAAGGCTTATTATAGTTATGAACTCCATCACATTGGTCGATTAATCTTGGCCACACCCGACCCTTGAAGGTGTATTCAAAGGCGCCTAGCTAGAGGCATAAAACCAAGCACTAGTTGGGAGGCAACCCAATTTCTAATTCCTTTTCTTTTCATTTCATGAGTTTTTCTATGATTTGTTTGTCTTTCCTTGTTACTTTGTGTTTATTTTGTGTTTTGGTGTATTTATGTAGGGTTGAAAGAGCCAAAGGTAGGAGAAAGAATGTGACGGACAATATAAGCTCAACATTAGGAAATGTAACTCCTATATAAGTCAAGGTCTAAGTAAATAAGTGTAGAAGCTTGAGGCTAATTTGCAAAACATATGAAAATTGAAGGAGTGCTCATGCATATCGGTGACGCATCGCCAAATGAGAAAAAATGATAGTGTGTTCCCAACGTTGGCAACACGTCGCCAACAATTTGACCTCAATGGCGACACATAGTCGATAGTAGAAACTATTGTTTTGAACTCATCTCTTTTCACCTTTCCTCACTTTTAATTTTACCTTTACACCAAAAAACTTCTGAAGTTTCGAACCTAGCCCTTTCGTAAGCCTTAAGGTTCGATTTTCTTGTTGATTTTCCTCTCAAATCTGAAACAAGTAAGTCATTCTCCTTCTTCTCTTGTCCTTTTGTTTGGTTGATTGTGTGCAAATCATGCTTACTTGTGGGGGTTGTGAGTTTGTTCGATTGGGCTTTGGTTTTTTGGATTTCTTGCTTGTTTTTGGTTTACCTTGAGTATATTTATGTATTGTGAGTATTTTATGGCTTGGGTTATGGATTTGGCTTAAGAATCATAGTTAGAAAATTGCCCACAAAGAGAGCCACGAAATTTTCATGACAATTTCTTAATGATGCTTATTCTTGTTAGTTTATGGACTCCAAGAGTTTTATTCACATGAATTAGGAGTTTGTTAAGTTAGAATTCATGCTAATTTGCTTTGCATTGCTTGAATTTGACTCTTGAACGTTTCCGAAAATGCGTCGCTCAAGTATTGTCTTAGGTACTTTGCGCGACAATGTGGCCTTATATGCTTCTTGTTTATCTTAATTCTTTGTTTGGGTTGCATAGCATGATTTCCATTTGAAGCTAGGGAAAATTTATGTTATGAATTATTTTGGGGATTCTTGTGATAGCATGTTCATGGGCACATAACTTTGTGTCTAAGCTTTGTTGTTCACGTCTAATTGCTCGATTAGCAAGTATGTATTATATATATGCCCAATTTCAACTTGTTCTTGCTTCATCACACTTAGAAAAATTGTCATAGAGTGCTCGAAAATGCTATGCAGTAAACATGAACTGGATGGTGAAATACCTCAACCTTGCATGAGTCTTTCTTGTGTATTTATCCAATTTGAAGTTTGTATCCTTATTTTTGAATGCTTGTTTTCATGCAAAGAAATTTGGCATTAAATTCTTTGTGTGGCTTTGTAGGAAACATGTCTCGTAAGTCTGTGCCGGTTCGCTCTCTTAAAGAAAAGGGGAAAGGCAAAGGGTTCGTAAGGAGGAGCCTCAAGAACTTCCTTATGACAAGAGCCGTTTCATCTCTGCTCGGGCATGCAACTACTTTAAAAGTTTTATGAACCATAAATTCATACCGGAGCGAAGCTTTGACTTCTCAAAAAAGAAGAACAAGGGCATTTTAAGAATGGTGGAGGGGAGAGGATGGCATCACTGGGTTGCCCACCCTTGGGCGGTGGTGCCTAAAACTCCTGTTATAGAATTATATGCCAACCTTATGGGGGCGTACTATCTGGATCGCAGACAAAAATTCTATTAGGTGAGGACCCGCAGCGTGCATTATGATGAAACAACTAGTAACGACTTCCTTCAAATCAACCTGCTTATTGGAGGATCATTCAAAGAGGCCTCGTTTGATCATATGGCTCAGATAGTATGCGGGCATCTCGTTGACTGGACAAGGAGTAAGGATGATGCGAACAAAAAGTTTTATTTTAGTTCTTTAGCTCTTCTTCCTGAGATGAGGCCGTGGAACTACTTCATCTCCTCCCACCTTATCCCAACGACTCACGTTTGGGAGATCACCCCGGACAGTTTGGAGGTTCTGTACTGCATTGCATGTGATTTTTGGGTGAACGTAGGACGCTTCATCTTCCAGAATATGGTTCATGCTGCAAAGTCAAAGTAGGGGAATCTACTATTCCCGCAATTGATTATGACCATGATGTTGAAGGCCGGGGTCGACTTGGAGGATCCTCTGCAAGTGTCTTTGGTCATAAGACCTATTCAAGTGGACAAGCTAGGTGGAGCTCCGATGGGCATTCAGGAGGCAGCTTTAGAAGAAGAGGAGGAAGAGCACATACATGAGCAAGCATAAGACCAAGAGGAAGAAAAAGAACAAGATCATTATCTAGGGCAAGAGCTAGGAAGGGATGAGCAAAGGGGAACATATGAGCTGCTAATCGACCCAGCCACTGCTACTTCAGCATCCTTAGCTGTGGCGTTGAACAAGATGTACATCCTAATGAAGGAGCAGCACAATGAATAGATAGCCCGGTTTGAGTCAGTTGGTGGTAGCTTCGCATCATTTGTGAAAGAGATGCATGAGGGTATAGCCTTTCTCGTCGGAAATCAAGAATCTCTCTCCAATTAGGTTTGCTGGGGACACCAACGGCAACAGCAGCAGAGCTTACCAAGGAGTAGCCTTCTTCGATCCCATACCTCCCCACTTCCATCCATCAGCTTACCCATGGTACACGCCACATCCCTCTAGTTATTCCATTCCATTCTACCCACATTTTGGTGCTCCCCGTGACTCATCTGAAGGTCCATCGGTTTTCCTTCTGGCCAGCAGCTCATTCGGCCACTATGACATAGGTGAGGATTAGTTGGGGGCAGGACCATCCACCCCTCCAGGTGTGATTCTTGGCTACCCCTATTTCTGTTCTTCCTTTCCATTGAGGACAATACTTGTGTTTAAGTTTGGGGAGGTCTTGTTTGATAGTCATGCATGTTAAGCTTTGTCAATGTCATTGTTCTTTGTTTTAAAGTGTCGTTGTTTGGATTAGCCTAGGTTGTTTTTGTTAGCAAGCTCCTACTTTAGTTTAGCCTTGGTAGCTCTCTTCTTTCTTGCAGATCATTCATCTAGGTCATTTAGGATGCATGTAGTAGCTTATAGGTAGATTGTTTTGTTTTCTTTCTTTTTCTAAGGACTCAATGAAAACCATCATTGCATGTGGATGGATGTGGTTGCTAGTTTTACTCTTTTGAAGTTCTGGTGAATTTGGAAAATTTGTTTTGAAACTTCTAGTAGAACCTATCTGGTGTGATGTTTTGAGCATTGGCTTATTGTGCTATGGACTTGTTCTTTCTTGAGATACTTATACTATGTTTTAATATAGAACTTGTCTGAAGACCCTTTCAAACCCACAGTAGTTGTATGAAATTTGAGGCTCATTTGGTTTCTTAGGATGAACTACTTCCTCAGATGGCTAACCCTATTATACTTTCCCTTAGTAAGCTCATTTGTGCCTAAGTGCTTATTTCTTTGTTTCACCCATACTTTGAGCTTTCACTATCTTTGTATCCTATCCTCTACCCAAGGTGGTAAGTGTAAATCATTGGCTTAGAAGAGGATGCATTGGGTTAAATGAGGTTGTGAAATAAGAGCAAGTTTAGGGGGGTCTTGTTTTTGTTTTTTGATGGTTAAAAAAAAAACTACTCCTCTGTTTCGTAGTATTGAAGTAGGTTAGGGTCTTCTCCTAAGACAAGAGTTGATCACTGCTCGAAAAGATGCATGAAAAACATGAGTATGATAAATAAAAAAAATTTAAGAAAAATCACTTTGGATTGTATTGAGTTATTAGCTTGGGTATAGACAGAGCTCCTGTTTGAACACTTATTAAACAGCGAAATACATGAAGAGGATTTATTATTAAAAAAGAAAAGAAGAATGTACTTTTAAAAATTGGGGGCCTTCTGAGTTGGTTAAGGGGTGTATTGTGCTGGTGGACTTTGGGTTAAATGCTTGTTCAATTCACTTTTTAGAGCCCTTGGTTTATACTTACTCACCTCTTTAGCTCCACTTAGAAAGCCTTTATCTGGTTCCTCTTCCTTTCCTAGCCCAGCCCCATTGCAACCTTTGGAAGAATCATTTGAGCTTTGAGTTTTATACAACTCCCTTAGAGGAATATGGTAGGGGAGGTTGAATCCTCTTGCAAGCCTATGGAAAGAACCATAGTATAAGTTTTAAGTTGCATGGCATAACTTTTCCAGAAGAAATTAAGTATAAATGGTAAGGGTGTGACCCCTCCAAGGTCCCACCTTAAGTAACAAAGCTTTTCTTTCCTCAATTACCATTTCTTCTTTTAAAGTAAAGCTAGTGGATCATCAAAGTTCAAGTGTAATGATTGGTTGACATTGTAGTTTCTATGTTTTATGGTGTTTATTTTTTTTTCTAGGGTAGGCACACTAGAGACTAGCTTTGGTTTAAGTTTGGGGGAGTTTGTTAAGCGCATAATTTAGCGGTTAAAGTGGTTGACTTTTTGGCAACTTTGACCGCAAATTTCTTTCATTTCTTCCTTTTTGTCTTAGTTTTTCTTACTTTGCTTTGCTTCCTACAGGTGGGAGTACATTGCGGTTGTGACGGTTTGGAGCAGGATTGAGCGAGAAGGATTTTGGGCGTGCAAAAATTCCAGCTGAAGTGTTGCTAGTGCTATGAGCACTCTGCCATGTTTTCTCATCCAGCGACATGTCGCCAACTCAACGTAGTGGTGACGGGTTGCCACTCATCCCCCTTTTTTGCCCGAACCTCAATTTTTGCTAGTCCCCTGCCCCTTCCCACCTGATAAGCTATCTGTGGATGAGGGGTTTCTATCCTTTTAGGGTTGGAAAGTTAACCAAACCAAGAGGAGAACCCTTGGGTATAAATAGGAAGAGGAAAAAAGGAGCCCATATTGAACCTTGGATGTTCTTTTTCTCATCTCTTCATGTGAGAACCACCATTGGAGCAAGGTTTGAAGCTTGAAGAAGGAAACTAGGAGCCAAGGAGACTTAGGCCACTAGGATCCATCTTGGGTTTCCTCTTCTTCTCTACTTTATTTCTGTATTTTCATGAATTATTTATTTATGGGTTTAACGTGGGAAGAAAACATGGATTTTGAGTGGATCTTTATATCTCTCTAAGATGAAACCTCTATTACTTGATATCTAATGGTTATTTGATGCTATTTCATGGATGTTTATCTCTTGTGTTTCCTATTCTTGAGCCTAATACTTGTGTGATTGATTGGTCTCTCTACACACTCACTAGTCCTACTTAGTTTCTTGAGAGAGAAAGAAGGGGAATGAAAAATTGGAATAGGGTATAATGGGTATGATTGATTAGAGATAATCTACAATCCTATTAGGTGTTGAAAAGGGATAAATAGCTTAACCAGTCTAAGATTAATCATGAGATTGAGAAATGTTTTGTTTGATTCTAGGTGAGCAAAGACTTAACTTGAGAAAGTGAGTTTTTGAGTTTTAGGTCTTCTCACCACATAAGGGGGTAAATGTTTTAGGGTGCAACTAACTTGGATAGCAAGTAATCGGGTGGATTCCTACAGAGATAACCTTTCCCCTGTAATCTCGTTAGTTTAAATTCCTTTAGTAACTTGTGTTTTTATGTAGTTACCTACCTTGGAGTTGATTAGGCACTTAGTGGGACCTATTGTTCTTGTCCTCTACACCTTAGACACTCATTCATTCATTTGGTTTTAGGTTTTACTTGTCACTATTACTTTAACAGTTCAAGTAATTTAGGTAACTAATGCTCACTTCTTGGTAGGTTCACACTATCCTTTGGGACGATACCTTTCCTCATTTTTGCACACAATGAAATTAATCATACGCTTGCGAGTGATAAAAGGTTATAAATTTGTAAACTCTTGTATTCCACAACACCCTCTTTTTTTGAAACTTGAAGGCGACCAAACTAACATTTGTGGCATTTTTTTTATTGAAATTAGGTGGGGTAGGGCATCAAATTCTTGCCTTGGCTAAGGTCAGTGTCCCCTTGTAGGTGTGACGACTCTTCTAGTCAATGACTGGCTTTGATCAGGTAAGTGAGTTTTATTTAAGTGTTTTCACTTAAGCACCTCAAGTTAGCACCTTGTTAAGCAATAAAGACAAGGTAAGCAAAGTAAAGATGAGTTCCTACGTGTGATTTGGCACCTAAGAGTGAAAAGGATAAAATGTTAATTTTGGCCCAAATGAATGACATGACTGTAATTTTGATGAAATTAGGGTCATATAAGGAATTTTGACTAGTTAAGTCAAGACCATAAGTTATCCTAGTTATTAGAACCATTATTTGAATGGAAAGTGCAAACATTGCACTAAATGCTCAAATGAGCCATTTATGTCTTAAGTGGCTTAAGTGTTTAAAAAGCTAAGTGTATGAGGCTTTTGGGCATCCTTTAGGACCAAGGAGGGATGATTTTGGGTGAGTGTTTAGGGAATAAAATGAAACGAATGTTGAGGTTATGGGACAAGAAAATAAGAAATGAGTTAGTGGAGTTGGTAGGATATTTCTACCAAGTCTTTGACTCCATTTTCATTTCTTCCTTCCCCAAATTTCGTGGCTCCCTCTTCCCACCAGATTTCCTACTTCCAAGCACCCCAATTCCACAAGTTTTCATTGAATTTGAAAGTCCTAAGGTGAATCCAACAAGCCTCTAACTTGTTCTTGGTGTTCTTACTTTAATCTAGCTCTTTGATACTTGTTTTGGGCTTGAAACCTAAGGTAAGCTTCTTGGTTTTGTTTGAGTTGGTTCTAAGTTGTTTGAGTAGTTAGAAATGATCTTGATTTGAGGTTTTTGGTACCATATCACGTTGGTTTTAGGATTAGAACTCAAGAGAGCTTGGTTGAGCTCAAGTGTGCTTGTGTTTTGATTCTTGCTTTATGGCTGAATTTAAGGTAAGGGTTCAAGTTAATTTAGCTCAAATAATGCATAAAAATATAGTATTATGTGTGGGAATAAAGTAGAAATAAGATTCATGTATATTGGCCTTAAGGATAGAAAGTTTAAGCAAGTTTCGTGCAAGTTCGCACATTGTCATGTAATGCTGTAGAGCATTGGCGATGCGGGTGATATGTTGCTGCTGGTGATGCGAATTAGCAACACATCACTGACGATAAAATAGTAATTTTTTTTCAAATATTAATAAATATTTGCTATAAAATGAATCAATTACACATATTTATAATATATTTTATCTAAAAGTATCAAAATCTAAAAATATATATATTTGGCCAGTACTGAGATGATATTGACATGTACTAGCCAGTATGGTGAGAGATGGCCTGTATATTCAATATTGGCTTGTACATCCTGATACAGAGGACGACCTTTGTCCCTGCTGCCTCACCTTTCTCACATTGGTACGTGTGCTATTTGTATCGATTGGTAAATATGAAATTCAAAAAACCATAATTGGAAGCATGAACATGGCGCGGTTCATGATGGTGAAGCAAGCCATATTCGTGATAAAGTGATTGTGCTTATTTGGAGAAGTTCAACCATGTAAATAATGTGTGTGCTTGTGTTTATTGGAGCCTTCTAAAATACATGTGGGTGTGTACTCGTACCTCATGTTTTTTATATAGGACATTAATTTGCTTGGGTAGTGTGGGGGTGGGGGGATCAGTCATTAGCATTTGTAGCAGACCTCCCGGGAGCCTCAATGAAGGAGTGGATGGCACAGATTTTAGTTAGCTGCTCTAGGGAAGAATATTGGGAGCGATGTGTAGTGACAAAAATAGGAACAATGCAGTTTTCTGTGAGGCCGAGGCAAGCCAGGAGGACGTTGCATGGCAGATCCACCATTGGCTCAATGATACTTCAATGGGTGCCAGTTCCCTTGAGGTTGATGTGGTCGTTAGAAAATTGAGGAAGCCGCAAGTGGGATTGGTGAAGATGAATATGGATGTGGCAATAGATGACATTGGTGGCAATAGATGACATTGGTGGCCTCCGACTAATTGTGGTTAATGAAGGTGGATACATTTGATAAAAAAATAAAATAAAATAAAATAAAATATAGTATATATGGTGAAATCATAATTTTAAGACAAAAGGAATAAAACCATAGTTCTTTGGGATGTGTTAATTAATTTTCATTAGTTGACTATACGTTTATGTTTATAATTCAATAAATTGCATGTGAAAGTTTTCAATTCATCTCCCTGATTCCATTTTTACTATTTATTATACTGCTTGTTAATTGTTATTATTAACACCTATATTACTGGCATATTTATAATTAAAGTCATATTTTTCAATGATCTTACTACTTTTTGTAAAGTTTTGTACCTTGGGAAACGAATGGTTAAAGTATAACTAATGAGAAAATATTTTAAAAACAAATATTAGTTTGAAATTATTTTTTTAAACTAGAGTGAGTTGTTCAATTCTGTTTTTTTTTCTCACAATAATTAGTTTATTCTAAAACTCATTAATCTAAAATTATTTTTTGTGTATAAAAAGAAATTATTTCTCAGAAATTTCAATAGGAAAATTACGTAAATCCTCAAGTGGTTTGGTTTAACTTACACTTTTCCCACCTTGCTTTTAAAAGCCTACATTTTATTCCTACTCTCTTTATACTGTCTATTAACAACTTCTAAAACTCATCAAAATACTGATTTATATTCACAGAAAGGGGACTACATTTAAGGAGATGAAAACTAAAAATTTAAAATGTCTATTATCTATGGAAAAAAATATTAAAAAGATTAAAATTACTAAAAGATGAATGTTATATAATATAAATTAGAGTTTCAGAAGTTACTTTCGTACATTATTAAAAATAGGGAAAAAAAAAAAAGAAAAGAAAAAGAAAGAGCTCATTAATCAACAAAAGATCACAAGAAATTCGCATAAAGCGGCGAAGAATATCGAAAGAGTTGGAACTTGGGAGTCACGGAACCCTAGAGATGGAGCTAGGCGGTGGGCGCAGGGAGAAGAAAGGTGATTCTCCGGCCCCCGATCAAAACATGTAAGTTCGTTATCTGTAAACCCTACGATTGGACGATCTTAGCCAGTTTATTTTATATTGTTCGGTCTTAATTTATTGCGTCTGTCGATTTCTAGTCGATCGTTGCCTCTTTGAGGTGCTGATCTTAGCCTGTTTCTTCAATCAAGAGAAGCCCTGATGGTTATAATTTATGAATCAGTGCCTTTTTCCTTGCCAATGAAGAAAATCTAAATAAAATTGAAGTTTCAAAATTCTATTCTCATGGGGTCTGCAAAATTTTAGTTATTTCCTTCCTGTCGTCGTCATTATATAACTGTTATTGTTATGCTTTTTTTTGTTTCTTCCTTACGTTGTTTCCTCTTTCTCACTTCCAGGTCTTCGCAAGCACCTGGCTCTAAGGAGGAGCAAGTCAAGAAGAGGAGGCTTTCACCGGGGGAATGTTCAAGAACTGTTATCCAGCATTCAGAGGGAGATCTGCCCCTTCCCCAACCAGAGGGTCCTGGTGAGCTGTCGCGTACACTGCCCACTCCATTTTGCCTGGCACCTGGGCTGGTTCTTCTAAACTGTTGACGAAGAAGGGACTGCCTAGGAGGTTGTTGCGGCATGAATATGCTATTGGTCAAAGGATGAATCTGTACTGGAGTTTGTCACAATCTGCTTTGCAGCACTTTAACGCAACAAAGGTTTCGCCATTTTTATTATCAAAGTATCTCTTTTTGTTTCCCCAAGTGGTTTTGAACCAAGCACTTCATTGATGCACGTTGTCTATGTCTTATTCATGTCTAATATTTCAGAATACGGACTTTGAGCTCCTTCAATGCTTGGACTGCCATGAATTTCGTTATGCAAACAATTTCTTTTATCGATCACCTCAACTTTGAGGCCAGGCCTCACAGCTCTGGGGATGCTGAGCCATCAACAAAGCTTTTTTTTGCGGAAGTAATATCTCGCAGAGGTTTTCTTGTCACTTGTTGTCGTGTGTTAGAGCCCGCGGACAAAGGTTTTGTACAGGGCAATTCACCTGATTCTGATCTTTATCCCTATTCTGTACTTTTATGCTTATATGTTTCCTTTATCTGATCGTCTGCAGTTTCGGAAAATTGTATATTCTGTGGGTGCCGTGGTATTGTTCATCCTATTAACAATGTGATCGAAATTGGTACAATGAGTTTCTTACCTGGTAGTTCAAAATTTAGCTTACCTTGTATGTATCCAGACGTGGCTAGGTGTTTGCCGGGGGTGCCGCCCTGGCAACTAAATACTTTGCCAGCGATCCAAGCATCCGACATTTGTGGTCGTGGACCTCATGGTGAGTTTTGTCTTATTTCTATTGCATTAAAGATCCAGAATCAGCTTGATGTGCCTATGTTTAAACCTTTACGTTATTAAGGCCCAATTGAGTTTGTGCTGTTTCATTGCTATTTTCTAGATGGGTCTCATCACTTAATTAATTTATTTTGCTCGTATCAGGGGGATGTGATACGGGTAGCCCATAAATGTAGGATCCCAACTTCCATTTCTGTCAGCTACTGCACCTAATCTGTAGCACTTTGGTCATAGGTTGCCAGTCTGCTGAGGAGGAACCATGGTTGAGGAGGGAGTTATTGCTTGAGGAGTACAGAGATCTCAAGAAGAATCGTCTGTGGGAACTTCCAGAACTGCTTTAGAGCACTTAAAGAAGGGGAAGGTTTTTCCTTTTTCTTATTTACATCGTTATCAAAGTAATTTGTTGACCCCGCAACTGTGTGTGAGCACAACACTTGATTGATGCAATATGAGTATGTTTTTTGCTGTTGAAAATTTCAGAACATGGATCTGGAGCTTGTTCGGGTCGTTTCGATATGCAAGACTCAAGTGTTATCATCTCAACTTTGAGGCCAAGCCTCAAAGCCCTGAGCTTTCTGACCACTCCACAAGATTGTGTTTCGCTGAAGTGATGAATCAAGGAGGAGATGAACGTGTCACGTTTTGTTGCATGTTAGACCCTAAAGACAAAGGTAAATGTACTAGGCAAGCTGATCTTTATTCTGTATGCTTCCATGTTTTAGTCAGTTGACAACCAGGATTTGGTTCCAATCTCTGATATCTTCTGGGCTGGGTTTTGGCTGATGCGATTTGAGACATCCATCCTTGTTGCAGTTTGGAGACACTGTCGATACTGTAGGCGCCATCAAGTTGTTCATCTTGATACTACCACCATGGATCTTGTGCCGGGGAAGACGGGTAGTGTTCTTGATGTCGACCCAGAGCTGGCCCATTATTTGTCAGGGCACCTTCCCTGGATGGATGCTTGCGACAGTACTTTTTTCATGGGATAAGTAGTGGTTCTTGGCTGCTTGCAAGACTTAAATAGGAGTGATGAAAACTCATCTTGGTTGTCTGTTGTCGTCTTGGATTTGGCGGTTCAAGTTGTGTTGCGTCTGAAATTATCAAGTTGAAGTTCCTTTTTGTGTCTTACTATGAAATTTATCTTAAGCCCTTCTGAATTATCCTTTTCTTTTCTGCATTTATTGTTCTTGTCTATGTTCGTACATACCTTTTATACTTAGCCCCAACGTTTCATCAGCATTATTTTTTTGCTTTGCCAATCGAAAAAAAATCAACCCATGCATGGGAAGCATCACTTGCTAGAAGATATCACACCGAAATATGCATCACCATGCGCTAAATCAACTTGCTGGAGGTTTTTTTCTCCTTGTTTTAGTATTTGCTCTGAATCTCTTATTGGCATTTCTTTTGTTAATTTGGTAATCAGAAATATCTATACAATGTATAAGAGTTAAAAAGTACTCATATATAAGAGAATGTCTACCTTTTCAAAATGCGGATGTCATTTGAACTAATATTAGGGTATTATATATATATATAAACATAATAAAAGTCCATAGATATCATGCACATATGTCTGATTAGATATAGTGATGATTTTTCAAATTTAGGTTTAGCGTCACTGTGGGCACCACCAAGGTGTGGCTGGAAGCAAAGGTGGATAGGAATCAAAGGATGAGATTTCAGGTGGTTCCTCGACACCCAAGCCAACTTGAGAATCAAGGCATAGTTTAGAAGGCATGTCATGCGGTCTATTGGCTTCGTCAGTGACTAGAACTCAGAAACGAGATGGTAAAGCCTAACGGAGACGAGCTTGATGGAGGTCTAGAAAGGCACTTCCAGCATTGTGGAGCCAGAGATGATGAATCAAACACTTAGATCGAATTTTTGTTTGCATCTAATAGAATTGAGATGCAAATTCATTTCTTTTGAGGTCATGGCAATTCTCTTTCTTGAAGAAATATGAAAGGGGGAGTCGGCCACTTGGTTGGACGATTGCATGAAGACATGTTTGAGAAATGAGAAGTGAGAGGGAGAAAGGAAAAGAGTTGGTTAAGAATTAAATAAGTGTTAATAAATTGCCTAAGTAATAAATTTCCTGGATATTACATACTACTTCAATATATCGTAGTATTTAATTCTATGTTTGTCATTCACCAGTTTGAACAGTGAATTGACTTGCATGATTATTTTATTCTGGTGGATCTCTTAGTGCAAAGATAAGTTATTCCAAACAAGTCCCTCTTAAGCTCTCTATTGAGGTGGTAACTTGTGTCTATGTAGGGATAGCTGAGAATGGATTTGCATGGGCGAAGGAGGAGAAAGTGGGTCTGGGTGGCGGATTTGATGGAACCTAGCCGAACTACTGTTGGGTTTTGTGGGGAAGCGATGGAGGAGGAGAATCGGTGGAGGAAAAAGAAATGGGGTTAATAAGTAAGCATCAGATGCCATGGTTTCCAAGTGGCCGGAACACCTCGTATTCCTCTTCCTGAGAGGATTCTGGTATGGATTCGATGGAGGATTTGGGATTGAGACAATTTGGATGGAAAAACAATAAACTAATAGATGTAAATGTAGCTTCAATTTAGTTGGGCAAACTCATAGATGTAGCTTTGAATATGTGATTTCGTTTGAGTTCTAGTTTTGTTTTAAGATTTCGTTTCATTGAATTTTGTAGGATTTCGGTTTGAGATTTGGGTTTGAGTTCTAGTTCTAGTTCAATTTTTGAAGGATTTTGTTTTGTTTATGAGTTTTGTTTTTTATTAAACGCAAAAGTTGGGGGATAAAGTTTCTGTGAATGAAAGCTATGAGGGCAAAGTCAGCTATTTTTCTTTTTTGTGTTAATGGCGAATGACGGAGTTAATTTCCAAGAAAATAAGTGTAAAAATATTTGTCTTATCATTGATCTATTGGCTTTGTCAGTGACTAGAACTCAGAAACGGGATGGTAAAGCCTAACGGAGACGAGCTTGATGGAGGTCTAGAAAGGCACTTCCAGCATTGCGGAGTCGGAGATGATGAATCAAACACTTAGATCAAATTTATGTTTGCATCTAATAGAATTGAGATACAAATTCATTTCTTTTGAGGTCATGGCAATTCTCTTTCTTGAAGAAATATGAAAGGGGGAGTCGGCCACTTGGTTGGATGATTGCATGAAGACATGTTTGAGAAATGAGAAGTAAGAGGGAGAAAGGAAAAGAGTTGGTTAAGAATTAAATAAGTGTTAATAAATTGCCTAAGTAATAAATTTCCTGGATATTACATACTACTTCAATATATCGCAGTATTTAATTCTATGTTTGTCATTCACCAGTTTGAGCAGTGAATTGACTTGCATGATTATTTTATTTTGGCGGATCTCTTAGTGCAAAGATAAGTTATTCCAAACAGGCCCCTCCCAAGCTCTCTGTTGAGGTGGTAACCCGTGTCTATGTAGGGATAGCTGAGAATGGATTTGCATGGGTGAAGAAGGAGAAAGTGGGTCTGAGTGGTGGATTTGATGGAACCTAGCCGAACCACTATTGGGTTTTGTGGGGAAGCGATGGAGGAGGAGAATTGGTGGGGGAAAAAGAAATGGGGTTAAAGAGTAAGGATCAGATGCCATGGTTTCCAAGTGGCCGGAACACCTCATGTTCCTCTTCTTGAGATGATTCTAGTATGGATTCAATGGAGGATTTGGGATCGAGACAATTTGGATGGAAAAACAATAAACTAATAGATGTAAATGTAGCTTCGATTTAGTTGGGCAAACTCATAGATGTAGCTTTGAATATGTTATTTCATTTGAGTTCTAGTTTTGTTTTAAGATTTTGTTTCATTGAATTTTGTAGGATTTCGGTTTGAGATTTGGGTTTGAATTCTGGTTCTAGTTCAATTTTTGAAGGATTTTTTTTTTATGAGTTTTGTCTTTTATTATACACAAAAGTTGGGGGATAAAGTTTCTGTGAATGAAGGCTATGAGGGCAAAGTCAACTATTTTTCTTTTTTGTGTTAATAGTGAATGATAGAGTTAAAATAAGTATAAAAATATTTGAAACGTGGAGAACACAAATGTGGGTTTAGATATACCTCATGAGGTCTAGGTAATTTTTCCTTAAGGAGAAAAAAAACCATATTTTTTGTTTATATACTTTTATCTAATTTTTCTCTAAAAAGTGAATGATGTTTGAATGTGAAAATATGTTTATTTTACCTTTTCTTTTAAATTTTATTTTATAAAAGTTTGGATATATAGATTGTTTTAAGGACGTGGAAAAACTTATTTTTTAAACTTTAAAAAACTCATGTTATAATATAAAGACATTTTTTTAGATGTTTTTCATTTTAACACATGAGTTTCACTAAGTTTAAAAAAACAATATCTTCTACATCTTATAACATGTCATGCACTTAAATTTTTATCAACAAAAATTTAGAAAAGAAAAATAAGACAATTTTCCACCATTAAACATATGACTATGCGCATTTACTAGAAAATCGATTTCAAAACTCATGGAACAAATCAATATATTCATAGTGTGATCTTGGTTAACGTATAAGATAAACTCATTAAATTCCTCTCTACATATTAATGAACTAGAGCAAACACTATTGGCAGATGATCAGTAATAACTAACTCTCATCCCTACCACAGGAAGCATAAACATTTGCCACAACTTGGAGGAAATTATAACAGTTCCAAGTTCCAAATGCCTTGAACCACAAGCACATGATCCATTGAAAAAGAACGATTAAGAGTGAGTTTAGATGTTTTGCTTAGTCCTTATTGTTATCAATCCCTGACTCATCAATGGTACTCGCCAATGGAACCCAACCAAAATAATTACCCATTAGAACCGCTCCAAACTAATGTTGTCAAAATCTCAATTCGAATCTCAGAATTATACAGTTTTAGAAGTGAAATAAGAAAAACAATACGATTAGATTTTACTTTTACGAGTATTTAGGATCTTGTAAGCATATTTCGGTTAGTTCCTTAATAAAGGTCCAGCGGTAAACTATTGAGGCTGCCCATAATCTAACCACTGGTTGTTTAGTTTCTTTTTTTGCCTTATAGTTTGTTTATTTCCTTTTTGAGTATCAGATAGAGAGAGAGATTGTGTGTGTTTCAAATAAAATCTTTTAATTTAGTTGATTCTTCAATTTTGTGTGATAGGTTCTACAAACGGTCAACTCAGTCAAATAGGATTATTTTCCTCATTTACTTTTTGTTAAACTATATTTTCTTCGTTTAGAAGTCAAGTGTTTTCCCATGCAGGTTCTCAAATATAGATACTTCGATGTCAACTCTGTTACCTTTGCAATACATAGAGATTCAAGAATTAATCATTGAAACATTGGAAGACAGATTAAGCTGATCCCATAGCTTATGATCAAGGTCACCTTTTCATCCAACATCTGTCGAGAAACCACCTCTTCATTCTATAAAAAATAATCCAATAAACCCACATTTTGAATACATGCTTGCTAGTGTACGGAAACATCCACAAGGGATTCAAAGCCAGATCTTATGACATAACCAATGGCCAAATCGTTACAATTGTGATTGAGTAAGGCCTCTGTCCTTCACTCTGCACCTGAATAACCAATTCAATATTTAGGTAAGAAAAAATAAAATTTTAATTGATGTTCAAACTAAACGAATAGTCACTTTATGTAAAGAAAAAAAAATATAATCACATTATCAATGGGGCATCTATTAGGAACTAAAACAGATGGGAAAGCCGTGACTGATCACATTATTCCTCAAATACATTATTAATAAACAAGTTGGATTGTACCAAGGATGACAAAATCTAACCCAACCCAATAACCTGATCCAATTTGATAAGAAAAGTTAATGACTCGAACCTGGTTATGCTCAACTCAACCTTAACTCAAATTTGATTGAAGTAAAACCCAAACCCAAATAACCCAAACCTGAAATACCCAAATCTAAAATGACCTGAACTTAAAATCCAAACTTAAGACTGATCTAACATGAACCCAAAATGATCTGATGACTAGATCCGACATAACCCGATTTTAACCCAAATCAATATCAATATATGGTCGGCAGATATTTAAAAAATTTTGATTTTTTATGTGTTGCTTAGTTATCTAAATTACGCATAAATTATGACCATATAATTTAAGAAATTTTAAAATGCTATAATTTTTTTATTTAGGGGTATTTGAAGAATAAATTAACAAAAAAATATTGTTTTATATATAAATATTTTGGAATTTAATAATTTAGTTATTTGCTTATACATTCTTTTGAAACATGTAATCGACAGACTTGGTCTTATCTAATAGTTAAATTAAATGTCAACTAATCCATATGGGCATCATTAGATCTATTTAGGGAAAACTTCATTTGTTGCATAAAAATTTTCTTTTTATTTTTTTCTCGGTAATCCCTTAGAAATTTGTTGAATTGTTGGATACTTAGATTGGTCATTTGGGTTTTGAATTTCAAGTTTGCTGCACAATTCAATTGGTAAATACAATATTAATTTAATATAGCTAATTGTTTTAAATCAGGGTATTTGAAATTTGATTTAATTAATATGATTTTCTTCTTTGTTTGAAATTTAATTCAATTAATTTCAAATGTTTTGAATTATGGTATTTTTATCTCTAGTCAAATTAAATTTTTTAATAGTTTTTTCTTCCACAAGTATTAACAATTAAATGTTTTTAATAGTTTTTTCTTCCACACGTATAAACATTCTCGCCCTACCCTGTATTACTAATTTTCCTGTCTTGTATTAGTAGGAATGGTAAATACAAGATTAGTTTTTAATTATTTATGTTTGATTTTGAATTTAATTGACCATAAACCCTAAACCTAAACCCAAAACCCTAAACACTATATCTAAACCTAAACCCTAAACCCTAAATCCTAAATTATACCAACCTTAACCTTTGCCATAAACCTTAACTTTGACCTTAACCATAAGCCTTCAATCCTAATCATAAACCCTAAACATTAACACTTAATCTTATTCCTAACCCTTATCCTAAACCTTAACAATTAATTTTAACCTTTACCCTACACCATAACTTTCATCTTTTATTATCTTCCATATTTAATAAGGTTTATATTTGGGGGCTTTCATATTTAATAACCTTTTTTAGGAATATTTATATTAAGTAACTCTCATATTCAAACTTTCATATTTAATAAGTTTCATATTTGGGTTCTTCTTGTTCTTCTTCTTTTTTTTTATAAATATATTTGAGTTTTTCTAAGATAAGAAACTTTCATATTTAGTAAGTTTGATGATCTTGGTATGCAATTATCAAATTATAACATAGCCCCTAAACTTTTATGTATAGTGCAATAAATTCTTAAATTTTAAAAAATTTTCATTTTAGTCATCATAATAATTACAACATATGTTCCTAGATTTTTCAAATCTTTACATCTTCACCCAAATTTTTTGAAATTTTGTGGTCTAGTCACCAATAGAGTAATAGTGAATAGAGTTATATTTCACAGCAACTTCATAACAAAAGTTAGATATCATAGCAAATTTGTCATAACATAATTAAGAAAAATTTTATGAATTTTATTAATTTAACATACTAAGAAAAGAAAAATTAACGTAAATTAATTACACCAAAAATTGAATCATTCAATTCAAATTTTGACAAAAATTGAACAAAAAAATTGAATTGATTAAGTAATTTCAGCATATATTCCAGTAACCCAAAGAAACCCGATTGGTCAACCCGAGTTTGGACTGAAACCCAACCTGAAATTATCCCAAATTGAACCTAAACCCAAATAAACTCCGACTCAACCCAACCCAACCCGAAATCAGTACGAACCCTAATGACCCAACTTAGACCCAAATTCATGCTAACCCAATTAAACATGAATTTAAATGGCCTAATCCAAACATGACCCAACCCACTCAATTATTATCCCTAGATTATACTCACCCAAGATAGTGATGGGTAGTGACGTGGGTGACGTTTTGTAGAGGGCTTGGAAGTGAAAATATTATTTGATCAGATTTGATTTAACTTGAGGCTCTAGTCTTGAGCCGTTCACGTTTAGAGTCAAATTTAAGATCTTGTCTTATTAAAAGGTTTGTCAAACTATTACTAAAACATTTGAAGTTTAGTTTCACTACAAGAAAACTCATTTTATGCAGCCACAAAAAGTCACTGCTAAAAGATTATTTTTCATTGTGAAATATATATCACAGAGAGAATTTGTCGTTGCGGAGTCGTTACTAATGAAACCATGACTCATGAGGTAAGTATCTGGTAACGACTTTAATAACTTCATTACAAAAGATGCACTTTTTTTGCAACAGTATTTCATGATGCCACTTTATTAGCTTTGTAATAATATAATGTCATTACTTAACATTTACGCAACCTCTTTATTGAGTCATTGCAATACCATTTTTGTATCAGTATTTAGTGTTGTTACCAAAAACTTTTTAAAGTAATTTTTATGTTATTACAAAACCAATTTTGTTATTATTTTCCCTTGGTCACGAATACTATATTGTAACAATTATTAAGTTGCTATTATAACTTGATTTCAATAAATATTCTCCAGTTACAAGACATGAAAATAACATAGATATTTAACACGTTTCATTAAAAGTTCACCATTGGAAAATTGAATTCTCAAACAATAATCATCAATGTAATAAGCGATATCCTTCAATGTCCACAAAAGATTGCTACACAACTCACTCCTTGCCCCAAGGCAAGTCTACAAGGTACAAAACCTAGCACTAGAAATAGAAATTTGTTGCTAAGTCACTTTCACACTTGAATTACTTGTTGATGCCACTTCAAATTCACTTACCTAAAAAGGAAAAAAACCATTTAATATTACTTGTGCAATATGAATTCTTACTCAAAGATTGAGTTAGACATCCCCCTCCAAAACTTCCTATCACCATATAAGACAAGAATTGAAATAGAACTACATGAACCAATAAAATGACAAAACTTCAATAGTGCTACTAATTTTTTGCATACTTATCTTTGTTCAATCATTAATACTAGATTAAGGTTCTCTCCTCTTACCCAAGCATTATAAGTGACTGAAAAACAGGAGAAAATGATGCAACTGAGCTCAAACTACCGACCTCAGACTTATCTTTGCAGAAGTTTCTGACACATAAAACTAGTTTCAGACAAAAACTAAACCTCAGCCTTAATAAGTCTATCTTTAGCAGTTCAAAATAAATCCTTCCTAACCTCTCTCTACATAAAAACCATTTATTTAAACATGATGTTCAACTAGTCCATCCTGTACAACTAAATCACCGGTTTAGCCTAAAATTAGAATCTTCTGTAGCTTCATTTTTAGGTGGAAAAGGTGATGAGAACAAACCTTTTTTATAATTTTTTTAAAAGACTAACTCTTGCGCCATTCAGCGAAAACAAAACCAAACAGGCTTAGTTCATCAACTTGACATGGTCTCATCCTAAGCTTAGCAATTTTTAGATTCAAGGTAAATAAACAGAGAAAAAGCATCTTGATGAAAAATGCAAAGCCTTTTAGAGATACCATGAAAGTTACAAATTAAGAAACTGAACTTAGAAATGTAGGAGCATTACATTGCCACAAGTTCTCAAACAACAAAATATCACACACACAATCAATTAAAAAAATCATTTCTGTGCGCAATTTTGAGCAGAAAAATGTTTGTCAGATTAGCGGAAGCACATTCGAAATAGTTGGAACAAAAAAAAAAAACTTTCAATGCAAAGTTTTCAGAAAATTTTTAGCTTGCCAACTATAGTTATTCAACTAATAACTTCAGCTATTTATAGCCTTTACAAAACAGAAATAATATCAGAAAAATATCCACACTTTTGTATAGCCTACAACGTGGCTAACTAAGCAAAGGAACATTTAAAGCTTGATCTCATCCCTACAAATCAGGGATTTATTTAATAAAGCATAACAGTCAAAAGAAATAGTAGATAAGTTTCAACTGCTTAGTTCTATTTCTTCCAGGATACCAAAATATGTCCTTAGGAAAAAGACATAAACTCTTACGAAAATGTAAACTAGCTCCTAGACATTTGGCTAATGTTTTTGTTTCCCAGGCAACATATATATCTTTTTGCATGTATGCCTTTCATAAGTTACCGAAAAGAATTGGTTTTCTTCTACTTTGTCATCTTCTTTGTGGACCGGGACTGGTTTGGAGGGAGTCACATCATTTCCTGTTTTATTTTCTGGTTTCCCTTTTAACATGATAGGTTGGCTCATGATTATATTTTCTTATCCAAGTGCCTTGAGGAACAGATTTGTATGATACAAAGCCATTGTTTTGATAAGGAGTTACAGTTAAAAGGAACTGGTGATTTGAGTTGTAAAGTCAAGATGAAGACAGGTGCCTTCTATCTAAATTCATCCTATGAACTTCAAACTTGCCTCCTCCTTCTTGGTGTTGTTTTTCAAGAATAGAATATTTGTGCCTCAGTAGCATCTCACTGACTCTTCTCTGCACCTTTGAATGCTCTGTCGTGCTTGATGGAGCTGATTGATGGAAATAGCGTCCACAGCTTTTGCAAACTTTCAGATGCTTAGGTTGTTGATTAGATGGTGATGTTGCTATGTGGACTACTAATTGTTGGCCATTGTTAGCGATAATAGTTAACTTAGTCTAGAAGTCATCTTTATCTTATCTTCTCATGTATTTCTATCCTGCTATAAACCAACTACTGATATATAAATACACATAAAGCATAGTCTGTTGATGCGTTGCAATTCTAAGTCTTTCATGGTATTAGAGCCTGGAATGCCAATCCTGAAAGCTAACTCGTTCACCGGTAAGAGCACTAGCCGAATGAGAAACACCATGAGCATGTGAAGGGAACTGGTAGAGCCCATTTTTACACATTCCTTGGAGGACCTTTTTCTTCGAAACTCGATCCTTAACAACAAAATAATCAGGATGAAATTCCAGGAACACAACATTACCACGAGTGAGCTTGCTGACCGAAACAAGATTTTTTGTGATACTGGGTACATGGAGGACATTCTTTAATTGTAAGGGAAAAACAACAGTAGAGATGTTGGATAAGCCAATATTATGAATGGACAAACCTGCCCCATTACTGACTTGAACTTGATCATACCCATTGTGGCGTTCACTCACAGAGAGATTGTTGAGACTTGAGGTGATATGGTCATTGGCTCCTAAATCTGTGTACCAATTTGGGTCAACTTGGTACGAAGGTGAATCTACCAGTCCAGCAAAGTGGTTTTGTTCCGCTTGATAAGAGTGATCAAAGCGATGATGGCACTGGAGTGCTGAGTGCCCTGGCTTCTTGCATACTTGGCATATGACTACTGGGAAATTTCTATTTCCTCCTGGTTTTTGATGTGAAGGACTAGATCATCCACGGCCACGGCCTTGCCCACGATAATTTAGGGCTTTGCCTCCACGGTTGAAGTGGTTCCTGGTTGCTACATTGGCCGAGGATAGTTCGACTGCCAGCTGGACTGCTGCATGGTGTTGCTCAAGACGCAGCTCATAACTCAGTAAATGCCCAAAAAGGTCATTCAAGGGCATGGAATCAATCCGTGTCATGATTGACGTAACAAGTGGATCATAATCCGAGTTGAGTCCTGTAAGGATATATGACACAATCTTATATTCCTTAAGAGGCTGTCTGATAGCAACCAGGGTATCGGCGAGGCCCTTGCTGCGTTGAAAGTAGTCAACGACATTAAGATCTTTCTTCTTTATGGTAGATAACTGGTAGCGTATTTGCATAATACGTGCATGAGATTGTGAGGCAAACAATTTTTCTAGGGCAGTCTATACCTCATATGATGTTGTCATATTAATGACATAGGCAAGAATCTCTTCAGAAAGTGACGAGATTATGGCACTCAAGATCATTTGGTCTTGTTGGTACCAACTCTGGTACGCTGGATTTGAGACAACACTCTGTTCCGAGCCGGGAGTTTGATCACCATTGCTGGAGGCTGGAGCTGGGACAGTTGGTGGTGGTGTTGCAAGTGTGCCGTCGACGAAACCCATCAGACGCTGTCCACGCAAGTAGGGTAGAAATTGGGCCTTCCAGAGGAGGTAATTGTCACGAGTTAGCTTGATGTTGATAAGATGTCCAAGGTTCAAGGATGGAGTCGGCAAGAGATAAGGCAAGTTGTTGCCTGAGAGGGATGTGTTTGAGATGAGAGAAGAAAAAGAATTTTTGGAGGCCATTGTTTTTTTTTCTTTAGACATGAGTCCTTTGCAGTCAATAAAGTTTGTCAGTATATGCAAGCTCCTAATGCTTCATTGGTTTGCTGTCAAGCGGATACTCCGATACTTGAAGCATACGCTCTCCTTTGGTCTCAATATTCGACGTTCTTCTTCACAAGTACTTAGTGCATTTTCTGATGCTGACTGGGCTGGGTGCCCTGATGACCGTCGCTCAACTAGTGGGTTTGCTATCTTTCTAGGCTAAAATCTTGTCTCCTGGAGTTCACGTAAGCAACACACAGTTTCAAGGTCCAGTACTAAAGCTGAATATTGAGCACTAGCCAACGCCACTATAGAGCTCATCTGGATTCAGACTTTAGTTTCAGAACTTGGAGTTTATCTCTCACAACCTCCCGTCCTATGGTGTGATAATATAGGAGCTACTTATCTGTTTGCTAATCCTATATTTCATGCTCGAACAAAACATATTGAAGTTGATTTTCACTTTGTTCGTGAGAAGGTTGCTCGAAAGGATCTTGTGGTTTGGTTCATCTCTACTCAAGATCAAGTTGCGGATATTCTTACCAAGCCTTTGTCTTTTTGACTTCACTAGCATTTTCGGGACACTCTCAACATTGGCTCACGACAGTTAAGATTGTAGGGGCGTGTTAGCCATAATAGTTAACTTAGTCTAGAAGTCATCTTTATCTTATCTTCTCATGTATTTGTATCCTGCTGTAAACCAACTACTGATATATAAATACACGTAAAGCGTAGTCTGTTGATGCGCTGCAATTCTAAGTCTTTCAGCCATCTCGTTAATCATTTTGTTTCTTTTTCTCAGCAGTAGCTTTCACCCAAAGTGGTATCTACCTTTACTGCAACAAGTGTTGAATCTGACACTAGAACAGCTGAATTCTTTGTGGTGGCAATAATGCCAACAGATGATACAACTTCATCGAGCACTTCAACGAGAACAGATTCAACCATCGTAGCTCCTATTCATCTATTTTTATTTGCCAACGAGGAACTATTGGCTTGTGATTCATTTGTATTTGAAAGCATATTAAATTATTCTTCAAGGAAGATAAAGAGCATTATACCCATCTGCAACGTTGAGCCTGTGGTAAAATGAAGTTTAAGCATTAGAATACTTGTCTGAAAAATCTGAGATTGAGTAGTAACCTAAACAAGCTGCAGGCATAGACACGCAACAGGCAAAATTCAGTTCTCAAGATCAGAGGTAAAACCTAGCCTTGACTTTTGAGCCAAAATCTGCAAAATATTTATTTTACCGAATGGAAGTAATTTTTGTCGAGGGATTTAGAGTTTGTGGGAAGATTTAGCAAACTCTCTGCAGAGTAAAACCTAATATGTATCTTTAGTCCAAAACACAGTATTTTAATGCAGATTCTGTCCAAAGTCCTAACAAGTCTTAAGGTCACTAAGAAAGTGGAATCAAAATAGGCAGAGGCATGCGCTAAATCAAAAGTTGTGGGAAAGGGCACCCTCGAGCCACCATAAGGTGCGCCCTGAGCTGTCTTTAGGGTTCACCCCCAGAAATTCATAAATACTTCTAGTGATGAGTTCAAAGCAGCTTAAACACATTTAAAACAGTTTTCATACATAAATAAGTGTCCAAAGCTAAACAACAACAAAGTTGTTCAATGAGTGCTCTACGCAACAACAAAGTTATCAACTGTGTCCACTCCAACGCTGAAGTCCCACACGTCAGTTAATGTACAAGCACTAACCCACCCCACCCCTCTCTCGCCCCAGTGAGGCCCCCTGCAGTCCGGAAACCAGTAAGCCATGCCACCGTCCTTCAATCCATACCCCACAAATGCCCCGGCATGGTCATAATTCAATTGTCGCCCTTGAGCATAATAACAAGTGTGACCATTCCAAGCCTCTCCTAATGATTCATGACCAGCCAGAGCACCAATCACATGTCCGCTTGTCTCAATCATGTGACAAATCTGATAGTAGTAGGGCTCAATAAAGCATACGTCCCTAATGCGGAAGATTGGCCGTGCCTATAAAATAAAAGAAAAAACAAATCAAAATAAATTGACAAAAATAATAATTTTACTAAGAATAAAAAGGAAAACTTACCTGAGCAGGAGGAATGAATGTGTCCCACTTGAAAGGGTAAAAGCAATCAGCTGTGATTTCAAGGCAAGTAACAGATTCTAAACTTTCAGTCACATTGCCATAACAATTAAGCCCCATTGCCAAGTACACCACATCTTGGATGGACAAGCTGTAAGGGAACTGTCGTCCAAAGCTCCTAGCTCAAGCCAGCCTATACTTCGCTTCCATGGTGGTAACAAGGGCCTGTGCGACGCAGTCATCCACTACAAAACACATTACTCTTATCATCATCCAAATAATTGATAACAAAAATAACACAATATCTCATTCTTACATCTTGGTGTTTCTCGAGCAGCACTCAATATGAAGTCTCCTTGTACAATAGAGTTCTCATATGTGAATACAACCTCATCCATTATCCTAGTATTAAAAACAGAAAACTACAAATCATAAGGATAAATATATGCTATATAAACATGAATCAAACTAACCCTCCAAATTCAATAAAAAAAAATTTTTAAAAAGAAAGTTTCAATTGATGTACAAGTTGAATAAATAATAACATGTATATCAAAATAATCACTAAATTCATTTTTAAAATTACTTCCAAACAATGTATGGCAATATGATTATTGAAATTGGTATTAACATCAATATCATGACACAAAAATCTTAAGATTAAGATGATAAAGATAAAATGCAACAACAAAAAAAAGGGGTCAAAATAGAATACTAGTCAAGCCATTAAACTCAAACAAGAAAATGAAAAACACATGGATAACAACTTTAACAAAATGAAGTAATCCATGGACCACTTTCTGAATCACTCTATAAATGGCATACAAGAACAACGTGTGCGAAAAGGCTGATAAGTTTTTGGTGTTGCAAATATATTTGTCACAAATCAACAAAGGTGCTCTAAATGCATTAGTCACAAATCAACAAAGCAGCATAAAGGCCTTTACAGAGCATCTGACATAAATCTCAAGAGTTGATATACAAGTTGAATGAATAATAACATGCATATCAAAATAATCACTCAATTCATTATTAAAATTACTCCCAAACAATGTGTGGCAATATACTTCTTAAAATTTGTTTTAACACCAATATCTTGGCACCAAAATATTGAGATTAGGAAGATAAAGATAAAATGAAAGAAAAAAAAAAGGTCAAAGTGGAATACTTGTCAAGCCATTACACTCAAATAAGAAAACAAAAAACACATAAACAACAACTTTAAATAAATGAAGTAATCAAATAACCACATTCTGATTCATTTTACAAAGTGCATACAAGGACAAGGTATGTGGAAAGGCTGATGCATTTTTTGTGCTGCAAAAGTATTAGTCGCAAATCAACAAAGCAACATAAAGGCCTTGACAAAGCATCTCACATAATTCTAAAAAATTGACATACAAGTTGAATAAATAATAACATGTATGTCAAAATAATCTCTCAATTCATTTTTAAAATTACTCCCAAACAATGCATGGCAATATGCTTTGTAAAATTTGTATTAACACCAATATCTTGACACCAAAATCCTGAGGTTAGGCAAATAAAGATAGATGCAACAACAAAAAAAGGGTCAAAATGGAATATTAGTCAAGCCATTAAACTCAAACAAGGAAACAAAAAACACATAAATAACTACTTGAACAAAATGAAAGGGTAAAAGCAATCAGCTGTGATTCCAAGGCAAGTAACAACTTCTAAACTTTCAGTCACATGCCATAACAATTGAGCCCCATTGCTAAGTCCACCAAATCTTGGATGGACAAGCTGTAAGGGAACTGTCGTCCAAAGCTCCTAGCCCAAGCCAGCCTATACTTCGCTTCCATGGTGGTAACAAGGGCCTGTGCAACGCAGTCATCCACTACAAAACACATTTCTCATATCATCATCCAAATCATTGATAACAAGAATAACACAATATCTCATTTTGACATCTTGGTGTTTCTCGAGCAGCACTCAATATGAAGTCTCCTTGTACAATAGAGTTCTCATATGTGAATACAACCTCATCCATTATCCTAGTATTAAAAACAGAAAACTACAAATCATAAGGATGCATATATGCTATATAAACATGAATCAAACTAACCCTCCAAATTCAATAAAAAAAATTTTAAAAAAGAAAGTTTCAGTTGATGTACAAGTTGAATAAATAATAACATGTATATCAAAATAATCACTAAATTCATTTTTAAAATTACTTCCAAACAATGTATGGCAATATGATTATTGAAATTGGTATTAACATCAATATCATGACACAAAAATCTTAAGATTAACATGATAAAGATAAAATGCAACAACAAAAAAAAAGGGGTCAAAATGGAATACTAGTCAAGCCATTAAACTCAAACAAGAGAACGAAAAACACATGGATAACAACTTTAACAAAATGAAGTAATCCACGGACCACTTTCTGATTCACTTTATAAATGGCATACAAGAACAAGGTGTGCGAAAAGGCTGATAAGTTTTTGGTGTTGCAAATATATTTGTCACAAATCAACAAAGGTGCTCTAAATGCATTAGTCACAAATCAACAAAGCAGCATAAAGGCCTTTACAGAGCATCTGACATAAATCTCAAGAGTTGATATACAAGTTGAATGAATAATAACATGCATATCAAAATAATCACTCAATTCATTATTAAAATTACTCCCAAACAATGTGTGGGAATATACTTGTTAAAATTTGTTTTAACACCAATATCTTGGCACCAAAATCTTGAGATTAGGAAGATAAAGATAAGATGAAAGAAAAAAAAAAGGTCAAAGTGGAATACTTGTCAAGCCATTACACTCAAACAAGAAAACAAAAAACACATAAATAACAACTTTAAATAAATGAAGTAATCAAATAACCACATTCTGATTCATTTTACAAAGTGCATACAAGGACAAGGTATGCGGAAAGGCTGATGCATTTTTTGTGCTGCAAATGTATTAGTCACAAACCAACAAAGCAGCATAAAGGCCTTGACAGAGCATCTCACATAATTCTCAAAAATTGACATACAAGTTGAATAAATAATAACATGTATGTCAAAATAATCTCTCAATTCATTTTTAAAATTACTCCCAAACAATGTATGGCAATATGCTTTTTAAAATTGGTATTAACACCAATATCTTGACACCAAAATCCTGAGATTAGGCAAATAAAGATAGATGCAACAAAAAAAAAGGGTCAAAATGGAATACTAGTCAAGCCATTAAACTCAAACAAGAAAACAAAAAACACATAAATAACAACTTTAACAAAATGAAAGGGTAAAAGCAATCAGCTGTGATTCCAAGGCAAGTAACAGCTTCTAGAATTTCAGCTACATTGCCATAACAATTGAGCCACATTGCTGTGTCCACCACAACTTGGATGGACAAGGTGTAAGGGAACTGTTGTCCAAAGCTCCTAGCTCAAGCCAGCCTATACTCTGCCCCCATGGTGGTAACAAAGGCCTGTGCGATGCAGTCATCCACTACAAAACACATTACCCATATCATCATCCAAATCATTGATAACAAAAATAACACAATATCTCATTCTTACATCTTGGTGTTTTTCGAGCAGCACTTAATATGGAGTGTCCTTGTACAATAAAGTTCTCATATGGGAATACAATCTCATCCATTATCCTAGTATTAAAAGCAGAAAACTATAAATCATAAGGATACATATATGCTATATAAACATGCATCAAACTAACCCTCCAAATTCAATAAAAAAAAATTTTTATAGAGAAAGTTTCAATTGATATACAAGTTGAATAAACAACAACATGTTTGTCAAAATAATCACTTAATTCATTTTTAAAATTACTTCCAAACATTGTATGGCAATATGCTTATTAAAATTGGTGTTAACATCAACATCATGACGCAAAAATCTAGAAATCAGAAAGATAAAGATAAGGTGCAACAAAAAAAAAGGTCAAAATGGAATACTAGTCAAGTCATTAAACTTGAACAAGGAAACAAAATAGACATGAATAATAACTTAAACAAAATGAAGTAATGAAAGAACCACATTCTGATTCACTATACAAACTGCATACAGGAACAATGTATGCGAAAAAGTTGAAGCGTTTTTTGTGCTGTAAATGTATTAGTCACAAATCAACAAAGGTTCAGCAAATGTATTAGTCACAAATCAACAAAACAACATAAAGACCTTTACAGAGCATCTTACTTAACCCTCAAGAATTGATATGCAAGTTGAATAAATAATAACATGTATATCAAAATAATCACTCAATTCTTTTTTAAAATTACTCCTAAACAATATGCTTATTAAAATTCGTATTAACACCAATATCTTGACATCAAAATCCTGAGATTAGGAAGACAAAGATAAGATACAGCAAAAAAAAGGTTCAAAAAGGAATAATTGTCAAGCCATTAAACTCAAATAAGAAAACAAAAAACACATAAATAACAACTTTAACAAAATGAAGTAATCAAAGAAACATATTTTGATTTATTCTACAAACTGCATACAAGGACAAGGTATGCGAAAAGGCTGATGCGCTTTTGGTGCTGCAAGTGTATTAGTCACAAATCAACAAAGCAGCATTAAGGCCAGGACAGAGAATCTCACATAAATATCAAGAATTGACAAACAAGTTGAATAAATAACAACATGTATATCAAAATAATCACTCAATTTATTTTTAAAATTACTCAGAAACAATATATGGCAATATGCTTACCAAAATTGGTAATAACATCAATTTCTTGACACTAAAATCTTGAGATTAAGAAGATAAAGATAAGATGCAACAAAAAAAAAAGGTCAAAATGAAATACTACTCAAGCCATTAAACTCAAACAAGAAAACAAAAAACACATAAATAACAACTTTAAAAAAATGAATTAATCAAAGAACCACATTCTGATTCAATCTAAGAACAGCATACAAGAACAAGCTATGCAAAAAGGCTAATGCCTTTTTGGTGTTGCAAATGTATTAGTCACAAATCAACAAAGCAGTATAAAGGCCTTGACAGAGCATATCACACAACTATCAAGAATTGATATATAAGTTAAATAACTAATTACATGTACATAGAAATTGATATCATCATCCAAATCATTGATAACAAAAATAACACAGTATCTCATTCTTACATCTTGGTGTTTCTCGAGCAGCACTCAATATGGAGTGTCCTTGTATAATAGAGTTCTCATATGTGAATACAACCTCATCCATTATCCTAGTATTAAAAACAGAAAACTACAAATCATAAAGATGCATATATGCTATATAAACATGCATCAAACTAACCCTCCAAATTCAATAAATTTTTTTTTTTTTAAGTTTCAATTGAAATACAAGTTGAATAAATAATAACATATATATCAAAATAATCACTCAATTCATTTTTAAAATTACTTCCAAACAATGTATGGCAATATGCTTATTAAAATTGGTATTAACATCAATATCATGACACAAAAATCTTAAGATTAGGATGATAAAGATAAAATGCAACAACAAAAAAAATGGGTCAAAATGGAATACTAGTCAAGCCATTAAACTCAAACAAGAAAACGAAAAGCACATGAATAACAACTTTAACAAAATGAAGTAATCAAATGGCCACTTTCTGATTCACTCTGCAAACGGCGTACAAGAACAAGGTTTGCGAAAAGGCTGATACGTTTTTTGTATTACAAATGTATTAGTCACAAATCAACAAAGGTGCTGCAAATGCATTAGTCACAAATCAACAAAGTAGTACAAAGGCCTTTACAGAGCATTTAACATAAATTTCAAGACTTGATATACAAGTTGAATAAATAATAACATGTATATCAAAATAATCACTCAATTCATTACTAAAATTACTAGGGGTGAAAGAAGTTGGCCCTAACACGAAAACCGACCCTATTTTACGGGTTAGGGTCGGGTTGGAGATATAAATTAAGTGGATTCGGGTCAACCCGAACCCGAACTATTTTGCAAGATTGAAATCGGGTTGGTTCGGTTATTACCCGAATCCAACCCGAAAAGGCCCAGCCCATTAAGTCCTAAGTCCTATTCCCCTAAGCCCAAAGTAAGTCCTAACCTAGTAACCCATCAAATCCCTAATTGCTCTGCTCCTAGCGCTAGCACAGGCACCACCGGCAGCACCCAAACGAAATCCCGATTTGCGATTCAGCAGACAGCTCACAGCAGCAAAATCATGACGGCACGATTGGACCAGCTGAGCCACAGCGTCAGGTGCCAGAGTCTCAACGCCGTCGGCAAAGGGCCAGAGACTCACCAGAGAGCTCCGCCTCCGCGACCGCCGTGAGTCCGCCACCGCATTCTGCTCGTCATACGCGACTGCCGAACCCCAGCTACTAGCCGCCTACCAGCACGCTGCTCTTCGTCTTCAGCTTGCCCACCAACGGTACTCTCTCGATTCTCTCCTGTCCCTCCCTTCCCCTGTGAGCTTGCCCACCAATGCTGCTCTTCGTCTTCAGAATTTTCTAAGTTTGGGTATTGATTCTTAATGCTGATTTGTGTGCCTGCAATATTGTGAGACACAGTTATGGTGCTAGTTTAGTTAATGCTGATATTGTGCCTCCAATTAGTATATATCCCATTAGATTTATGGTGCTAAGCATCAATCAGGATGGTATACTTCTGGAGATTGACCCCTGCTGACGTTAGGCGGGTGCTGGGTTTAAGAGTGGACTTCAAACCGGAAACTATTGCAGCACTTAAGTTGTAACACAGTTCAGCTGCCTGGAGATTTCCATTTCAATATTCTTTATATTATTTTCCTGTCGATGAATGGCTTTCGTACGTTTTAGTGAAAATGTTGCATTCTGTCAAGCTATTGTTGGAATATTGGATGTTGCCCCTCTAACGAGTTGAGAGTTCTTATGGCTTCCATTTGTCCGGGAGTTTAGTTTGGTTCAGGATCCTAATCTTTGCACTCAGGAGATGTACTCAGATGTTCGCTGTCAGTATGTTTGCTACATTGCTGTATTACAATAACATGTCCCTTCTATTTTTTAATTGTTTCAGGGAATGATAGTTAAATATAAATAAGAGATGCACTTATAAATTCAAATAGTGAAATAATTGATTAAGTGAAAATCCAAAATGTTAATCAAATTATGTTCGTTTTACTTTCAGATGGCAAGTAATGATAGTGGGGAAGATGTTGATGTTGATGTTGGTGACGGATCCAACCCGATCCGATCCGATTTTTTTCGGGTTAGGGTCGTTTCGGGTTGGGGATCCAAATCGGGTCGGTTAAGGTCCTAAATTTCGGATGGCCTTCTTGGTTGATTTTTTCGGGACCCGACCGTAAACCGAAAATTATGCCCCTAAAAATTACTCCCAAATATTGTATAGCAATATACTTATTAAAACTTGTTTTAACACCAATATCTTGGCACCAAAATCTTGAGATTAGGAAGTTAAAGATAAGATGCAACAAGAAAAAAAAAGGTGAAGGTGGAAAACTTGTCAAGCCATTACACTCAAACTAGAAAATAAAAAACACATAAACAACAACTTTAACAAAATGAATTAATCAAATAACCACATTCTGATTCATTTTACAAAGGGCATACAAGAACAAGGTATGCGGAAAGGCTGATGCATTTTTGGTGCTGCGAATGTATTAGTCACAAATCAACAAAACAGCATAAAGGCCTTAACAGAGCATCTCAAATAATTCTCAAGAATTGACATACAAGTTGAATAAATAATAACATGTACATCAAAATAATCTCTCAATTCATTTTTAAAATTACTCCCAAACAATGTATGGCAATATGCTTTTTAAAATTGGTATTAACACCAATATCCTGAGATTAGGCAAATAAAGATAGATGCAACAAAAGAAAAAAGGTCAAAAAGGAATACTAGTCAAGCCATTAAACTCAAACAAGAAAACAAAAAACACATAAATAACAACTTTAACAAAATGAAAAGGTAAAAGCAATCAGCTGTGATTCCAAGGCAAGTAACAGCTTCTAAAGTTTCGGTCACATTACCATAACAATTGAGCCCCATTGCAAAGTCCACCAAATCTTGGATGGACAAGCTGTAAGGGAACTGTCGTCCAAAGCTCCTAGCCCAAGCCAGCCTATACTTCGCTTCCATGGTGGTAACAAAGGCCTGTGCGACACAGTCATCCACTCCAAAACACGTTACACACATCATCTTCCAAATCATTGATAACAAAAATAACACAATATCTCATTCTTACATCTTGGTGTTTCTCGAGCAGCACTCAATATGGAGTGTCCTTGTACAATAGAGTTCTCATATGTGAATACAACCTCATCCATTATCCTAGTATTAAAAATAGAAAACTACAAATCATAAGGATGCATATATGCTATATAAACATGCATCAAACTAACCCTCCAAATTCAATAAAAAAAAAATTTAAAAGAAAGTTTCAATTGATTTACAAGTTGAATAAATAATAACATGTATATCAAAATAATCACTAAATTCATTTTTAAAATTACTTCCAAACAATGTATGGCAGTATGATTATTGAAATTGGTATTAACCTCAATATCATGACACAAAAATCCTAAGATTAAGATGATAAAGATAAGATGCAACAACAAAAAAATTAGTCAAAATGGAATACTAGTCAAGCCATTAAACTTAAACAAGAAAATGAAAAACACATTAATAATAACTTTAACAAAATGAAGTAATCCAAGGACCACTTTCTGATTCACTCTATAAATGGCAAACAAGAACAAGGTATGCGAAAAGGCTGAAACGTTTTTGGTGTTACAAATATATTAGTCACAAATCAGCAAAGGTGTTGCAAATGCATTAGTTACAAATCAACAAAGCAGCATAAAGGCCTTTACAGAGCATCTGACATAAACCTCAAGAGTTGATATACAAGTTGAATGAATAATAACATGCATATCAAAATAATCACTCAATTCATTATTAAAATTACTCCCAAACAATGTATGGCAATATACTTGTTAAAATTTGTTTTAATACCAATATCTTGGTACCAAAATCTTGAGATTAGGAAGATAAAGATAAGATGAAAGAAAAAAAAAAGGTCAAAGTGGAATACTTGTCAAGCCATTACACTCAAACAAGAAAACAAAAAACACATAAATAGCAACTTTGAATAAATGAAGTAATCAAATAACCACATTCTGATTCATTTTACAAAGTGCATACAAGGACAAGGTATGCGGAAAGGCTGAAGCATTTTTTGTACTGCAAATGTATTAGTCACAAATCAACAAAGCAGCATAAAGGCCTTAACAGAGCATCTCACATAATTTCCAAAAATTGACATACAAGTTGAATAGTTAATAACATGTACGTCAAAATAATCTCTCAATTCATTTTTAAAATTACTCCCAAACAATGTATGGCAATATGCCTATTAAAATTGGTATTAACACCAATATCTTGACACCAAAATCCTGAGATTAGGCAAATAAAGATAGATGCAACAAAAAAAAAAGGGTTAAAATGGAATACTAGTCAAGCCATTAAACTCAAACAAGGAAACAAAAAAACACATAAATAACTACTTTAACAAAATGAAAGGGTAAAAGCAATCAGCTGTGATTCCAAGGCAAGTAACAACTTCTAAAGTTTCGGTCACATTACCATAACAATTGAGCCCCATTACTAAGTCCACCAAATCTTGGATGGACAAGCTGTAAGGGAACTGTCATCCAAAGCTCCTAGCCCAAGCCAGCCTATACTTCGCTTCCATGGTGGTAACAAGGGCCTGTGCAACGCAGTCATCCACTACAAAACACATTACTCATATCATCATCCAAATCATTGATAACAGAAATAACACAATATCTCATTCTCACATCTTGGTGTTTCTCGAGCAACACTCAATATGAAGTGTCCCTGTACAATAGAGTTCTCTTATGTGAATACAACCTCATCCATTATCCTAGTATTAAAAGTAGAAAACTACAAATCATAAGGATGCATATATGCTATATAAACATGCATCAAACTAACCCTCCAAATTCAATAAAAAAAATTTTAAAAAGAAAGTTTCAATTGATATACAAGTTGAATAAATAATAACATGTATATCAAAACAATCACTCAATTCATTTTTAAAATTACTTCCAAACAATGTATGGCAATATGATTATTAAAATTGGTATTAATATCAATATCGTGACACAAAAATCCTAAGATTAGGTTGATAAAGATAAGATGCAACAACAAAAAAATGGGTCAAAATTGAATACTAGTCAAGCCATTAAACTTAAACAAGAAAACGCAAAACACATGAATAACAACTTTAACAAAATGAAGTAATCAAATGACCACTTTCTGATTCACTCTACAAACGGCATACAAGAACAAGGTATGCGAAAAGGCTGATACGTTTTTGGTGTTGTAAATATATTAGTCACAAATCAACAAAGGTGCTGCAAATGCATTAGTCACAAATCATCACAGCAGCATAAAGGCCTTTTTAGAGCATCTGACATAAATCTCAGGAGTTGATATACAAGTTGAATGAATAGTAACATGTTTATCAAAATAATCACCTAATTCATTATTAAAATTACTCCCAAACAATGTATGGCAATATACTTGTTAAAATTTGTTTTAACACCAATATCTTGGCACCAAAATCTAGAGATTAGGAATACCGTTACATTCAAACAAGAAAACAAAAAACACATAAATAACAACTTTAACAAAATGAAGTTATAAAATAACCACATTCTGATTGATTTTACAAAGTGCATACAACGATAAGGTATGCGGAAAGGCTGATGCATTTTTTGTGCTGCAAATGTATTAGTCACAAACCAACAAAGCAGCATAAAGGCCTTGACAGAGCATCTCACATAATTCTCAAAAATTGACATACAAGCTGAATAAATAATAACATGTATGTCAAAATAATCTCTCAATTCATTTTTAAAATTACTCCCAAACAATGTATGGCAATATGCTTTTTAAAATTGGTATTAACACCAATATCTTGACACCGAAATCCTGAGATTAGGCAAATAAAGATAGATGCAACAAAAAAAAATGGGTCAAAATGGAATACTAGTCAAGCCATTAAACTCAAACAAGGAAACAAAAAACACATAAATAACAACTTTAACAACATAAAGCGTAAAAGCAATCAGCTTTGATTCCAAGGCAAGTAATAGCTTCTAAAGTTTCAGTCACATTGCCATAACAATTAAGCCCCATTGCTAAGTCTACCAAATCTTGGATGGACAAGCTGTAAGGGAACTGTCGTCCAAAGCTGTTAGCCCAAGCCAGCCTATACTTCGCTTCCATGGTGGTAATAAGGGCATCTGCGACGCAGTCATCCACTACAAAACACATTACTCATATCATCATCCAAATCATTGATAACAGAAATAACACAATATCTCATTCTCACATCTTGGTGTTTCTCGAGCAGCACTCAATATGAAGTGTCCTTGTACAATAAAGTTCTCTTATGTGAATACAACCTCACCCATTATCCTAGTATTAAAAATAGAAAACTACAAATCATAAGGATGCATATATGCTATATAAACATGCATCAAACTAACCCTCCAAATTCAATAATAAAAATTTTAAAAAGAAAGTTTCAATTGATATACAAGTTGAATAAATAATAACATGTATATCAAAATAATCACTCAATTCATTTTTAAAATTACTTCCAAACAATGTATGGCAATATGATTATTAAAATTGGCATAAACATCAATATCATGACTCAAAAATCTTAAGATTAGGATGATAAAGATAAGATGCAACAACAAAAAAATGGGTCAAAATGGAATACTAGTCAAGCCATTAAACTCAAACAAGAAAATGAAAAACACATGAATAACAACTTTAACAAAATGAAGTAATCAAATGACAACTTTCTGATTCACTCTACAAACGGCATACGAGAACAAAGTATGCGAAAAGGCTGATACATTTTCGGTGTTGCAAATATATTAGTCACAAATCAACAAAGGTGCTGCAAATGCATTAGTCACAAATCATCAAAGCAGCATAAGGCCTTTACAGAGCATCGAACATAAATCTCAGGAGTTGATATACAAGTTGAATGAATAGTAACATGTTTATCAAAATAATCACTCAATTCATTATTAAAATTACTCCCAAACAATGTATGACAATATACTTGTTAAAATTTGTTTTAACACCAATATCTTGGCACCAAAATCTAGAGATTAGGAATACCGTTACACTCAAACAAGAAAACAAAAAACACATAAATAACAACTTTAACAAAATGAAGTAATCAAATAACCACATTCTGATTCATTTTACAAAGTGCATACAACGATAAGGTATGCGAAAAGGCTGACGCATTTTTGGTACTGCAAATGTATTAGTCACAAACCAATAAAGCAGCATAAAGGCCTTGACAGAGCATCTCACATAATTCTCAAAAATTGACATACAAGTTGAATAAATAATAACATGTATGTCAAAATAATCTCTCAATTCATTTTTAAAATTACTCCCAAACAATGTATGGCAATATGCTTTTTAAAATTGGTATGAACACCAATATCTTGACACTAAAATCCTGAGATTAGGCAAATAAAGATAGATGCAACAAAAAAAAAGGGTCAAAATAGAATACTAGTCAAGCCATTAAACTCAAACAAGGAAACAAAAAACACATAAATAACAACTTTAACAAAATGAAAGGGTAAAATCAATCAGCTTTGATTCCAAGGCAAGTAACAGCTTCGAAAGTTTCAGTCACATTGCCATAATAATTGAGCCCCATTGCTGAGTCCACCAAATCCTGGATGGACAAGGTGTAAGGGAACTGTTGTCCAAAGCTCCTAGCCCAAGCCAGCCTATACTTCGCTTCCATGGTGGTAATAAGGGCCTGTGCAACACAGTCATCCACTACAAAACACATTTCTCATATCATCATCCAAATCATTGATAACAAAAATAACACAATATCTCATTCTCACATCTTAGTGTTTCTCGAGCAACACCCAATATGAAGTGTCCTTGTACAATAGAGTTCTCATATGTGAATAGAACCTCATCTATTATTGTAGTATTAAAAACAGAAAACTACAAATCATAAGGATGCATATATGCTATATAAACATGCATCAAACTAACCCTCCAAATTCAATAAAAAAAAATTTTAAAAAGAAAGTTTCAATTGATATACAAGTTGAATAAATAATAACATGCATATCAAAATAATCACTCAATTCATTTTTAAAATTACTTCCAAACAATGTATGGCAATATGATTATTAAAATTGGAATTAACATCAATATCATGACACAAAAATCTTAAGATTAGGATGATAAAGATAAGATGCAACAACAAAAAAATGGGTCAAAATGGAATACTAGTCAAGCCATTAAACTCAAACAAGAAAACGAAAAACACATGAATAACAACTTTAACAAAATGAAGTAATCAAATGACCACTTTCTGATTCACTCTACAAACGGCATACAAGAACAAGGTATGCGAAAAGGCTGATACGTTTTTGGTGTTGCAAATATATTAGTCACAAATCAACAAAGGTGCTGCAAATGCATTAGTCACAAATCATCAAAGCAGCATAAAGGCCTTTACAGAGCATCTGACATAAATCTCAGGAGTTGATATACAAGTTGAATGAATTGTAACACGTTTATCAAAATAATCACTTAATTCATTATTAAAATTACTCCCAAACAATGTATGGCAATATACTTGTTAAAATTTGTTTTAACACCAATATCTTGGCACCAAAATCTAGAGATTAGGAATACCGTTACACTCAAACAAGAAAACAAAAAACACATAAATAACAACTTCAACAAAATGAATTAATCAAATAACCACATGCTGATTCATTTTACAAAGTGCATACAATGATAAGGTATACGGAAAGGCTGTTGCATTTTTGGTGCTGCAAATGTATTAGTCACAAACCAACAAAGCAGGATAAAGGCCTTGATAGAGCATCTCACATAATTCTCAAAAATTGACATACAAGTTGAATAAATAATAACATGTATGTCAAAATAATCTCTCAATTCATTTTTAAAATTACTCCCAAACAATGTATGACAATATGCTTTTTAAAATTGGTACTAACACCAATATCTTGACACCAAAATCCTGAGATTAAGCAAATAAAGATAGATGCAACAAAAAAAAAGGGTCAAAATGGAATACTAGTCAAGCCATTAAACTCAAACAAGGAAACAAAAAACACATAAATAACAACTTTAACAAAATGAAAGGGTAAAAGCAATCAGCTTTGATTTCAAGGCAAGTAACAGCTTCTAAACTTTCAGTCACATTGCCATAACAATTGAGCCCCATTGCTGAGTCCACCAAATCTTGGATGGACAAGCTGTAAGGGAACTGTCATCCAAAGCTCCTAGCCCAAGCCAGCCTATACTTTGCTTCCATGGTGGTAACAAGGGCCTGTGCAACGCAGTCATCCACTACAAAACACATTACTCATATCATCATCCAAATCATTGATAATAAAAATAGCACAATATCTCATTCTTACACTCATATCATCTTGGTGTTTCTCGAGCAACACTCAATATGGAGTGTCCTTGTACAATAGAGTTCTCGTATGTGAATACATCCTTATCCATTATCCTAGTATTAAAAACAGAAAACTATAAATCGTAAGGCTGCATATATGCTATATAAACATGCATCAAACTAACCCTCCAAATTCAATAAAAAAAAAATTTGGAAAAGAAAGTTTCAATTGATATACAAGTTGAATAAATAATAACATGTATATCAAAACAATCACTTAATTCATTTTTAAAATTACTTCCAAACAATTTACGGCAATATGATTATTAAAATTGGTATTAACATCAATATCATGACACAAAAATCTTAAGATTAGGATGATAAAGATAAGATGCAACAACAAAAAAAAAGGGTCAAAATGGAATACTAGTCAAGCTATTAAACTCGAATAAGAAAATGAAAAACACATGAATAACAACTTTAACAAAATGAAGTAATTAAAGGACCACTTTCTGATTCACTCTACAAATGGCATACAAGAACAAGGTATGCGAAAAGGCTGATACGTTTTTGGTGTTGCAAAATGTGTTAGTCACAAATCAACAAAGGTGCGTAAAGGCCTTGACAGAGCATCTCACATAAATCTTAAGAGTTGATATACAAGTTGAATAAATAATAACATGCATATGAAAATAATCACTCAATTCATTATTAAAATTACTCCCAAGCAATATACTTATTAAAAAAGGTATTAACACCAAAATCTTAAGATTAGGAAGATAAAGATAAGATCTAACAGAAAAAAAAAGTCAAAGTGGAATACTTGTCAAGCCGTTACACTCAAACAAGAAAACAAAAAACAAATAAATAACAACTTTATCAAAATGAAGTAATCAAATAACCACATTCTGATTCATTTTACAAAGTGCATACAAGAACAAGGTATGCGAAAAGGCTGATGCGTTTTTTGTGCTGCAAATGTATTAGTCACAAATCAACAAAGCAGCACAAAAGCTAGGTCAGAGCATCTCACATAACTTTCAAGAATTGACATACAAGTTGAATAAATAATAACATGTATACCTAATAATCACTCAATTGTTTTTCAAAATTACTCTCAAACAAAGTATGGCAATATGCTTATTAAAATTGGTATTAACACCAATATCTTGACACTAAATCTTGAGATTAGAAAGATAAAGATAAAATACAACAGAAAAAAAGGGTCAAAATGGAAAAGTACTCAAACCATTAAGTTCAAACAAGAAAACAAAAAACACATAAATAACAGTTTTAAAAAAATGAGGTAATCAAAAAATCACATTCTGATTCTTTTTACAAACTGCATACAAGAACAAGGTATGCGAAAAGGCTGATGCCTTTTTAGGGCTGCAAATGTATTAGTCACAAATCAACAAAGCAGTATAAAGGCCTTGACAGAGCATATCAGGTAACTCTTAGGAATTAATATACAAGTAGAATAAATAAAAACATGTATATCAAAATAATCACTCAATTCATTTTTAAAATTACTCCCAAACAATGTATGGCAATATGCTTATTAAAATTTATATTAACACCAATATCTTTACACCAAAGTCTTATGATTAGGAAGATAAAGATAAGATGCAAAAAAAAAAGGTCAAAATGGAATAGTAGTCAAGCCATTAAACTCAAACAAGAAATCAAAAAACAGATAAATAACAACTTCAACAAAATGAAGTAATGAAAGAACCCCATTCTAATTCGTTCTACAAACTGAATACAAAAACAAGGCATGCGAAAAGGTTGATGTCTTTTTGGTGCTGCAAATGCATTAGTCACAAATCAACAAAGTAGTATAAAGGCCTTGATAGAGCATCTCACGTAACTCTCAAGAATTGATATTATGTTGAATAAATAATAACATGTATATCAAAATAATCACTCAATTCATTTTCAAAATTACTAATAAGCAATATTCTTATTAAAATTGGTATTAACACCAATATCTTGACACCAAAATCTTGAGATTAGGAAGATAAAGATAAGATGCAACAAAAAGAAAGGGTTAAAATCGAATACCAGTCAAGCCATTAAACTAAAACAAGAAAGCAAAAAACACATAAATAACAACTTTAACAAAATGAAGTAATCAAAGAACCATATTCTGATTCATTCTATAAACTGCATATAAGAATAAGGTATGCGAAAAGGCTAATGCCTTTTTGGTGTTGCAAATGTATTAGTCACAAATCAACAAAGCAGCATAAAGGCCTTGATAGAGCATTTCACATAATTCTAAAAAATTGACGTAAAAGTTGAATAAATAATAACATGTATGTCAAAGTAATCACTTAATTCATTTTAAAAATTTCTCTAAAATAATGTGTGCCAATATGCTTATTAAAATTGGTATTAACACCAATATCTTGGCACCAAAATCTTGAGATTAGGAAGATAAAGATAAGATGCAACAAAACAAAATGGTCAAAATGGAATATTAGTCAAGCCATTAAACTCAAACAAAAAAAATAAAAAACACACAAATAACAACTTTAACAAAATGAAGCAATCAAAGAACCACATTTTCATTCATTCTACAAACTGCATAGAAGAACAAGGTATGCGAAAAGGCTGATGCCTTTTTGGTGCTGCAAATGTGTTAGTGACAAATCAACAAAGCAGCATAAAGGCCTTAACAGAGCATCTCACATAACTCTCAAGAATTGATATACAAGTTAAATAAATAAGAACTTGTATATCAAAGTAATCACTCAGTTCATTTTTAAAATTACTCCCAAATAATGTATGGCAATATGCTTATTAAAATTGGTGTTAACACCAATATCTTGGCACCAAAATTTTGAAATTAGGAAGATGAAGATAAAGATAAGATGTAATAAAAAAAATGGTCAAAATGGAATTCTAGTCAAGCCATTAAACTCAAACAAGAAAACAAAAAACACATAAATAACAACTTTAACAAAATGAAGTAATCAAAGAACAATATTCTGAGTCATTCTACAAACTGCATACAAGAATAAGGTATGCAAAAAGGCTGATGCCTTTTTGGTACTTCAAATGTATTAGCCACAAATGAACAAAGCAGCATAAAGGCCTTGATAGAGCATCTCACATATCTCTCAAGAATTGAGGTACAAGTTGAATAAATAATAACATGTTTATCAAAATAATCACTTAATTCGTTTTTAAAATTTCACCCAAACAATGTACGGCAATATGCTTATTAAAATTGGTATTAACACTAATATCTTGACACCAAAATCTTGAGATTAGGAAGATAAAGATAAGATTCAACAAAAAAAAAGGTCAAAATGGAATGCTAGTCAAACAATTAATCTAAAAGAAGAAAACAAAAAAATACATAAATAACAACTTTAACAAAATAAAGTAATCAAAGAATCACATTCTAATTCATTCTACAAACTGCATACAAGAACAAGGTATGCGAAAAGGCTGATGCCTTTTTGGTGCTGCGAATGTATTAGTCACAAATCAACAAAGTAGCATAAAGACCTTGGTAGAGCATCTCACATAACTCTCAAGAATTGACATACAAGTTGAATAAACAATAACATGTATATCAAAATAATCTCTCAATTCATTTTTAAAATTACTCCCAAACAATGTATGACAATATGCTTATTAAAATTGGTATTAACACCAATATCTTGATACCAAAATCTTGAGATTAGGAAGATAAAGATAAGATGCAACAAAAAAAATCAATAATCAACACTAAAAAAATGACAATAAAACTGACAAAGTTTGAAAGGGAATGGGTGTTTGGAATCAATATTCAGGTTTCATCTAATATTTTCTTTTTAAGACAGAAAATATAGATCACTTGTGAGATATGTCATCCAAATAGGGTTGAAACCTAGCTTCCCCAAAATATTATGACTAGCATGCCTAGTAGGATGCATTTCAAGGGTAAAATTACTCTTTACTCAGTCATCTTAAACTAAGGTTTTTGTCCAATGATTTTAATATCAGCATAAGAAAAACTACCTTAAAAGAAAAGGAAAGTTATGTGTCAACTATCCTTCCCCTCAACTAGATTAAGACATTGTCCCCAATGTCAAAATATAGATAAGAAGAGTAAAGAATATATTACCTAAAATAGTAGTTATTGAAAATGGAAAACTTGAAATAACTTAAACCAAAATAAAGAAAATGTTGATAGTAAAACTAAAAGACAAGATAGACAGATCCACAAGTCCAGATTATTCTCTTCCATAGTGCTTCATCACTTATTAAGATTAACAACCTGTAAAGAAAAAAAAATAACAGCGTTAATGTACTTTAGTTGTGATTAAGGTTCAAATCTTTTATTGGTTTTACATCCAGTAACGGCTTCAACACCTTCTATGAGTTAAGGATTTGCCTCCCATCTAGTTTTCTTACAACCTAGCAAATAGGGTCATTCAAAGTCAGATTCCCAAGACTGTAACGCCCTCATTCTCTATGAAAAATCCTCCATAAACAAAGAAGTTCACATTGCAGTAATCCACAAGAATGCATTTAAAGAGTCAATCGGATATCATCTAAAGAATCTTTACGTAGGTCATTCTTAATGAATTGTTTTTTATCTTCTTGATTATCGAACATCGCCCATAAAGAACGACATTTAGTATCACAATTCCATCAACCACATTTGTGACAGACTTAGAGCCTTTTCGCTCTTCACTTTTTGGCATAAGAGTTTTTGCCTAAGCCATGCATGCGGGGTACAAATGCATATGAGATTTCACCCGCCAAACGAACTTGCTTCAAATAACCAACGCACATTTTCAAGTATGCTTTGTATATAAAAACTCTGAATCTTTAACATCTAGCTTGATAAATCCTTTGAAGAACATTTATTGGGATAGAAAGAAAGTATTTTTGTAAAGCAGAAACAACAGAATTCATTTTTGAAAAAAACATTGAGAGAAGAGAGAAAGAAATTAGTTATTATAGGAAACTGAGATAATCGACTTGAGAGCCATGGAGTACTGTATCCACCACTTAACCGGGAAGAAATGGATCATAATTTTTGACAATTTTCAAAGGCTTTGTAGAATACATGTACATATTTAAACAAAGAGGGCCAGAAAAATCTAGACTGCAAAATCTTTACACTGTTTTCTTTGACAAAAAAGCCCCCTGCACATTTCAAAATGACAAAATTCAATGACATGTTTTACCTCATCCTCACGTATGCATCGCCTAAATATCTGATCAGGGCAACATTTGAAAAGATAAGATTCATTCCAGTAAAATTTTTTCATCCCATGTAAAAATTTCTTCTTATCTTAAGCACTCCATTAAGCTGATATCTGTCCGGTCACCCAAAAATTGACGTTGTTAGGAAACCAAGGTACTGTAGTGATAGACAATAAAAATTCATCAAGAAAACAATTATTTATAGGAGTAGCCTCAATTGATGAATCAGTTGTCAGCCTTGACAAATAGTCAGCGGTAACATTTTCGATGCCTTTCTTATCATTGATCTTACTGTTGAACTATTGGAGTAATATGATCCAGCGTATCAACCTTGATTTAACATTTTTCTTTGACATTAGGTACTTCAATTCTTTAGGTAAAAGTTTCAACTTTGTTGTTGGTTTCCAACATGTGTTTCCTTCTACCTCTTTGATGTGATTTCTCACAATAGTATCAATGATGCAAACTTCCTCACTTTTATCTTCCTTTTCAGCTGGTTGCTTAAGCAAATTGAAAATATTTAACTCCAATGTCATATTCCCAAATGTCAGCTTTATCAATCCATTCCTTCAGTTAATCAAAGCATTAGAAGTTGCTAAAAATGGACATCTCAAAATAACGGGTATTCAATTTTTAATTTTCACTAGCAGTGTGTCCAAAAAATAAAATGCACAATATATATGAATTTATCAACTTGGACTAACACATCTTCTACGACTCCTTTGGGCACTTTCACTGATCTATCAGCAAGCAAAAGAGTTACTTCAGTTTGTTTTAACTCACCCAAATTTAGATTTTGGTAAACTGAATATGGAAGTAAGTTTATACTAGCCTCAATATTAAGCAATACTTGCTCAATTTTATGTTCTCCGATGAAACTTGAAATTGTTGGACAACCAGGTTCCTTATATTTCAAAGCAGTGCTATTTTGAATAACAGAATTTACCTACTTGGCCAAGAAGGCTTTCTTTTTCACATTAAAATTTATTTTAATAGTGTATAAATCCTTCAAAAATTTTGGCATAAGAAGGTACATGTTTAATCGCATCCAATAAGGGGATATTGATCTTTACCTGCTTGAAGATATCCAAAATTTCAGAATTTTGATTCATCTTCTTAGGGATAGTTAATGCATGAGGAAAAGGAGGTGCTGTCGGAGATTCAATTTGTTCTTCACTTGGTATAGGTTCAACCCCTTCTTTACTCTTAGAAGTTGACTCATCGTCTTCTTCACAAGGATCAGGAATGGATTTTTCAACAACCTTACCGCTGCGGAGTGTAATGATTGACTTCACTTGATCCATGGTTTGACCTTTGGGATTTGGTTGTGGTTGAGAAGGAAATTTTCCTTTCTCCTGAATGTTGAGTGCAGATGCAAATTTTGCAAGAGTATCTTTCAAATCAATCATGGTTTGACTTGTTTGAGCATTGATGGACTCTTGCTTTTCAATGAATGAATGCAATGTATCTTCAAGATTTTTCCTAAAAGGAGGAACATATGGTGCATACCCTTGAGATTGTTGAAAATTTTGTTGGGTGTGCAAAGGTGGTTGTGACGGTTGAGCATGATTATCACTTCTCCAACTGAAGTTTGGATGATTCCTCCAACCAGGATTGTAAGTTTGCGAGTATGGATTTTGGGTTGGTCTCTTGAAGTTGTTCAATGCATTGACTTGTTCATGGAGACATTCTTTGAAAGAGGGCAAGGTTGGGCAATTGCTAGTGGGATGGTCATTGGTCTCACAAATGTGACAAACAATTTCTTCAACAGATTTTAAATGACCAATTTTCTTCATTTCTAAAGCCTCAACCTTTCTAGCTAGAGATGCAAATTTTGCTTGAAGGTCATTATCTTCCTTAAGATGATATATGCCTCCACTAGATGCAAGGGTTTGAGTCTTACCTGGGGCCTCATAGGTACCAGCGGTGTCCCAATTCTGTGCATTTTCTGCTAGCATGTCTAGGTAATTCATTGCCTCGTCAGGATCTTTATCCTCAAATGTTCCATTGCACATCATTTCTACCATTTGTCTTTCCCTAGGTGTCAAACCTTCATAAAAATGTGAGACTAATCTCCAAGTTTCAAAACCATGGTGTGGGCATGTGTTAAGTAAATCTTTGTATCTATCCCAACACTGGTAAAAAGTTTCTCCTGATTTTTGTGTGAAAGTGGTGATTTGCCTTTTGAAAGAATTTGTTCTATGGGCAGGAAAAAAAAAATTTCAAAAATTGTTGTTGCAGTTCATCCCATGAATTAACGGAGCCTGACCTAAGATTCTGTAGCCAAGTTTTAGCTTTATCTTTTAAAGAAAAAGGAAAAAGCTTAAGCCTGATGGTGTTCATGCTACAGTTTAGGTTGTTATATGTGTGACAGACTTCCTCAAATTCTCTCAAATGCAAGTAAGGATTTTCAGAATCAAAGCCATGAAAAGTTGGTAAAAGTTGAATAATACCTGGCTTGAAATTGAAGTTACATGCATCAGCAGGAAAAATTAAACATGATGGAGTGCTATTTCTTATGGGGTTCATGTGTTCTCTAAGTGTCCTAGGTCGATCTTGGTCATTATGTAGAGAATGGTTATCTTCTTGTTCATTAATGTGTTCAGCCATGTTTGAAGAAGATGAAGATTCTCTTACCAGTCTACCACTTGATGTACGTGACCAAGCTTTCATACATAAACAAAATAATAACAAGAAAAAGCAAATATCAATAACAAGTTAGGTAGGAGGCTCAGCCTTCCATTTAATAATAATAAGAAAAATAAATAAAAAGAAAGCAATAGAAGGGAGGCTCAGCCTTCCATTCAACAATAAAAAAAAATAAATTAAGAAAAATAAGATTAACAGAAATTAAAAGAGGTAGGAGGCTCAGTCTTCCAGATAATGAACAAAAAAAATGAAAACAAAATAAAAAGAAATAAAAAAAAATTGAACTTGTACTCTAATTTTACTTCCCCAGCAATGGCGCAAAAAACATGCTGCATTCTAGCAGTTGTAACCTACGTATAGGTTGTCACAAGTAATAAAATCTCGAGAGTCTAAGTGTCAAACCACAGGGAAGTGAATTAAGAAATACAAATTACAAATTTGTTAATAAGAAAAGATTTTGGTGCAATGTGTGAACAGGTGTTGATTAAAAACTCAAATTCAAATAAATAGCTAAGGTTAGAGAATTCACTTTTAGTATATCGGTGAATAGTAACCTGGTAGAAAAAGTACTTCAAATTAGAGAAATTAATAACACCCAAATTGTATAATGATAATTTAAACCCTTAACAGCAATATACTTATAAGTATTCATCAACTAGCTTCTTGGAGAGCTTTATATACAATGCACTTTAGAAACTTCAAAAGGCAGCTGCTACGTAAGGCAAAAAGTGCCAACACTAAAATTAGCAAATGTGCTCTAAAAATCATGAAATCTTCCAGTTTAATACTAGACATATTCAAGTTCATGTATCTGAAATTTCATAGGAAAACTCAAACTACAAGTGTTAGTTTGAATGTTCCCTTTCAAGTGTTTCTGAAAAATGGACAGAAAAGGGAGTAAGCTCTTCGTAAAGAACTTGGTAAGGGCTTTCAATGTAAATTTTTCCATAGCAACATACTACCTGAAATCCAAAGACATAAAAACACACAAAAACAACATATACACACAAATATGACAACCATATGCACCAACAAACACAGTAGTAAAACAAATGAAATGCACCAACAACAATAAATTAGAGGTTAGTCATAAACAGTCAATAAAACAATAAGATATCACATTAGTAACAATATGGCAGCCCTCCTCAAGCTTTTGCTTGGTTTTAGGAGTCCCTTATGTCTTAGTTAGTACTAACTTGGGCTTTTGTTCTTTCTTGCTGCAATCTTTAACATGACAACACTAAGGCTGAAACCTTGTCATACTTCTTTCCTCTTAACCCATACTTGATTCTTTGAGCTTTTTTCTCTCTTCCAAGCATGGTCTTAACTTCATGGAGGTTTGAAAATACAGTAAACAATCTAGGAAACTTTAGAAAACCCTTACATTTTCTATGAAATTCGAAAACCCTGATAGAACCAAAACTTGGTTTTCTTGCACTCTTTGATGTCTTATTTACTATCTCTTGCTTTCTCTTGTTTTCCTAAGGTGTTGTGGCTATAGAGGATGATGGAAGAGCTTAAGGAAGAGGTCTTAGCTGCTAGAGGTCAAAATTTAAGGAAAATGGCAATAAAACAAAGATTTTTCTTCATTTGTACATCATTTTGACCAAGGTGGCATATGTGCAAATTTTTGAAAATTTGGCTAACACTTGAACATGTTATATCTAGCCATTTTGGCTGGGAACATGACAGATTTTGACACTTGGAAAATCATTATCATGACCTTTGATAATTTAAGGACACTTGGGTCCTTAGTTAGCATTTTGGCCCCCAATAATGTCATTAATTCCATCCATGTATTTTCTTGGTAATACCATCCATGTCCTTTCTTCATAATTCCATCCATGTCCTTTCCATAGCCATCTTTAAAAATTTGTGTAATTGAGTATCCAACCTTTTTAACCTTACAATTTAGTCCATAGGTTACTTGAAAATTAGGCAATGTGCCAATATTTTCTTAAGGGCCAAACTATCATTGTATGCGCCATTTAAGGAAGTGTGTATTGAATACTTTACACTTTACAATTCATACACTTTGGTGAAAATTAAAGCATATAAGTTTTCCATTTCGTGAAGGTGTAATAATTTTGGTTGAATCTAAATTCTTTGTTAATTAGTGATTTACGGGTCAAAATTCACATTTATTGTGATAAAGATTGTTTAAAAGGATATATGTGTCTTTGTTGACAAAACTTCAAGTTTGAAGCTGAGAGTTGGTCATGTGAGACTCCTTTATAGAAAATGTACATTAATTGTGTAATATTTACTTAGTTTAAGAGAATGCATTCCTCTTACATTTTTTGAACAAATCTTGCTTGCCTTGTAAATTTTCCTTGTAGATGATTTTTTGTCTGAATAATAATGATAATAATTTCTTGTTTCTTAAATTATGGCTATATAGTCTTAGTGACTAATTTTTTTTCCACAAATTCTAGCAATTTTTTGTTAGTGTTGTGCCCAAAAAGCCAATCATGAGATGATTGTATTTTTGCACATTGAGTCATGATATTTTATTGAGGCATTAATCCAACAATTATGTTTGTTGTTTTGTTTCTGCGTAACTTAACAAACATAATCGTAACCCTAGAATAATGATATTCTTAAACGTCCCTGGTCTAGTATTATTGTGGAGCGGGTTGCAATAATACATAACGACTAGCATATGTGGAGACTAATATGAGATATGTAGTCTACATATGGGTACAAGTTGGAGAACTTGTGTACTGGACCGACCCACCATGAGAACACTACATGGATCGTTATATGAGTGTCATAAGTGATTCTCATAGTGATCATGGTATATGTAGTCCTTCAACCTAAGATCATCAAGGTTCCCTACATGTGAGTCACATACTTTGATACTTTCCTTTGTTGCTCGTAACTGAGTGAACTTGAAGGAGGTCATTGGGTATGTCACATATCATGCAGAGGGATTTGTATGATCAAGATGGGATTTGTCCCTCCTATGTAACAGGAGTGATATCTTCGGGCCCCTTGATAGAGTGAGACTTAGAAAATGCATGGCCATGCTCGGATGAGTTGATATATGATATCAATGTCATCAATTTAAGTTGGTCTACTCGGTAATCAAGAAACCAAAGATTGGGCTATACGAGAGTGACACATTCCATGTCTCGTGCTTAGTCTTGATATCTTGGACAAAGGGACACTGGCATATATCGGTGATGATCATAAAGGTTTAGTCGATTCACCGACAATCTTGTCACTTGGGTAGCAATGATGTGTTGCTAGACACCGCTCATTGCTTATGATCATAAATGTGATTTATGATCATTGCCAACATGGCAAGAGCCTATTGGGTCGCACACATAGAGCTATTTGGATCATTAGAGTGCATGGGCTAATTATTTGGGTTATGGTTTCACTTTAATTTCGTATTAATAATGGGCCTAAGAGTTGAGCCATTATTAAGCCCGAAATTAAATCCTAATTGGATTAGGGCTTTGAAACCCATTAGGCCTGGAAGTTGAGTCTCACTATAAATACAACTTTTAAGTGAGAAATTCGCAGGTCTCCTTGCCCTAGCCTCCAAAAAGGACAGCCACACTCTTCTCTTGCAATTCCTTGGAGGACGCAAGCTAGCACTGCGAGCGCAAGAGAAACGCATCTGCCGGGACGTGGTGGAAGCGTGGTGATCCCGAGAGGCTCGTGTGGATACCATAAAGAGCCTAAACACGTCAACTGTTCAGGTTTTGTGATTCGACTCTACAGTTGAGTGAGAGATCTCAACCGAAAATTAGGTATGAAAATTTTTGAACACTCGGTTTACCCCGTTTCACTTGGATCCTGGAGGGTTTTGGTTAAATTCTGCTGCGCTGTTTGGCTACCGAAACCCAACATTTTTTACTAAAATGTGAGAAATGATGTTCTAGTAATGCATATTTAGGATGAGAAAAATGTATTAGTGTGTCATGAATAACTTAATTTGGTTCTTTTTTTATGAAGTGACCTTACAAATGTGTTGAGTTTGCATATGTGCAAAATAACTTGGATTGACTTTGTTTTCAGAATGTTCCAATTACTATGTCTTTAAGGCAATTTACTCATGATCTTTTGAGGATTAATGAATATCAAGTGTTGATTAAGTTCTAGATGTTATTACTTAAATTTTATTTCATACTTTCTGTCATAAAACATGTTCATTAGAAGAGATTTTGAGTTTGTGCAATCTAGTGCTCAAGGAGTTTTAGATATGACCCATTTTGTATGGAAATGATTTAAGGCTAATGAAAAATATGGTGTCACTACTATTTCTTGAAAATAATGAGGTTGATCATCATGATTATGATTATGATTATCAGATTGATGATCACCATCAATAAATAAGCTTAGAACATGAGGATTCATTATCTTTCAAGTGGCAAATGATCATGCAAATGTACAATGTCAAGATGCTTCTTCTTGTTAGTCTATTTTGAGGTGTTCAAGTAGGTAACTAGACCAGCAAGAAACTGGTGGATTTTAGTTGAGTGAGATGCACATATGGTATTGTCATGAAATAAATGAACCAAGTGATGTGTAAGATTGACATTATGCATTCTAGTGTAATTTTGTAATTGATTCTTAACATTTTGGCAAAGCATGAATACGATGTTGATTGATCATGTCTTTGTGATATGATCATGAGTATGAAGTAACTATTAACAAGATTCTAGTAGTGTGTATATGGTTATAAAGGTAGCCAATGCATGTACATATCTCAACTAAGGTGGAAAATATTAACTAGAATTATGTATTCTTTGTGAACAAGAAATATACTAAACACCACTAGATAATTTGAGTATCTCTTATTGTGGAGAACATCTTGTTCATGTTCATTAAAAAGGTTGAATGGAACGTCTTACAATTTTAGTTGAGGCTACACCTATTATGATATAGTTTCATGAACCTCTTAATAGACTTTTGACATCCAATGGGCTATAAAAGTTTGATTTCAATGTTATTGTCATTCTTATAGCATGTAGGTGCCAAGAGGAAAAAATGTGCATTCCTAGGAAACAATTAACATTTAAAGAAGAATGTTAATGAATGGGTCAGCATGGGTGGAGGAGGAGAAAGTGGGTCTGGGTGGCGGATTTGATAGAACTTGGCCGAACTGCTATTGGGTTTTGTGGGGAAATGATGGAGGAGGAGAATTGGTGGAAGGTTAAAGAGTAAAGACCAAATGCCATGGTTTCCAAGTGGCCAAAACACCTCGTATTCCTCTTCCTGAGATGATTCGTGTATAGATTCGATTGAGGATTTAGGATTGAGACAATTTGGATGGAGAAATAATAAACTAGTAGATGTAAATGTAGCTTCGATTTAGTTAGGCAAACTTATAGATGTAGCTTTGAATATGTGATTTCGTTTGAGTTCTAGTTTTGTTTTAAGATTTTGTTTCATTGATTTTTGCAGGATTTCGGTTTGAGATTTGGGTTTGAGTTTTGGTTCTAGTTCAATTATTGTAGGATTTTGTTTTGTTTATAAGTTTTGTTTTTTATCAAATGAAAATTTAGGGGATAAAGTTTCTGTGGATGAAGGTTATGAGGGCAAAGTAAGCTATTTTCCTTTTTTATGTTAATGGTGAATGATAGAGTTAATTTGAAACAAGGAGAACACAAATGTAAGTTTAGGTATACCTTAGGAGGTCTAGGTAATTTTCCCTTAATGAGAAAGAAACCATTTTTTTTGTTTATATATTTTTATCCAATTTTCCTCTAAAAAGTGATTTGATGTTCGAATGTGAATTTTTTTGTTTTACTTTTACAAAATTTTCTTTGATAAAAATTTAGATGTATAGATTGTTTTAAGGATGTGGAAAAACTTATTTTCTAAACTTTAAAAAATTCATGTTACAATATAAAGACATTGTTTTTTATGTTTTTTATTTTAACATGTGAGTTTCACTAAGTTTAAAAAAACAATACCTTCCACATCTTATAGAATGTCGTGTACTTAAATTTTTATCAACAAAAATTTAGAAAAGAAAAATAAGACAATTTTCCACCACTAAACACATGACTAATGTAGTTGATGGCTATGCGCATTTACTGGATTCCTTTCTACCTATTAATGAATTAGAGCAAACGCTATTGCCAGATGATCAGTAATAACGACCTCTCATCCTTGCCTTGAACCACAAGCACAGGAAGCATAAATATTCGCAGCAACTTGGCGGAAATTATAATACTTCCAAGTTCCAAATGCCTTGAACCACAAGCACATGATCCATTCAGAAACAACTATTAAGGGTGAGTTTCGATGTTTTCCTCGGTCTTTTATTATAATCAATCCCCTGACCCATCAATAGTACTCGCAATTCGCCAATGGAACCGAACCAAAATAATTACCCACTAGAACCGCTCCAAACCTAGGTTGTCAAAATCTCAATCCGAATCTTAGAATTATATGATTTTAGGAGTGAAATAAGAAAAATGATATGATTAGAGTTTACTTTTACGATTATGATTCTGATTCAACTCAACAACTAACAATTCAAGAAAAAAAACAAAACTAATACAATGTGGAATCTCAATTTTGACAATCTTGCTTCAAACTCCTCATGAAGGGTCAATTCAGAGAAGTAGTGTTGGCAAAAAAAAATTTCAATCACCAATCATGTGTAGTGGAAAACAAACATGATCAAACAACACACACAAGTTTAATGTGCTTCATCTATTAACTAGTCTAAATTCACAGATGAGAAAAATTCACTTGAACAAAATATAAAAATTACAGTAAAGGTATGTCCTTAGTACTCATGTTGGTCTATAGATTCCTTATACGCTACTAACAAATCCAATGTTTTGCTTCTACACAATTATAAGATATGACAATTACAAAAGGCTTCTCGTCCTAACCCTCTTCGGCCTCCGAACATTTCCTCCCTTCTAAAACCGTTACATATTGTTTTTTTACTATATCGGCTTTTCTCTCATACTCAAACTTTAACACAACAAATATTTTAATATGCCTCACACAAACTCAAACTAAATAAGAAAACTAAACCTAAACAATATTTAATTAGAAAAAAAAAATCGTAAACTAATTAAAACCCCAATTAATACACAAAACCTTACTCCCTATGTAAATAATTATAACTCCTCGCCACATCGCCATATGCAGTTCACAGTCAATTCCTCAAATTAATCTCCCCAAAAACAAAGTATTGCCATCTTCCTCCATAATTCCAAGAAAAAAAAACCTATTTGCAAAAACACACATCAAGTCCCCAATCTTATTGCATTTAAGCTAACAAACCCAATAAGTAGAATCCTATGTCCAACTCCGATATACTAAGAAGTAGAGTTTATAAAAACATCTTTTTTGACTTTTGTTTTGTAAAAATATTAGGTCTGCACCTGCCTCCGCTACTTTTGTTTCTTCTATAATCATATTGACTCATTACGGATCCTTTTTATCTAGTATCCGGCCTAACCCTTGAAGCAATACTAGGCTCAGGTGGGGCAAATTTTGGTATCACAAGCTAGCTAATTGATCCACTGCAATGTGCTAGGTTAAATCTCTGAAATGACTATCAAGCTACAAGGGCATATAAATTTTTTATGGAAAAGGTCAAAAGGGGTCCTATAACTTTTGTAACTTTTCTAAATAAGTCCTTTATCTCCACAATTTTCTGTTTGAGTCTTATATCTTTAAAAATGTGATCTTTGTTAGTCATATAGCCGGAAAACTTGATGGAATCCTATGTGGCAGATAACAGACGTTAAAAACAAGGAAAAATATCAAAATTAGTCATCTAACTTCATAAATTTTCTAATTAAGTTACCAAGTTCTTGTTTTCTCACAACTCACCCCAAAAACTTTAAATATTCTGTTCTATTGTTGTTGTCCTTCAAGCACAAATCCGTTCCATTTTTGCTTCTTCTTCCTTTCTGAGAGTGAAGAATAAAGAACAATTTTGATACTTTCCAATAAAAAAATACAAAATTTTAAGTGATAACACCAATCATGATAAAAAAAAATTAAAAACGTACAAAGCTTCTAGAAATGGAGAATTCTTAGTTGGAAGCGAGACAAAAAACATCTAGCCAAGCAACTGCCAGATCATGTTCTGACGAGAAAATAGGAGCCAAATGACCACAATCCTGGTCCAGATGTCAACGGCTTGATTATACTGCCTCAAAAATTTATAATTAATTAATCTTTATAGTTATCTATTAATATATATGTATGTATGTATGTACGTATGTATGTATGTATGTATGTATGTATGTATGTATGTATGTATGTATGTATGTATGTATATCCTTTTTGTAGTATACCTATGGCTCATTTTTTAAAATTTTGTAGTTTATTCTTTCAAGCTTATAAAAAAGTATGAAGAATTAATGTGAAGAAGATTGTATCGTCTTATCATGGAATCTAGAAAGTACAATGAAATATTACAAAATTAGCTATGAAATATTAAGTAATGAGCTATTTGATACACTATTATTAATTAATATTTTTAATTTTTCATTTGACTTGTACATTAATTAAAATTCTATAATTTAATACGCTCAAATAATATTTTTAAAATATTATTTTAAAATTTAATTTTAAGTTTGATAACTTGTAAATAATTAATTACTTTCTAAAAAAAATTATTCAAGTGATTGTTAAGTAGGTAAAGTGCTAGTTTTTAAATGGCTCAAGTGGCATAATATCCTTATCCTTATAGTATATTCCATTGACATAATTGTGAATGGTCTCAAAACATAGTAAATATAATAGTTTATTTAGAAAAAGAAGAAAAAGAAAAAGAAAAAGAAAAAATTTATTTTGAACATTTGTTGAAAAATTCAGGCATAAAAGCAATAACCCGATAAGAACATTTCAATTATCATCCAAATATTGAGTCGATTAATTTACCATCCAAATATTGAGTTGATTAATTTGGAATAAGTGCTAGGTCGATTGAATTATCAAGAGTGAAAGTGATTCTTTATTTATCCAAGCAAGAAATACATAATTGCCATAAAAGATACTTAACCAGAACTAGCAAAGTCGATGGGGTGAACACACCTATCGACTCATTCAAGCGCCATAACTGGGGATCCATCAGCCACAGCAAAAGGTTTGCTAGCTATGACATGGATGACAATGTGGCCTCTGACAACTTCATCGGCTATGGCACAGCATCCATGGGTATTGGATTCATCAGTTTCAACCCACATCTGCTCAAACTCCACAAGGATGGCTGCATCGAGAAATTCGAAGGCACCCTCCATCCCTCCTGGCTTAGATGCCACCATCAATGTCCACTCTAAAGATGCCTTCTACACCACTACCATTGCCCAAATTGTTAATGGTACCTCCCTAAAGATGTTGATCCCACCTGAAAGCTCCCTGCCTTGTTCTACTTCCATGGTGGTGGGTTCTGCTTTCACTCATTCTTCTCCCCTCCCCAATATAACTTCCTCAACCTCTTGGCTGCCAAGCCCAAATCATAGCTATTTCTATTGATTACCAGAGAGTACTAGAGAACCCAATTCCCGCTTCTTATGAAGATTCTTGTGAGGCTATAAAATGGGTGGCACATCTACTCGAGTGAAAGTGCCCTTGAAGATTATCTGAATTGGTAGGCTGATCTGAGCAAAGTGTTCTTTGCCGTAGATAGCGCTGGAGGGAACATCACACATCATATAGGCAAGAGGATTGAAGCCAAAATGAAATTAGAAGCCTATGCACTTAAGCTTTTTGAGAGGAAAACAGAAGCTAGGTTCTTTAGGTTTTTTATGAGTTTCATTTCAATTATCATAAAACCAATTGCATCGAATCTATAACAGAAATAGGTCACATTCTCACATTTACCGTTTTTCCCTCACTCAAGGGCTTAAGTATCCCTCTCACCAAAATAAAAGGGGCGAGTTGGCCTACGCAAAATCTAAAGGGTCATATATCTGAGTCAACAAAGTTTAAGACTCAAAGTTTAAGGCTATTTATCGTTGCAAGCCAAGAAAGAAGGGTGAATAAAAATCTCTTTTTTTTTTTTGGCCAGACACAGTATGAATAAGATCGATTCGCTAAAATTCGCGAAGAGTTCCGAAAGAGTTGGGTGTCATGGAACCCTAGAGATGGAACTACCTAGTGGACGTAGGGAGAAGAAAGGGGATTCTCCGTCCCCCGATCAAGACATGTAAGTTCGTTAGCTGTTAACCCTACGATTGAACACTGTTAGCTAGTTTATTGTATATTATTAGGTTTCTATTGCTTCTGTCGATTTTTAGTTGATCATTACCTCTTTGAGGTGCTGATCTTACCCTGTTTCTATAATCAAGAGAAGCCCAGATAGTCATAATTCATGAATCAGTGCCTTTTTCCTTGCCAATTAAGAAAATCTAAACAAAATTGAAGTTTCAAAATTCTGTTCTCATGGGGTCTGCAACATTTTAGTTATTTTCTTCCTGTCGTCGTCATCATATAATTATTATTGTTATGCTTTTTTTTTTGTTTCTTCCTTACGTTGTTTCCTTTTACTCACTTCCAAGTCTTCGCAAGCACCTGGTTCTAAGGAGGAGCAAGTCAAGAAGAGGAGGCTTTCACCCAGGGAATCTTCAAGAACTGTTATCCAACATTCTAACGGAGATCTGCCCCTTCCCTAACCAGAGGGTCCTGGTGAGCGTTTGCGTACACTGCCTACTCCATTTTGCCTGGAACCTAGGGTTGGTTCTTCTAAACTGTTGACGAAGAAGGGACTGCCTAGAAGGTTGTTGCGGCATGAATATGATATTGGTCAAAGGATGAATCTGTTCTGGAGTTTGTCACAATTTGTTTTGCAGCACTTTAACTCAACAAAGGTTTCGCCATTTTTATTAAGTATCTCTTTTTGTTTCCCCAAGTGGTTTTGAACCAAGCACTTCATTGATGCACGTTGTCTATGTCTTATTCATGTCTAACATTTCAAAATACGGACTTTGAGCTCCTTCAATGCTTGGACTGCCATGAATTTCGTTATGCAAACAATTTCTTTTTTCACCTCAACTTTGAGGCCAGGCCTCACAGTTTTGGTGATGTTGAGCCATCAACAAAGCTTTTTTTTTTGCGGAAGTAATATCTCGCAGAGGTTTTCTTGTCACTTGTTGTCGTGTGTTAGAGCCCGCAAACAAAGGTTTTGTACAGGGTAAGTCACCTGATTATGATCTTTATCCTTATTCTGTACTTTTATGCTTATATGTTTCCTTTATCTGATCATCTGTAGTTTCGGAAAATTGTATATTCTGTGGGTGTCGTGGTATTGTTCATCCTATTAACAATGTGATCGAAATTGGTACAATGAGTTTCTTACCTGGTAATTCAAAATTTAGCTTACCTTGTATGTATCCAGACATGGCTAGGTGTTTGCTGGGGGTGCTGCCCTGGCAACTAAATACTTTGCCAGCGATCCAAGCTTCAGACATTTGTGGTCGTGGACCTCCTAGTGAGTTTTGTCTTATTTCTATTGCATTAAAGATCCAAAATCAGCTTGATGTGCTTATGTTTAAACCTTTACGTTATTGAGGCCCAATTGAGTTTGTGCTGTTTCATTGCTATTTTCTAGATAGGTCTCATCACATAATTAATTTATTTTGCTCGTATTAGGAGGATGTGATACGGGTAGCTCATAAATGTAGGATCCCAACTTCCATTTCCATTAGCTATTGAACTTAATCTATAGCTTTTTTGTCATAGGTTGCCAGTCTGCTGAGGAGGAACCATGGTTGAGAAGGGAGTCATTGCTTGAGGAGTACAAAGTTCTCAAGAAGAATCGGCTGTGGGAACTTTCCAGAACTGCTTTGGAGTACTTAAAGAAGGGGAAGGTTTTTCCTTTTCTTATTTACATCGTTATCAAAGTAATTTGTTGACCCCAAAACTGTTTGTGAGCACAACACTTGATTGATGCAATATGAGTATGTTTTTTGCTCTTGAAAATTTCATAACATGGATCTGGAGCTTGTTCAGGGCTTGGAGTTCCACTCGTTTCAATATGCGAGATGCAAGTTTTATCATCTCAACTTTGAGGCCAAGCTTCAAAGCCCTGACCTTTCTGACCACTCCACAAGATTGTGTTTCGCTGAAGTGATGAATCAAGGAGGAGATGAACATGTCACGTTTTGTTGCATGTTAGACCCTGAAGACAAAGGTAAATGTACTACGCAATCTGATCTTTGTTCTATATGCTTCTATGTTTTAGTCAGTTGGCATTGGCTAGTGACCACAGCCACGATTTGGTTCTAATCTCTGATATCTTCTGGGCTGAGTTTTGGTTGATGCGATTTGAGACATCCATCCTTGTTGCTGTTTGGAGACACTGTCGATACTGTAGGCACCATCATGTTGTTCATCTTGTAAGACTCAGCCCGAAACTCGAATCCGAACTCTAACCCAATTCTAATTCTTGGGTTCGGATCAAATTAGAAAATTGAGAAACGTGGATTTGGGCCAACCCAAATCAACTCATTTTCATGATATCTGAAAAACAGTTTGAGTTGGGTTAACCCGAAATAATCCAATCTTATATATTTTATAGATTATTTCCCATACTCAACCCAGCCCACTACCCCACAACTTATCCAATCTAACTTCTAGCACATTATATAATAATAACATAATCCAGTCCATTCTTTTCCTAGACTTACCCAGCCCACTTAGTCACTCTTATACCTCTAACCTTAAGAGTTTTTATTCATTGTTGGCGTTATTCTCATTCAGCTGCCTGCCTCTCTTGATCATCTCCTTATGTTCGTCATTCTTAGCTCTAGTCTTCCTCTCTCGCCTCTCTCTCTCACCTCGCGGCCTCGCCTCCCCCTCTCATCCGCTTCTCTCTCTAGCCTTGTAATGCCGCAAATTCCTAAGTGATTTAAGCCTCGTGCTATGAAGAGAATTTTTTCCAATTTGGGAATTGAGCTCATTAAGCTCGAGAGACACTAAATTAAGTGGGACTGGGGAGTATGATGAGCATTGGACACTCTGAAAATTTAATCTTGGCTTAGGCCAAGCAAAATGATGAAAATATAAGGTGAGGGACTCAATTGGACAAAGGGGACTTTTGGTGGTTGGGCTCAATTGCCCAAATATAAGGAATTGAGGGACTAAGGGGAGGATTAGCCAATTTTAAAGGCATTGGATGCCATGGCTGCCACCTCCCTCCATTTCCTATTATTTTATTCCACCTCCTATTCAACTCATCACTTAGGATTCCTTCCTCCACCTACTTGTCCCCCACTTTTGACAAATTCACCCAACTTTCACCAAAGTCTTCCAATTTGTCTCCCACTTTGTCTCCCACTCACCCCATGTGAATCACATGATTTCCCTCACTCTCCCCTCTATATGGACGACCATTACATGCCCAAAAACACTCTAATTACTTCATTTAACTCTTCTCCATCTCTCTCTACAATCTCTCACTAAAACTCCTTCATTTTCTCTCTCAAATTTTGCCTTAAACTCTAAAACACTCTTCCAAACTTCTTCTTCCTTCTAAATTCGGCCAAGACTCATTCTTGAGCATCCTTGAGATTTTACCAAGTGTTCTTGGTGTCTACAAACTCTTAAGAACACCTCGAACAAGAATCAAGAAGCAGATTGAAGAAAGGAGACGTTTTTGGAAGTCATCAACCAGGAGGAGTTTCGGCCAAGTCTTGTTCTTGGCATTCTTGTGTTTGAAGCTTGTGTTCTTGATACACATAAGCTTCTAAGGCCTTCCAAGGCAAGGAATCAAGTGGTGGATTCAAGAAAAGACGAGCGGGAGCTCTAAGGAAATCAAGCCGAAGGATTCGGCCATACCTCATTTGGTTGAGGTATTGTGTGTTCTACCAAGCGTTCTTGGTATTTCCTATGTTTCTAAGTTATGTCAAGCAAGAATATGGCTTGCTAACTTTCTGCCCTTGTAGGATCTTAAGCTAGAACACAAGTTCTAGTTACAACAAGCAAGGAAAAACAAAGAGCCAAGCTTCTAAAGCTTTCGGGCAACAAAAGTTGCTAACGGTTTTGGTAAGGATTCTTATACTCTTTGAGTATTCGGGCCCTTGGGTGATGGATATTGGATGCCATGTGATCCTAAGAAGGCTATAGAGGGCTATGTTTTGTTGCTTAGGCAACTCCGTGCTAGCTAGCTCCGTGCAAGCATTACGGCTAGGAATTGAGTCGGCCAACTCAATTCCCAAGCATAAAGAGCTCAGATTTTAAAATGGATTAATAAAATGGTTAACCTAAGAAATGAGAAATATGGATCATGCTTGCTCTGCCCTTCAAGGGGATAAGGTGTTAAGTGGTGTGTGTGTTGTATGCTTCTATGTTTGGTTGTGCATGCTAACCCCCGATTATTATTATTATTGTTATCTACATGTACCTGTATCTTCTTTGTCTTAGTGTTTTCTTTGCAGGAGCATGGAATATTTGTTGCCATGTTATTCTTGGCTATGTTAGGCTTTGGAAGCCATATGTTAGGCTCTGGGAGCCATCCAGAATCCTTACTGAGTTTTACTCACCCGCCCTTCTCTACTTCATGTAGGAAAAGGAGTACTTGAAAGGCACTAAGGTCAAGAGTATTTTATACTCTTTCTGTGGTAAAGGTATTATGCATATGTGTGGTATTTGCTCAATATTCTAAGTATTCTAAGTGTTATTGGTTGCTTGTGTAACAAGCTAATAAGTGTGGACTTTATGTGCAGGACTTGGAGTCTAGATTGTGGGAACAAAGTCTCTAAGGTGGAAATGTGTTCTATGTGTGATTTGCCATGTATAATCATGTGCTATGTATTTTGGTTTGTCTTAAAAACCAAATTTGTGATTTTAAGTGTTTATGGACCCTTTACGGTACTTAAGTAAAATGGCATGCTAAATTCAATTCTAAGTATATTCAGCCATGTAGTATGTCTATGGCATATATATGAACTCTTGGACATTCTGGTTGATAGTCATCTTTGGGCCGAAGTAAAAAGTTGATAGATGTGCATGATTATGTTTTCTAAACACTTGTTGAAATATGGAATCATGTATGTCTCGGCCTTATATGTATGCTTAAAGATGAAAATTAAGTAATCATGAACTAGAAAGGAAATGCATGTCTATAACGAGCTAAAATAGTAACCAATGAAATTAAAGACATGTATGTGTTTATGTGCAATAGTGGATTACCAAGACACATATGAGTATGCAAGAAGTATGCATCATAAACAAGTTTTTTTTTCAAAACTTGAATCTGGTGTTTTGGTTGCCATGCATGTACATGTACTTAGCTATGTTGGATAACGAGCTTGAAATGAACACGCAAGTTCCACATAAGTACTAGCTTGTTTCCGAGAGCACAATATAAACATTTAAATAAATACTTAATGAGCTAGTACTAGTAATGTCATGGGAACATGCCCATATGATTTAGAAATGAATAAATGTCCCTTCTATGAAATTCCGCTGCATGATTAAGTAATTGGGCCCAAAATGGGCTAGGGGCTAAGTTGGGCATGACAAGCCTTGCATAGGTTCCCCCTTTCGGCCGCCTCTCTCTCTCGCATTGCCTTCCTTTTTCGGCCTTCACTCGTTTATTTCTTCCTTCAGCCGTCACACTCCCTCTCTCGGCCATCACTTTCTCTCCTCCCTCTTCAGTCGTTACTCTCGTCACAGTGAACTTTTGCGGTAAAGGCGAGGCAGCGCGACGCTAGATAAGCTTGGACATGAAGGGATCTTTAGGTATGGTGCGTGAAGAGGGAGCAACGGTGAAGAAGGTGAGCACCAGGGAGCTCGAGTATAAAAAAAGGTTCAAAGGAATGCCCAAACCTGCTCTAACCTGACCCTAACCTGGAAACTGCCGGGTTCGGGTTCATTTTGTTTTTTGGTCGGTTCAGATCTAAAATTTTTGAGTTAGAGATAATCCATAAAAATGGGGTTTTAACCCGCCTCATCGGACGAGCTTGGACATAAAGGGATCCCTAGGTGTGGTGCGCGAAGAGGGAGCAACATTTTCGAGTTAGAGATAATCCATAAAAATGGGGTTTTAACCCGCCTCATCGGACGAGCTTGGACATAAAGGGATCCCTAGGTGTGGTGCGCGAAGAGGGAGCAACGGTGAAGAAGGGAAGCACTAGGGAGCTCGAGTAAAGAAAAAGGTTCAAAGGAATGCCCAAACCCGCTGCAATCCGACCTTAACTCGAAAACTGTTGGGTTTAGGTTCAATCTGTTTTTTGGTCAGTTTGGTTCTAAAATTTTCGGGTTTGAGATAATCCATAAAAATGAGGTTTTAACCCGCCTCGCCGGACGAGCTTGGACATAAAGGGATCCCCGGGTATGGTGCGCGAAAAGGGAGCAACAGTGAAGAAGGGGAGCACCAAGGAGCTCGAGTAGAGGAAAAGGTTCAAAGGAATGCCCAAACCTGCTCCAATCCGACCTTAACCCGGAAATTGTCGGGTTCGGGTTCATTCTATTTTTTGGTCGGTTCGGGTTTAAAATTTTCAGGTTTGGAGCTCGAGTAAAGTAAAAGGTTCAAAGGAATGCCCAAATCCGCTCCAACCCGACCCTAACCCGAAAACTGTAAGGTTTGGGATCATTCTGTTTTTTGGTCGGTTCGGGTCTAAAATTTCCGGGTTAGGGTCGGGTTGGAGCAGGTTTGGGCATTCCTTTGAACCTTTTTGTCTACTCGAGCTCCCTGGTGCTTCCTTTCTTCATTGTTGCTCCCTCTTCACGCACCATACCCGAGGATCCCTTCATGTCCAAGCTCGTTCGACGAGACGGGTTAAAACCCCATTTTTACAAATTATCTTTAACCCAAAAATTTTAGAGACGAATTGACCAAAAAACAGAATGAACCCAAACTCAATAGTTTCCAGGTTAGGGTTGAGTTGAAGCGGGTTTGGGCATTCCTTTGAACCTTTTCCTCTACTCGAGCTCCCTGGTGCTCCCCTTTTTCACCGTTGCTCCTTCTTCTCGCACCATACTCGGGGATCCCTTCATGTCCAAGCTCGTCTAGTGCCGCCTCGCCTTTGCCGCAAAGTTCACTGTGACGAGTGTAACGACTGAGGAGGGAGGAGAGAAAGTGATGGCCGAGAGAGGGAGGGTGACGGCTGAGGGAGGAAATAAGCGAGTGAAGGCCGAAAGAGGGAGGCAAGTCGAGAGAGAGAGGCGGCCAAGAGGGGAATTGATGGGAGGCTAGAGAGAGAGGGGCAATTAAGAGAGGAAGGCAAGGCCACGAGGTGAGAGAGGGAGGCGAGAGAGGAAGACCACAGCTGAGAGTGACGAACACAAGGAGATGATCGAGAGAGGCAGGCGGCTGAATGAGAATAATGCCAATAATGAATAAAAACTCTTAGGGTTAGAGGTATAAGAGTGACTAAGTGGCCTGGGTAGGTCTAGGAAAAGAATGGGCTATGTTATGTTATTATTATGTAATGTGTTAAAGGTTAGATTGGATGAGTTGTGGGGTAGTGGGATGGGCTTAGTATGGGAAATAATCTTTAAACATATATAAGATCGGGTTATTTCGGGGTAATCTAACTCAACCTGTTTTCCAGATATCATGAAAACGAGTTGGTTTGGGTTGGCCTGAATCCACATTTCTCAATTTTCTAATCTGATCTGAACCCCAGAATTAGAATCGGGTTAGAGTTCGCATTCGAGTTTCGGGCTGAGGCTTACACGACGCCGAGAACAGTGCCAGATCACGAGTCCTTATCGTCTGCGCTGAAATCATCGCCATGTGCTTCCACGCGCCAGACGAGAAGCACATCGACGTTCTTGTGGGTCAAGCGATTTTCTCCGACGGAGCGTGAGCGGTCATAGTCGGGGCAAATTCAAACCCATAGACCAAGTGGGCTCTGTTCGAAATCATGGCGGCGGAGCAGATGGTGCTGCCTGAGACGGACAGCTACATAAGGCTGCACGTGAAGGAGATGGGGCTGGTGTATTACCTGGCGGAAAAGATCCCCAAGGTGGTGGGAGAACATATTCAGGAGTATTTGGACCGGTTGGTGGGTCGTTTCTAGCTAAAGGATCCGAATGCTCTGTTTTACGTGTTGCACCCGGTGGGCAGGTGGGGTGGAAGTTGGGGCTGGAACCGGCGAAGCTCCGAGCGAGCCGGCAGGTGCTGCGCGAGTATGGAGATATGGGCGGTGTCTGCGTGCTTTTCGTTCTGGATGAAATCAGGAGAAGATTGGAAGCAGAAGGAAAGTCGACGACCAGCGAGGGATTGGACTGGGGGGTTCTATTTGGGGTCCGGTCGGGCCGGGTCTCACCGTCGATCGAAACTATCTTGCTTCATAGCGCACCTTCACTCTGAATCGTAAATGGGGTATATTTATGTTTTTAAGGTATAATATTTTTCCGGTATCCAGTGCATATTTAGTATTTATATAAGTCGTAAGTTTGTAATAAATAATTCTAAATATGATTAGAAAAATTCCAATAATTATTTTTCAAAGGAAGTTTCATCTGATGCTTAACATTAAAGCATATAATAGACACACTCACTTATACAATGATGTAATAGAATTCATGTTGATGATGAAGTAAATAAGGATGGATTTGTCCTATAATGTAATATAAGGCATTCATTTTGCAGACATTTCTAATTTTTAATTACCACTTCATTTTAATTCTCAACTTATTTGTATTTTCTTAGTTACTCTCTCCGTCCTATTATTTTCGCTGTATTAGACTTTTTTTCACTAGTTTGACTTGAATTTATATATATGTGTGTGTGTGTGTGTGTGTGTGTGTTGATTTATCATTCATATATAAATGTTTTCATTTATATACTAAAATATTAAAAATAAAAAATTATAGATTAATTGATGAAAAGTAAATAGTACAAATAATTTGGGATAGAAGGAGTATTATTTTGGTCTGTCTCTAATTTATTGATAATTAAGTTTTAGTATTAAACACACTAAAATTTTAGTTTTGTTTTATTCTCTAATCAAATGAATTCATTAATTTAAAATAGCTGTATGATATCAATTTTGAAATATTAAGTCAAATTGTCCAATAATTGCCTTTTAGTAAATTTAAGATATGTAGTCATTTTTTTATGGTTAATGGATCATTAATTTCAATTTTTATTTTTAAATATAATAAATTAATTACAGACAGAAAAAATTAATAATTTAAATTGTCTACTAATTGAATGATTGGATGATTGGTGATTGATGAGTATAACCAATAACAATAGAATGACAAATAGGAATGGGAACTAAGAGTTGGAGCCTTAGTCGATTTAGAATTTAGAGCACAAGCAATGACAATCATTCTACTAAATAAAGTGAACAAGAGTTGGAGCATCTGCCTTTTGTGAGAAGTTTTTTTTTGTCTAAAAGAGTACATTATGGTTAATTATAAGTGAATATTTAAATTTTTATTTGTTGATCAATAAATATAGGTAAAATTAATGATAGGATAATGGCTATATTAATGCATTTATTATTCATACATCTTAAAGTTTTAAAAGTTCTAAGAATTTGTAGGGGCATATATAAGTTAAATAACAGGTAAGGACCTATTTTTTGAAGATATATACATAGGTAACCAAAGGTTTGAAAAGTTTTAGTGGGGTAATTTGCCCCTCCTGCCTCCAGTGTAACTTTCAAAATCATTAGGTTGAAAGTGTAATTGACCCTTCTATATATTTTGGTGAACAATTATAGTTGAGAGTATATCCATGGCTATACTAAATAAAATTTGAGGTTGAAAGCATTTGATATGTGGGACACTAAGAACATTTTCCACTTTTTCCTTTCAATAGAAGGAAACAAAAAACAGGGGAAAAAACTCTGAAATCTTTAGGCGGTGTTTAATTGTTTAATTTTTTTTTTCAAATGTTATTAGGTAAAAGTTTAAGTACATAACATGTGTTTAAGGATGTAGAAAATCTTTTCTTTCTAAACTTTAGAAAACTCATGTGTTTTAAAATGGAAACATCTTAAATAAGGTTTCTTATCTTATAACATGAAGATTATATTTACAACTCAAAACATTATTGAACATAAAATGATTTAGGTTTTGGTATAATTTCACACATTCCTGTTATTATTTGCTCCAACTTAACTATTATGTTGGGTGTTTTACCACATTAAAATTTCCAATGAAGTAAGCTCATCATAATATATGGATCTCAAGAAATATCCTACTGTGTCCTAGCTATACCATGAATCCAACTACTAAATCAGAATCCATCTCTACGTGCATGCAAGGTCATGAGGATGGTATAAGTTTAACTACAATATCTGACTCTGGTTGCTCCCTCCCAAATTAGTGCACTTATATTTAAAACTAGACTTTCACCAAAAATCAAGTTATCATATACTTCCTCTGTCCCAAAAGTTTTCCTCCATTTGTTTTTGGCAATTAATTTAGGATTTTTTATTTTCAAAATTTTAATATATAAATATTTTTTTTTGTATATGCATGATAATTTAAGATATGTAGTTTCTAAATATAATTTTTTTATTTTTTCTAACAAACAATAATATGAATAAAATTAAGTTAAAGTATAAAAAAAAAGTCAAATGTATCAAAACTTCTAGGACGGAGGGAGTATTAGTTTGTTTTATGATTAAAAAAAGCATAAAGACAAAAGGGCATTTGTCCTAATGTTTTATGCTTCAACCATATATCTTTATTCATCTGTTCCTGTTCTTGATATTGATTCTAATATGTTCTTTGATGTAGGAAGGCAACACCGTTTAAGTTGACGGATTCATGAGCTCCATAGATGAAGTGTTTCACAGACAGGTCATATTTGTTGGACATGGTCAAGTCTGTCTTTCCTGGAGGATGCGACATCAGTTCTGAATAAGCTTAACATATGTATGCATGATGGTGCAACTAAGGATGAGGAATCAGACATTAATAATGCAGAAGCTGTTGAATCTTAGAGGAAGATCACATGATCAATGCCAGGTTGAAATGATTTTAAGCTCTGGACATTAGACATAGCTATAGCTACCATGTTTCTTTATCCTCACGTTTTTGTTCAAGGGTTTGCGTGTCCAAAAAGCAATTTCTCCTCATACGGTTTCCTTGTAGTCATGGTTTTGTAGTTGAAACTCTAATTTTCTTTCTATTCATATGGTTTTGATAAAACTTTGGGAAGTAAAAAACATCAATAGTAATTAATGCTAAAACCAGTAGAAAAAAATTGCCGTAATGTAAATTTACAAAATTGATGCGTCAGATGGTGAATAAAGTATAATTGTGTGCAATATCCATTTAAATATAAGTTATACACAATAATCTCAGCTCTGGGTAGACACCGTAGCTGAAGCTGCGGCGGGGTTTCTTTATCCTCAAGTTTTGTTCAAGGGTTGCTTATCTAGAAAGTTTTCTCAATCTATGGACTGGCAAATTAGTTGGAGCTTGTTTTAAGATTTCAAATTCGTTCTTATATTGGAGTATCTTTTTCATTTTTTATTTGGATTTAGGGTCTTAATTGTTTTGCACCTTAGAGTTTTTTAAAAAAACTATCCCAGTAGATCTTTTAATTTTTAGTTTTAATAATTTTATCTCCACTATTAATAAATTATCTAAAACTCTAATCACAAAACTTGTTTTCAAACAGAACCATATTTTTTACATCTTTGAAATAAGTTTTGTTCTCAAACTTTTCCTAAAAAAATTAGAAAAAGATAAAAAATTCTCTATAACTAAACATCACATTAACCAAGGTTATTAAGATTGGGATCCTATCCAGGATCATTTTTTGCCATGCAAGATCGAGATCGTAAGATCGGATCGTAGATCGTGAGATCCTACCAAGAACTAAATTTTTTTTGTCTAAATAATATAGTTTATATAAAAGACTAATTATATTAAAAATTCAAGTAATATTTTAGTGTCATAGTAATGGTAAAACATAATTATTGATACAATACAAGTAAAATTCAAACTTTAATAGAATATATATCAATATAATCAATAAAATAATTAACACAAGTCTGAAAAAATTTCATAAACAAACATATTATTGACAAATAGAAAAGAGTACAATGTCCATAATTTAAATATTCTGTAATTGACTTCTAATAAATTTAAAATGTATAATGATTTTTTTACAGTATGTAAATAATTTAAAATTAGTAGTTGTTTTCTTCTTGATGAAATAAGTTCAACTTATAGAGAGGAAAAACTGGTAATTTGAATATCCATTAACTGTAAAAAATAATAATAATAATAATAATACTATATATTTATATTACAGTAAGACAATTACCGAATAATTTAAATTATACTTTAAAAAGTTTTTATTATACAGCTACCTTAAGTTAACAAATTTCGTCCAATTGGGGATCAAAATGAAATGTTTTTAATGGATTTAGAGCCAAAATAGAATGTTTTTAATATGTTTAAGATCTAAACAGAACATTTAATAAATTAGTGATGAAAATGGAGTGAAAATCAAATGTTAGGGACCATCCATGCAATTTACTCCCAACAAAAATCAATAACCGGGTAGGATCGATAGGATCTTTCGATCCTACAATCCTAATCGCGAGCCTACCACGATTCTACCATGTCTTCGATCCTACAACGTTTTGATAAGATTTTCTATGTTAGGATCGTAAAATCATACGATTCTACGATCAGAATTGCGATTTTAACAACATTTGACATTAACACTACACTGTACAATATCTTACATCAGCTTGCGGTCTCCCAGTCAGTCCAAATTGGCAGCTACTTGTTGCCTGTAATTTATGTGGTGATGCACACAGGGCCGGGCTTTATTTGGATGCAGTGCATGCAGCTAGATATCTTAACAAGGCCCCCTCGTCTTGATTACTATGTGCTTCATTTCAGCTTTTTAACTTAATTTCAATTTGGGTTCATTTATATTATTATTTATTAATTTTTTTTAAAAAAAAATATATTTCAAACTATAAGACTTATAGTTTTTAATTATATAAAATTTAAAAAAAAATTGTCAAACAATAATATACATAAATTTAAGTTACATTTGGCAAAAACACTGAAATAGAGTAAAGAAGTTAGGAGGAAAGGTAACAAATACGCAACATTATGGTACTTCAGATAAGCAATTTGACTCGACCAAACAATTGAGGAGCAATCCGTTTTTTTTTTTAATTTACAAAGGGGCTAGGGGCCAATTTTATAGGTCTCTGTGTTTTGGGTGAAATCACTATTTGGCGCCTTCTGTTTTTAAAATTTGTATTTTGCCCCTGAGTGTAAGCACATCTTTTCAAATTCAGAGCATCTTACACTACATCAACTTGTCGTATTATAGCTTACACTTTCCATGTTCTAGTAATTTTAAACTATCCACTAATAATTCAACAGTTTAAATTATTAGATTTTCCCCTAGGCAAACCTAAAACCGTTTTTTTCCCTTATCTCAAGGAGTAGGGTAAATGTATTTTGAACAAAGGGGGATAAACGACAATTATACATAAACATATTGGGAATCTTGTAATTAGCACTTAAGAAAAAGAAAGGTGTTCAGTAATTATTTGTTAGGGGCTAGAAGGATATGGGGTGGTCATGGATTCGAACCTCAATATCTTCATTATCTTATGTAATTCCATAATATTAGTTTACGTGCCTTTTTAGTAAAAAAAAAAAAGATGTATTCCTCTCTTTCCTTGCATATAAGTACCTTCTAACCATTATATTTTTCATAGATGCTTTTCGTTAAAAAAAATGCTAAAAGTGGGCAAATTGAACTAAGAAGATCCAAATCCTATAGTCAACTTTATGACCTATGGATTAAAATAATTTTCCTTGTCTTAAAACACTCTTGGTATTTGAGGGTGAGAACGCCTACATATAGAGAAATTTTGGGTTTGAATCACACAAGGATCTCATTTTTACAAGGTGAAGTATTGCACTACTAGAAAAATGTATATGGCCAAGTGGCTTTTAGATCTTTCTTCCTCTCCATATTTTGTTCTGCCATTTTCATTGCAAATTATCAAGGTGAGTTTTTGCCAATATAATTCTTTTTCAAGTTTTTTTTTGGAATGGATGTTCTTAAACCATGTACTATATATATATATATATATATATAGATACACACACACAAAGGAGCAATGGTTGGAGCTGAAGAAGAGGCTTGTGGTATAGTTCAAAATACTCAGTGCGACGTGACTGGAGTAGGGTGCATCGACTCGTCACTCGTGCTCCGCCATCTTCCAGGGCAAGGTTATTGTTGATGCATCTTGCTACAACTCCAACACATGCATCTGCTACTGTGAAAGTATCTAGCTCGTTAACGGAGGGAGGGAGGGAGAAGTAATTATTTTTTATTTATTTTCTGCGGATTTGATTTGTAAGGGAAAAGTTTGTTGGTTTCTACTTCTTGTTGCGTATGTTTTGTTCTACTGTGTATGTATGGGAATTGGTAAGACTTTGAATAAATTTTTTTTAAGGGAATTCCTCTTTTTTTAGAAGTGCTAGGGATAGCTGGTCCTGCAGTTTCTCTAACAGTCTCTTTTTAATTGTTTGACATGTGGCATTAGTTTTAATTTTAACAATTTCAACCGGTTAGAGAAGGTTTCACTTATCTAATATAATAATATTAGATAAATAAGTTTGTTGGTTTCCATTTGTTGTTTCACCTTGTATGTATAATATTTTACTCTCTTTCAAGTACTCATCATAATGGATATAGATTTGAACTTGGATGATCCATGTAAAGTCACTAAAGAAAAGTTACATGATTGCCAAGAAAACAATCATCAAACTATGGGTCAACTCAACAGCGACAAAATAAAAAGCTCAGATGATATTGTTGAACCTTTTATTTGAATGAAGTTTGATTCACAAGATGGTGCATATGAATTTTACAAGGATTATGCAAAGAAGGCAGGATTTGGTGTGGCCACAAAAGCTAGTCATCATTCAAAGATAAATGGAAAATTTATTGATGTGAGATATGCTTGTTCAAGACATGGTTCTAAATGAGAGTCTAACGCCATCAACCCTCGACCTTGCTTGAAAGTGGATTGCAAAGCTATCGTGCATGTGAAGAGAAGACATGATGGAAAGTGGTTCGTTGAAAATTTTGTCAAGAATCATAATCATGAGCTTTCGCGAGAACATGTACCTTACTTTCCTTGTCACAGGAGCATCAGCTTAGCCAAGAAGGAAAACATAAAAAATATGGATTCAGTTGGTATAAAGACAAGTAAAATAGTTGCAGCAATGACAAACCAACATGGTAGATATAAAAATATTGGATGCACTGACAAGGACATCAGGAATCATTTGGATAAGGAGCACCGGCTACAGCTTGAATCTGGAGATACAAATGCCATGCTTGATTGTTTTATGCAGATGCAAGAAGAGGATCAACACTTTTTCTATGCAATTGATTTGGATGAGGAACATCGTTTGAGAAATATCTTTTGGGTTGATGGAAAAGGTAGAGAAGACTACAAGGTTTTTAGTGATGTTGTATCCTTTGATACCACATATATCACCAATGAATATAAGATGCCATTTGCCCCATTTATTGGAGTAAATAACCATTTTCAGTCTATGATCCTAGGATGTGCATTGCTTGCTAATGAGACTGCAGAAACTTTTACTTGGTTGATGAGGATGTGGCTTAGAGCAATGGGTGGAAAGCATCCAAATGCATTTATAACATATCAAGACAAGTCAATGAAGCTAGCAATTTCAACTATTTTTCCAAATACAAAGCATCATTATTGCCTTTAACACATCCTAAAAAAACTCCCAAAAAAGCTTAGTCATGTAATGAAGGAACATGAAAGATTCATGGTGCTTTTTAACAAGTGTATTTATGGTTCTTGGAGCAAAGAACAATTTGAGGAAAGATGGCAGCAACTAGTTAACAAATTTGGGCTTCATGAAAATGATTGGATTCGACTTTTATAAGAAGATCGAGGGCAATGGGTTCCAGAATATATGAAAGACACATTTTTTGCTGGAATGTCAACTACACAAAGGTCAGAAAGTATCAATTCTTTCTTTGACAAATATGTTGGTAAAAAAACTATATTAAAAGAATTTGTCAAAAAATATCAAGAAGCTTTGCGGGATAGGCATGAGGCTAAAAATCAAGCGAATTTTAATACATGAAGTAAGACACTCGTCTTGAAGACCTCAACTCCTTTTGAGAAACAATTGGCATTAGTATATACTCTTGAAATATTAAAAAAAATTCTAAGAGAAAGTTTTGGGTTTAGCAGGATGTCATTTGACCAAAGAAAAGGAATATAGGCATGTTACTACATTTAAAGTTCTTGACTTTGAAAATGGTGAGGGCTTTATTGTAGAATGAGATAGAGAAAAGAACAAGGTTTCATGTCTCTGGAGATTATTTGAGTTTAAAGGATTTTTTTGTCAGCACTCTTTGAGTACATTACAAGCATTGGGAATATTTGAGGTTCCATATTGTTATATATTGAAGCGGTGGACCAAGGAAATAAAATTCAAACAAAAGAAGAGAAATGTGTGTGAAGAAGTACGAACAAGAAGCAACGCTATGATCATTTATCTCAACAAGTGGCTCAAGTGGTCGAGGAGGGTTCACTATCTGTTGAAAGTTTTGACATCGCATGTCAAGGGCTGGAAAATATTTTAAAGTAGTGCGAGAAAGCTAACCAATCTAAAAAAGCTTATGAGAAAGCTGCCAAATTTGGGAAAGAGAACTTGGGTACTAATACTTCACAAGAGATCAGAATTCTTGATCCGGCGATATCAAAAACAAAAGGAGCTCCTAAGAGAATGAAAAGTGGGATTGAGAAGGGGAAGAAAAGAAAATGCATCAATAGGAAAACCAAGGTTAGTGATTTCATTTTAGTTCATATATTTGAAGTTCCCGTGACATAAGTAAACTCATAGCACTTCATATTTATCTTTAAGGAATAAACTATATGGTTCCATGTTTGTTTACCAAGTGCAATCAAAATGCAGAAGACAAATAGATCAAACAACCGCTACTCTTTGTGAAAGAAATGTACTAACTTCAAGAAATGTGGAGGCACATGGATCAATGTCCATTGAAAGAAATGAATATCATTTTGGTCAATATATACGGGATGGTATTACTACCTAAATTGATCTTTCAAAGTTTATTAGGTTCCATGTTATCTAACCAAGCATAATACATTTGCAAATCTAGGTGGAGAGGATTGTGCTTTCAACAGCTTAATTGAAGATTGTAATACTTTTGATATTTAGATGCATTTAACATAGGTATTATTAATTTCTTTTTGTTATGTCTCCAGCTATGTTTTTGATAGCAGATATGGACTGAATTTGAGTGATGTGGAAAGTCAAAAGAGAAGATTTAATTGATAGAGATCTCATGTATTGTCGGATGTTTTCTTTTACTTTATCTCAAATTAGCAATGACTTTTACTTCGTTGACATTTCTATTTGGTCACCCTTTTACTTGATTCATAGTGATGGCATCTATATTTGAAAAAGCCAAACTTACTGGTTTTGTGTGCAAGGCAATTCCTAGTATCTTACTAATTGCTTGTCTTTGAATAAGTCTATTACTTACAATTAAATGGTAAAATCAACGAGAGCTTACTCATCCAAATGTAAGAGCAAAATACTACCAATAATAATAGAAATAGTAATGGAGGAAGAGCTTACTCATGGCTCTATTAAGAGCAATCAATCTGGTGCAAAGTACTTGAACAAGTAATCTGGCGTAAAATACTTGATATACTTGTTGTTTGGGATCTCTCCAAAATAATATTGAACTTCTTTAGTCTTCATTCTCAAAGTTTTTTGTATTACTTCCATAGTTCTTGAAAACATACAATACTAGGACATGAACTGTGATTAAAAAAGTTTAAGTAATGGATTTCATGAGATGTGGTCATGTACTTATTTTGGCAATGGTAAAAAAGAAACTTACTGCGAGCAACAAAAGGCATCAAATGCCATACCAGACCAACTACAATTCCTTATTTCAATTACTAGGCGCATACTTCTTCAATCGGATGTAGCCGACATTAATAGCCAGTTGGCTGCTAAAGAGACTCACATTTTACGCATGGTAATTCATGGCACCGTAGGCACAAGGACAAAGGAGCCATTACAAGTTGACAGGTCATAATGGTAGACATTAAAAACAATTGTGAAGCAAAGATTTTGAGGCTGTGACTCTGAGTTATGAAACTGTTTCAGGTTCTGCTACCAGGAATACCAGCAAAGCTTGCTAATAAGAAGAAATGCATGAAAAGACACCCCACTTTCTACAATTAATGAGAGCAGATGTTCGTACAACGAAAAGCGTATACATTGAGCAGCAGGAATTAGAGTCATTGTTATTGTGAAAATACTAGTAGGAGGCTTTATCTCAATATGGATGAGGCATTCGAATAATGCTAGTAATAGCAGGACACAAAATACTTTAGGACACTAAACTTTCTAACAACTAGCTATTATGATCAAGTTAATCAAGCAAATGAGAGCTGAGCGTAGAAGTAGACTAGTGGTTATATCATCAAATGACAGAGTCACTGCCACATGGCCTGAAATAAATGTGGACATGATAAACGAATTCGGAAGTATGCCAAGAATCTGGATGTTCAATGCCTATATTCTAGCTTAACATGTAATAGTACAAAACTAATGCAATGTTCTTCTATTATCAATACTAAGAGCTGCATGTTGATCAATGTGCTAATCTCCATAAGGATATCAGCTGCAAATTCAAAAGAAAAGATGAGGGCAAAGTTAGCTAATAAAACTTGGAAAAGCATCAATTTTATTGGAGATTTTTTTTTTTCAACAGTGCAAAAGTAAGAACTTGTTTTTTTTTTGTCCTTTTTTCCCGCTAATTTCATTCATAATTGAGCTCCAGGAAATGTGAAAATGTCAGGAACATTACCAATTTCGTTGTGTGTTAAATCTAGTGTTCGCACAACCCTATCAAAGCTCCAGAACTTCATCAGGAAAAGCTTGGACAGTAGTTGGCACATGGAACACAAGAAAGAAGGATTAAACAAGGTACACCAATTGGAGACTGAAGTTATCAAATATTCCATTCTCATCTGGCTTGGCAAAATTTTCAAATTTGGCTTGGCATTTGAAAATGAAAGCAATTGGGCATATGCCTCTTACCTCCACAAGCTACTTGTACAATAGATGAGGCAATGAAGATCAGGGCATCAATAGACCAGGCATGGGTGAGATGCAGAAGCTCGGATCAGTTGAGGCAACACAGGGCATCGACAGACCAGGCATGGGCAAGAAGGAGGATGAGCAGGTGGGGCAATTTGGAGCGCAAGCAGGTAGTTCGAGATGCAGATCCTCGAGCAGGTGAGGTAAGATGCAGAAGCTCGAACAGGTGAGACGAGATGAATGATGAGCAACTAAGGCGTGCGAGGTGAAAAAGCTCGGATAAGCTGAGGCAACACAGAACATTGACAGACCAGGCATGGGTGAGAAGGAGGATGAGCAGGTGGGGCAAGTTGGAGTGAAAGCAGGTGGGTCAAGATGCAAAACCTCAGTTAAGAGACGAGAAGTAAAACTGGGAAAGGGATAAAAGACAGAAAGGAAACTAGGAAAGTGTTGGGAAAAAAAACTAGTTAACCGGTTTACCAGGTTAGTCTTATTTTCTTAGATAAAAGTGCCACATGTCAAACAATTAAAAGAAGACTGTTGGAGTAACTGCAGGAGCAACTGCCCCTAGCATTAATGCTTTTTCTAGATCCGAGTTATAGTTATGACCTAAGTAACATAATAATTTTAGTTTAGGTCCTGCGTTTTTTTTTTCACAGCGCAAACAAATGCATTAAAATATGTCAAAAAATGTGCAGAAGGTCCACAAAAGTGGAGCTAGCCAATAGTTTAGGTCACTATTTCCATTATCGTACTCCAACTTTCGCTCTTAACTGATGCTCCGACTATTTCATTTTTATAATAGTTTTATTCACTTAAATATTAAAAAATAATGCTTTTTGCTTTTGTCTCTGCTCCCTATTTTCATTTTCAGGATTCTTTATGTCACTTTGGTCAGAATGATTTTTAATGCTACTTTGTGAATGAACCGCCTGGATTTGTGGGTAGAGAAACATAGGTAGCTAACTTTTGGGGAAAAAAATACAATTCATGGTAGTAAATAAGATTTTTTGACACAACACATTTAAAATAACTTTCTCACCTTTGACTGCCTATAATAATTCATACGAGTAAATAAGATTTTTGGACAGGAAACATTTAAAATAACTTCCTCACCTTTGACTGCCGGTAATGTCAATAAATAGAAAACAATTTAATCACTTAAAATATAAGTAAATTTTATAAATAGTTTATATCTTACTAATACTCCATCAGTCTCAAAAAGAATGAAACGTTTTCCTTTTTGGACTGTCAAAAAAAAAATTGAAACGTCTATCTTTTTAGTAAATTTTTTATACTTATTTTCCTATTTTACTCCTCTTATCTCACGCGCTCAACACATGCATATTCCTTAGCAGCAGTCAACAGACAGTCTCGCTTCATTATCCTTCAATTTCCCTTTTTCTCTGGGCACTTAAATTCCCCACTCGGGACATATTCAGCAAGAAATTGTCGATCAACTTGCTGGTCACTGTTCGCCTTTGGTCTCATCTCTTTGGCAACCACTATCCGTTTTTTTCCCACCAAGATAGAGTTTCAATTTCTTGCTCCATCCCTCTTCCTCTACTATTGAATTAGTGATTTTCAATCATACCATCCGATTCAGGGTTGATTTGAAGCAATGACGAATACCAAGTTTGATTCGGTGGCGAGGATCTGTTGGGCAACACTTTATTCTTCTTCCATTGCTCGGTGACGATTGATGATTGAAGGCAAAGGTGATTGACAATCGGTGCGAAGGCGAGGGGCGATTGACGATTGGTCCTAAGGTGAAGGGTGATCAACAATTGACAATTAGTGTAAGGGCGATGGCAAAATTGGTCAGGGGGAGATTTATGAACAATTCATGTACAGTAGCTGGTCTAGACGGTGGTGGGTAAAATGTGGGTCTGGACGATGGCAAGCGGGCGATGGGTCTAGAAATTGGTGGGCGACTGTGAAGAAAAGGAAAAATAAGGGTAAAATTGTCCAAAAATGTAAAAGTAGGACTTATCTAAATAAACGTGTCCGAAGAAATATTTTAACTATTACAGAAAACATAGAAACCTTCAAAGAGAAAACCATCAAGTTTTATGTAATTTAAAACATTTGAGCGAAACAAAGAAGTTACCACCTGACCTCTACACTGTCGCGGAACGGGGCCCCAGTGCCCCTAATCTTGTAGGCTCTTAGGGATTATGAATCCCACTAGTTACTATTGGCTAACTATTACTCGTCAATATAAATTAAAACAATTTATATGCAACTAGTTGCTTAGCCTACTCGGATTAAGTTATGCATGCTTCTGACTTGGCAATGCAACCGAAATTTAAAAGTCTTGGATTAAAACATTGCTCGAGCATTTCATTAAAACATACTAAAAACGTACCAAGTCATTGAAATACTAGTTGCTTTGGCTACAAGTAACAGTTTGTGCATACATTACAACTCTAGCATGCACCCAAAAGTAACAAGATGGATTTACATCCTAATGTATCCTATTAGAGGCAACTTACTTAGTACACAAAGTACTAAGTACAAGAGACAAAATTAATAACTACTAAGATCAACTACTTGAGCCCACCTTGAGCTAAGTTAAGCTAAGCTCCAAGTGTAGCCCTTCCTTAAACTTGTTCTTGTGTACTCTTGCCTCTACACTGTAAAGGCACAACTTGGTTAGCACATAACTTGTACTGCAAGAAACTAGAATCGCTAGGATTCTTAATAAAATACCTGCAAAACAGAAAGCTTAGGCCTCAGCTATCACTTCAGTGATTAGGCCCGGGATTAGATCCTGCACAATAAAACTTAAGGGATGAGTACTTGAAAGTACTCAGTAAGGATTCCCTTCTTAAATACCTGCAAGGAAAAATGCAACAGATATGCAATATGGCAACCAAGCAATCAAACATGCAATTCAAATAACAACCAATCAACAAAATATAAGATATGCAATGTATGGATGTATGATATGAAATGCAAGAAATGCACACAATAAATGCACTTGGGACTTTCTGCACTCTAAGTGCCTTAATTCTTGCCGTGAGCTCAAATGGCTGAGGTACTTGAGATACTGGCCCTCGTATCCCGGACACTTTACCTCAATTAAGTCCCATCTACGGGTTCTAGAGTAGGTCGTCACCTATCTCAAACTTACCCGCCTTTACCCTTATTGTACAGGGTAGTCTTCCTATGTGGTTTAACTAATCAAACCCTCAAGGTTTAACTCAAAATACTACTAGTGGCTCACTTACCAAACCACATGGTTCGGTTGGGATCGACTTAGGTTTTTCTCCCAATTGACCATATGTAATTGATACTCTATACGGCCAATAAAGAGTCTAAAAACCCACTTAATCCCCTTAGTGCTCATTCAAAAGCTTAAGCACTTTGAATTACTTAGCCACCAAGTCACATTTCTTTATCCTTAACCACACAACTTGACTACCTCTTAAATAATGCACAATTCCCGCCTTAGGAATGAATTCTAGACCCAACCGAGGCTATGGGACATCTTAGAATAGCCTAGGGTTAGAAACCGAGAGTCTAAGTTAATCTTAGGATGGCCGGAAATCGAGGCCAAAATTGCAATTGGCAACGCGGCGCCAAAGAGTATTTGCTTCTGGCGACGCGGCGCCGCCGAACAAACGTTCTGTGTACATTTTCGAATTCTGGCGACGCGTCGCCAACTCGCGTCGCCACCGGCGACGCGTCGTCAATATGGCGTCGAGCTGGGCGACGCGTCGCCAACGCCTTACTCTGCGTTGCGCGATGTGTGCGTTCTTGTACACAACCTACTCAAACTCTCTCATTTCTATACCAAACTCAATGGGTCTTGTTCCTAATTCATCCCCACACACGAAACTACCAAACCATGAATTATTTGAGCTTAATTACTTGAACCCTTACCTCAATTTTGCCACACAAGCAAGCAATCAACAAAGCCTCCTAAGCTCAATCAAGCTTCCTTGAGTTCCAAGTCTAAAACCAAAGCAATTTGGCACCAAAACCAATCAAACTAAGACCATTTCTAGCTCTAGAAACAACCTAGAAACAATCCAAATGATCTCAAGAAGCTTACCCACGAAAATTGGATTCCAAACTAGCACCAAAGAGCAAACTTGAGCTAGAACACCACAAACAAGCTTGGTGATCCTTTCTAACACCTTGGGCACCCTTAATTTGATGGAAACTTGCAAGGAAATGAAGTTTGAGCTGCCAATTTGAGAGAGGAGAGGGAGCCACGAAATTTTGGAGACTTAGAACAAATGGCTAAGGATGAAGAAACTTAGCTTATAAGCATAATAAGCAACTTTTCCCTCTCTTGCACTTAAGTCCTCAACTCTCAAAAGCTTCAAATAGCTCACTAACTCACACTCCAAAACTCACATTTCTTTGCTCTAAAGCATACTAAAAGCTTCTCAAACTTAATTTTCTTGAACACTTTAGCCACTTAAGTTCTAAATGGCTCAAATAAAACACTTAGTGCCACAAGTTGTCAAAACTTACTAGGATGGTTCTAAAAGCTAGAACAACTAATGGTCTTGACTTAACTATGCCAAATCACACTTAGGAACTCACTCACTTAATTAAGCTTATCTTACTTGCTTTACAAGGCGTTAACTTGAGGTACTTAATTTAATAAACACTTAATCAAAGTAAAGTAAACACTTACTTGATTAATTAACTAGGAGAGCTGTCACATACACTGCCATGCTATGCTTAATATGTTGGTTATATCTCCTCAAGAAGCTTTGCTATTAAAACCAAATGTCAACTTGAATAAGGCTACCCCACATCTTTAACATAAACTTCAAGGACATTATTCTCTCACACTAAACAATTTACTCCAAAGAAGAATACATAGTAGAATAGTTTCATGATGCTTAAACCTCTAGCCAAAGTAGATGCCAAAACTTCATCAGATTATTGAAAAGACAACACAACATACATTGCCCTCATATCTTTGTACTATACTTTTCCCACTTTTGCCAAGGTAGGCAAACCATAAATGGTTAAGCATATGCAAACATAAAGGTGTACAAAAATCAAAATTAGTAATGATATCGTACAATACTCTGAAATTGCATAACAAAAATTTTCATTCTTTTTGATACAAATAGAATATAGATTGAGAACTTAAATCTTTACCCAAGGGTTTTCGCACAAGATTTGGGCAACACATGTAGCCTGTCGGAGAATGTGACATATTATACATACTGAAGCATGCCATTGGTGAAAGCTTTCAATTGTCTTTTTCTGAAAGTCATTGATATAACCACTAATAGTCCACCAAAGAAGTAGATCCACCACAATGTATGAAAACTAGATCCAGAAAAGACAATAATATAACAGATTACTTGGTCCACAAGTTTTAATCTTGGTTTATATCTTTGAGTCTATTTGTAAGAATCATAAGCCAAGAACTCACCCAATACCCAGCACTTTGAGGCATACAATGCAATGAATCAGGGAAGTCGTATGTTGGCTTGCCTATTGAAAAGAGAGGTGAACAAGTTCTAAAATAATTTTCTCAGACTAAAACAAACCTACAAAACTAAGAGGCTAATGAAGTTCACATTAAACCTTAATCCCCCCCCCCACAACAACCAAAGATAGGCTTTCTCATTTTTTTTTAACTTTTCCCCTTCAACTAACAACAATCAATATGGATCCAAATAATCATTCACACTAGCTTTACCACATTTATGTTTGATGACATGATTGTGCAATAGAAAACACACACACACGCACAATTGAAAGAGAGATCCATATAATTTATAGAAACCAGTAAAAGATTGACAGAAAAAACTGGACCTGCTATCTAGTTGTAGTACTTGACATGGAAGCTCTTGGCAGCACCTCCCAAGACGAGCATCACCTTTGATGAGGGTGGCCTAAGTTGACCTTATACCTAACAAGGAACATAATTTGTGCTTCTTTCATATTTTCTTTCTTTTCTTTTCGAGCCTTGAGGGTGCCAGACTGAAAGGCACACCATATAAGAATGATTGGAACAATGGCTTTTTAGTCTTTAGCTTGTTCATGGCATTCAGGTTGATAGTGGCTTTTAGAACAAGTCTAGAACGCAAAGGCAGTAATTAATTACTTAAACATAAAGGGAATAGCATAGCATTGAATACAAGGCTTATCACATTTCATGAAACTCCCTCACATGCAAACTTCAATGGGTAATTAGACTAAATATGCCACTATAGAAGCCAATACCAAAAATTCATGACCAAGTTAATTTCCCCAATTAAATCCAGGTGCAAATATGTCAAAAAGCTCAACTTGAACATAATGCCACAAAAAACTTAAGCTCATCAACATTAGAGGTTAAAACTCATAAAACATATTACAAACATCAATTTAATGTTAGATTGTGTAACGAAATTGGTCAACAAGATTATTAATATATATTCTTGAGAATATCAAACGGAAAAAGAAAATGTTAAAGAAAAAAAAATAAGAGATTCTATAACTCTGTCATGCGAAAAGATCAAATATTTCATTTTCCTCACAATGAGCCCACAAGAAATTCCCAAATGGACAAACGATAGGTTGGTTATCTTTGTTCCACAGAAGCTAGTTTAAGCAGTGAATTGAATTTATTTTGAAACAAGAAATTTCCCTTTAAAATAATAACAAGCAGCTCAAATGCTTAAAAGATCCTGTATGGAAATTCCTACATACATTTGGAATTATCAAGCAATACCTTCTATTTAAAAACCAAGTGCAACTGCTAGTCGTTTCTCCTGACATTTTCCACCAGACAAGAACACGATAGCCAGGACTGCAGCAGGCATAATGCATTGTAGAGCACAACTTTGTACTAGGCAATCACTTCATGAGCAACCTTCGGGTTCTTGAATCCAAAAGTCACCATGTTGGACTTCAATAGAGTGCCTCAAGCTTGACCTTTTGCTCATTGGCAGCCTTGTAGATGTTTAGTCATGACAACACACTTCTCAATATCAAAGGAATTATCGACAAGGATCTCAGGCTTCATAACAAGGACAAGGTCATCCCCTTAACAGATAACAATATATAGAAGTAGGCACTCTAATCATCATAAGCTTTAATGGCTCATTAGGACCAATCTTAAGAAACATTAATCAAGTAAATACAACAACCCCAATCCCCCACTGCCAACCATGCTTCAGAACACAAACCCTAACCCTAACAACTTCTTAAAACACTTGAAAATTAATATTACTTACCTTCAGTTCATCAATGAAGGATAATTAACCTTCATTAATGATAAAGTTGGTGAAGAGGAATTTCATTCCGCTTGGGAAGAGGAGGGAAGGTGAGGAAAGAGTGAAGTATAACAAATAGAGGAATCTATCATCTCCTCAATGAGGGGATTAAAAACTGTATGTGGGGAGGTTTGTGAGGGGATGAAAGTGGTTTCCCCTCCTCATTCCCTTCAATTTTTTATCTAACCAAACAAGGGAAGGAAAGTAATTTACCCGTCCCCTTCCCCTAATTCCTCTCAATCCAAATAAGTTGTCTCTCTCTGAAACCCAACAACAACACCTTTCTATCTCTATAACCCAAGCCATTCATGCCGCTAATAAAGATGCTTCTAAGGGTTATTTTGGGTTTTTGCTTCCAAACTTGGGTAATGGCCACCTTGGTAATGAAATTTGAGATGAAGGTAACGAATTAGGGAGTAAAGTGTATATTTCCCAAACAACAAAAAGTAAAGTGTAGTTTTGGCCAAATGTCAAAGGTAATTGTAATTCACCCATCTATAAAAGCTATCTATAATCTATTCATTGATGAAACCTAGAAATATGATAGGTTTCATAGCTGTTGTGCCACGTGGCTGTGGTTTAGAAAACGTGGACATCTGAGCATTATGGGTTTTGTAGACATGGATATCCACTAGGAGGCTAAGAGTGCTGTTGGTTTGACCAATGGTAATCAATTTTCAATTAAAATAAAAAAAATCAAATAACAAAAAAATTTGGAAACTCCGTTTTTAGGTTTTGGTTTGACTAAAATCAAATGAGGTAAAGGTAACTAGCACTCATCATCCTTGAACTAATACCCATATGGTGGATTCATCCAAAACTACAAAATGTTACATCATTCATCCTCTAACTATGAAAATTTTACACAATTTGTCCTATCGTTAGGTCGGGCCGTAAAGAAGTAATAAAAAGAGCATTTGGTGGAGAAGAAAATGGCATAGTTAGTCATAAACTTAATAAATTTTTTATTAGATTTTGAAACAACTCACTCCTTCTTTGTTGACTCTTTATCGAGAAACCCTGCGTGGACTAAAGTGTAGACAATAGAGAAGCATTTGTTTATGCCTGAAATGATGATACTGGCCATATCTGATTCTTCTACAAGATCCTTAGATATTATAATAGACAAAGCAATTTCAAGAGCTACATCTTCCGCTTCTAAATCTTTTACTGCTATAGCTCTTCTACCGGCACCTTCAAAGTCTGCATGAAAGCAAAAGTGAGATAATCATATGTCCCCTAAACTCCCAAAGAACAATAATTAATGAAGGTAGACCTTCATTAAAAGTTTGGCATAGATTTAGCGATGACAAACCATCGCTAACATTTAGCAACATGCAACCTTTGCTAAGTTAGCGACGGCAAAATATCGCTAATATTCGGTGAAATTTAGTGACGGCTTACCTTCACTAATGACGGCTAGTAGTTGCTAAATTAGTGATTGTTTACCCTCACTAAAATTCAAATTTAGTGGTGGCTTACCTTCTCTTGTAATCTATGTTCTAGTGACTTCCAGCCCTCACTAATTTTCAATGGCCATTCCTACAACATAAAGAACTTTTCCTAGCATATATAAAGCAATTGGATATGTGTACAAATTAAAATGAGTCAAGTTTTTAAGATTTTTTCTTAAGCTGTAGAGTCTGTGTGCCCAATAAAATTACGGTGAATGTTTGCCCCAATAGAATTTTTAAGATATCACCTGAAAAAAGTTAGGTATTTTTTATTGATGTTTTTTTTTGTTGGAGATGATGATGATAATAATAATAATAATAATAATAATAATAATAATAATTCAGTTATATGATAGCGAAGGCTAGCCTTTGCTAGATTAGCGAATACCCATTGTCCCAAGTTAGTGAAGGCTAAACATCCCTATTTATTGAAGGCTATTTAGCAACGGCTTTGCTCTTGATATTTTTCAATTAAAATTCACCCCTCACCTTTTTAGACCATCTCCCATGCCCGATGCTCTTCCTGGACTGATATGCTCTTTCAGCCCCATCTTTGCTACCACTCTTAATGAACACGAAGGCCGCCACTGTCCATTATTTTGCCTGAATCATACCGTAAATCATTTCTATCTCCAGTAAAGCCCTTGATTCTTCGGTAGAACTCTGATTTGAGTTTGAAACATTTATTGGTATCTAGGGTTTTGATGGGTGTAAAAAATGGATTGTACCTTTGTTCCATGTTAATTTCAAGTCAAATTTGGTGATTTCAAAGGTCTTTGTGCAGAACTTGGAGCTATTTCCCTCTATTTCATCTGCGGCAGCCTTCCTCTCTTGGTCAAGTGTAAAGTCAGCGCCATCCGATCCGCTCTTTTTCTTCCCAAAAGATTGGCAAGCCTCTCTATCTTCGCACCCTCCTCTCCACCCATAAACGCTCCATGGGCCACCTCAAGTTCCCTGCTTAGTCCTCTCACTTCCCTATCCATTTTTGCTTTCTAATTTGATTAACATGTGTGTTCCATTCGAGTTTTATCAAAATGAGGGGTTGTATGCTGGATTCATTTTATTATTTATGAGTACTGCATTCTGACCATCCTATCTTTACTTGCATTGGTAAGTCAATTCCTGAAAATGATGCTTTTCGGGTAAGTTTTCTTGTAGCATCAGTTATCATATATTAAGAAACTTGTTATAGGATGATCATGTCAACGTATATTATTCCAGCCAATCTTATTGGCATTAGAATTTTGGTTTCCCAGTGAAAAATGGCAGGGGAGATTCTAGATTGTTTGGAAATAATAAATCTAGTTTCATCCATAAAGAATTTTAGTGGAGAATCAACTGGGGGACAGTCAAAAGGCAACTTAATTTAGCATATTCCAACCTAGAAAAGTAGGAGAAATATCCCCAAAAAAAAGATGTTAGGTCATGGAAATCCATGTTTTGTTTGAGGGGATTCACCTAATATCATGAAATGCTTAAACATATTAATCAAGGAAATTCTGGGAATAAGTAATGAATTAAAAGTTTTTTTATTTATTTTTTCCTTTTTCAGAAGTCCATCTAAAAACCACACTCGGTTTTAGTTTTTGGTAATTAAATGCAAATCATCACTAACTTTCAGGTTTGGATAATTATGTGAGGTTTTGGGGCATTAGCTGCAGAAAACTTTTTTTTGCGATACTCCCTTAACTTTTGTGTGTTCAATTTTGGTACTTTTTGGCATTGCATGTCTTGATATAGAGTTGTTTTGTAATAAGGCTTGCTTGGGAGCTACTGCCTAATTTGTTCTTACTTCTTCCTACACAAAATTTGTCTGTAATTGTGGCAAAATAGAGTTTTAGGCCTCTGAATTTACTATCACTAGTAGGCTATTAAGGAACTATGATCCTACTTAGGTTATAATTGACTAATTATTGCTCATAAAGTATCTTAAATCATTACGTGCAACTAGTTACTTAGCCTACCCTGCATAGGAAATATGCATGCATCACCTTAGCTATACGACAACAATAAATAAAAACAACATTGAAAATAGTGTCATAGCAATTAACGAAAACACAATTTAAAATGAGTCAAGACGTAAAACTTTAGTTGCTTTAATTTCAAGTAATAACTATGTCCATGCATTTCAATCTTATATGCACCCAAATGTAGCCCTAGTGTTATATACACTAACGGACACTAATAGAGACAAACTCATCTTATATGCATCCAAATATAGCCCCAGTGTTATATACACTAATGGACACTAATAGAGACAAACTCATCTTATATGCATCCAAATGTAGCCCCAGTGTTATATACACTAATGGACACTAATAGAGACAATATCTTTATATGAAATACCATACATATAGAAGAAGCAACATATATCTAGTAAGATCTATCCTTAGATCTTCACCTAAGCAAGCTAGTTTCAAATGATGAGCCACACTTTCTTTTTACTCACTTTTCCTCACATTGTAAGGCAAACACTTTGGTCAGTACTAACTTATGTTACAAGTAACTTGGAAATGTAAGATTTTCTGCTTAGAAAGTACCTTCAAACCAATAAAACTTAGCCTTAACAACTATCCCTTACCAACTGTTAAGCTCGACTACAACACTTAAGGGGTGAGTACTAAAAAGTACTCAGTAAGGGATTCGACAATGATAGGAAAGAAACATATGCAAGCATGCATTGCACAACAAGCATATATATAACATACAAAACAAATCAAGCAACTAACAACAAAATCAGAAACAAGAATAAGAATAACAAACAATGCAAATAATGGATGGATGGATGGATGGATGGATAGAAAATATGCATATGCTAATGCACTTACAACTTCCTTACACCCGTAGGTGCTAGACTTGCCGTAAGCTTATGGCTGGAGTACTTGGATACTGGCCGTCGTATCCTATGCTAGCACTTAACCAACCTCATGAAGTCTTCTTACAAGTGCCTTAGAGTAAGTCATCGCTTACTTACCCCTTGCCCACCTTTGATGACCTACTTAGAGTAAGTCGTCACTTACTTTTCTATCTTACCCGTCTCTTCCTTTTAACTTATTGTGCAGGGTAGCTACCTTATGTGGCCCAACTTGGCAAGCTCTTAGAGCTTAGCTTAAGGCTCCTTAGTGGCTTACTTACCAAACTACAAAGTTTGGTTGGGATCTTCTTAGGTTTCCTTTTCATTTCCCTTAAGGTCTAAGACCTCCCACTTGGGCCAACAAAGAATCTAAAACCCGCCTTAATCCCCTTAGTGCTCCTTTAACAACTTGAGCACTTTAACCCCCTTAGCCACCCTTCCTTACCCTTACCTTAACCACATCACTTAGCTACCACCTAAATAATGCATAATTCCCAACTTAGGAATGAGTTCTAGATCCAACCGAGGCTATGAAACATCTTAAATGAGCCTAGGGATAATAACCAAGAAATTGAGACATTCTTAGGGTGTCCCGAGCATGAGGGGCTAATGCTTTGGCCTTGGCGACGTGTTGCCAAAGGCAACAACTTCCGGGTTGCCTTGAGCGACCATTGGCAACACGTTTCTCCTACCATTAGCAATGTATCGTCACCAAATCTTTTTTAGCATTTCACAACCATGTGCTATCTTGCACAAAACTTGCTCAATGTTTTTCATCCCCAAAGCCAATTCACATGGGTCTTGTTTCTACTTCATTCCCACATGTAATACTACATTTATATGCATTATTTAAGCTAAATTAACTTAAATCCCTTACCTCAAATCATCCTTGAAGCAAGAAGCAAGCAACAAGCACACATAAGCTCAATAGAGTTCCTTTGAGTTCCAAGCTTAAAATCAACAAAATTGGACACCAAGAGCACAAAATTAAGACCATTTCTAACAATTTAACAAGATTAGAACTAACTCACAAGGATCATAGATGCTTACCTTAGGGTTTGAACAAAAAACTTACAAGAGCAACGTCAAATGCACCAAATACACCAAAGATGAACTAAGGGCTTGCTGGGAAGGCTTTGGGCCTTTAATTTTCATGGAATTTTGGGTGGATTGGGAGCTTTAAAGATTGAGAGATATGAAGAGTGAAGAACTATGAAAATGGTGGATGAAAGAGATGATGAATAGTTCCATCTCTACCAATTTTATAACCAACTACTCCCACTTAGCCCATTTCTCTTCTACTTGTCACTTTGGCTCTCAAACTTGGCTTTGATTCGCTTAGGCCACTTAAACTCTTCCTACACCATCACTCATTGGCTTCACTTAAAGGTTTTTCTTACCCACACACTTTGCGCTTAAGTCACTTAAGCCATTATAAGACATAATAGGTTTATTTATCATTTAGTACAATTTTCACCCTTAACTTCCACTTTTGGTTCAAATAGCTAAAAACACTTATGATCTTAACTTATTGATCTTAAAACACTTACATGAACATAATTTTATTGAAATTACAGTCATGCCACTGACTTGAGCCAAAATTACCATTTTTCCCATTTCACCCCTTAGGTGCCAATTACACTTTGGAAGTCGACTTAAACTTGCTTAACTTGCTTGTTTTGTATAATAAAACTTATTTGAGGAAAATAACTTTGGATTTACTTACTTTGGCATCCGAACTAGAAGAAGTACTTGAAAAGCCTTTACAACAATTTTTGTGGAAGTTATCGTTTATACGTGTATATACCTTAATGGCCCAAATTAACATACTGGAAATTGAGCTACCAGCTTCCAAGTTGAAGCAAACTCTGTTTGAAGTAGGGTCTTTATTACTGTAGTTTGTTTACTACATTGTGTTCTGTTAAGTAATAAAATGTAGGGCAGAGATCTAGTAGATGGAGTTATAAACAATTGATTTTAATTAAGAAATAGCACAACTCATAGTAGGCTTGAGTGTTGGGGACAAAAATAGTGCCTAGTGGATATTAAAGATCATTAATCCTTGCTAGTCGTCTCTTCCAAGTAGAACATATACTTTGATGGTTTAATGAACTAATTATCCTTCAATTATTAGTAAATTAAATACTACTAGTAATTGATACTTAATGTTATTTGATCACTAAGTGATTATGATTCATGTCCATAACTCAGCCTAAGTTATTGAATTAAGACGTATTCTTCTCAAAGTGGTAGAGGGGCTAAAAAAAGTTAAAGGTACCTGGCATGCAATGAATTTGTTTTCCATGTTTGGGTTTTATTTTTATTTTTCGTATTACAAATTGGTGATTACATATATCTAAGTAGAAGCTTAATATTATCTAAATAATTGTGAGCCCCATCTCTATTAAAAATGTTGTGTAATAATAGTCATTAGATATGGGTGTGTAGAACAACACCTTAATAATTTCCTAACTTGGGGATTTAAAAGTAACCGTAAATATTAGTTTTTGTTTAGGTTCCCAGATGATTTTATATTTTCCATCATATACTGATTCATATAGTTTAACATGATCAAAATTTGTATTGAAATGTATATAGGATTAAAGGAACTGAGAGGGATAGCTAATGTTGAAAGATTGATATGAATTAATGAAGGCCAACAATCACAAACTAGCAACGGCGGGCCCTCATTAAATTAGCGAAGTCTACCCGTCGCTAATTATTTCACTAATTAGTGATGGCTAATTATCGCTAATTAGTGAAAGCCAGTCATCAATAAATTAGTAACAGCTAACTATCACTAATTAGTGACAACTTGACTTTGCTAAATAATGTGGCCTAAAATTAGCAACTCTTAACTGTTTCTAAGGTTAAAAAAAATTAGTCAACAGCTATTCGTCGTTAACTTAGTCAACAACTAACCTTCACTAAAACATCCATGTCCAAATTATCGCTAATTAGCTCTGACAACAATGCCGTTGTCATCATTTAAATGACTGCCAATGTTTGCGATGATAGTAGTCCGTCACTAATAGAATGAGCTGCAAGTAATTTAGATGTGAACATGTTAGCGACAGTTAGCCATCACTAAAACCATTTTTTTAGTAGTGTTACAAGCTATTTCTAGACATGTCTTTACACCATGGCTTTTAGCCCATTCCATCAAGCAATTCTCCTTACGACAATCGTAACTTTTATTCACTTTGCTTTCCCTTTTTACACTTCACCCCAAGTTCATGGATCCATTTAATGATGATAGCTCACAAATGTCACATGGCACTATTTTTTGTATTTGTCCTTGACTTGACAGTGAATTTATAGCTGTAGAATCTACCTTCATCCACTTCACCAAAATAAAAGCTCTGCCTACATCTTAATAAAAATTGATTACTCATTAAGTGCCTATTAGACTTTGGACACCTTGCACCATTTGTAGAGATAGAGAATATTTACCAGCTACTCTTAAGGAAGTAAATATCTTTGAAGAGAAATCATGCTAAACAACTAGCTTAAAGGGGAAGATCTTTGATTTGCCTCAACTAAATGTATGATTCTAGCTATCCAAAGCATTCTCTTCAAAGTAGACCTTAACCAATCAGGAGAAGATTTTATCTCTTGTTAATAAGTACTTGTTTCTTTATACCAAAACCCTTTTTCGTTTAACAATTTCTGCCAAAATAAATAGAAATCAAAAGTCAACAACACAAGTGCTCGTGGATAATAATGATTATACGCATCCCTAATAGGACCCTTCAACAAGTGAGATTATCCTTATACAGAAATTACTACTACTGGAACCAAACCATCCCCCCCCCCCCA